>OX421492.1:13793883-14393883 GCA_949126835.1 Anisus vortex | reverse complement strand
GTATATCTTGGGGCCAATACAAAAAGATAGACCTTAAGTGTTTTAGTGTCCTTTTTGGACATTACAACATTTATTTTGCTTTATTCCAAATTATAATCGTTCTCTTGTAATGTGGAGTTTTCTCTTCTTAGAAGTTGACTACCGTTAATATGTCATCGTCTGTCGTAATGAATAAATTAGTTCTAGAGCTTTATTAGCGGTAATTATCTAAGGTGGACTTGTCCCACGACCACTAGGCCCCATCACAGAAATAATTGAAACAAAATATCAATCAAAATGTAAAAAAAAAGCACAACAAATGTAAACAAATTATAATAGTAAAGAAACTGACGTAGCGGAAACAGTGAAGTAAAATTACATATCACACCTTGAAGTCTTTTTGCAAAATTATTAGTTAAAAAAACAAAAAAATAAAATAGCCGATTGTACCGGCTCATGGGAGTCAAAGAGTTAATTTATATTGTTGCAGTAAAAAAGTTGTTTAAGTGAAAGAACGATATCCGAACAATTTGGTTTGAAGGGCTAGGGAAGCTGTGTTTAGGATACAAGGGGCCAGCATATAGCCCAGCCACCTATACTGATGTCAGAGAGTTCACACTTTTACCAGAATTTTAACTCACGATAGCTGAAATGGCAACCGCCATTTAAATGCCTTTAAAAAGAACTATGCCTCTCCCTAGCAGATTAACAATTTTAGATAAATCAGTAATATACTGATGTCAGTAATTTCAACCATTAATTTTGTATGTTTATTTCAGTAATGAGTCGGATGTTGTGGAGCGCCTGGATGATATTTACAGAATTGGTACTTTTGTGCACATAACTGAAATGCATGATCTTGGTGATCGTTTACGAATGATTGTGATGGCCCATAGAAGGTAAATGGATCAGTTTGTTGGAAACTTTAGTTGAAAATAAAATGATCTCATGATGTTCATTTCCTTATGATTTTCTTTTTGCCTTCTATCTATGTAAGCTAAGGTGGGTCATTAAATTTTATTATTGGACATATTTGACCTGTTCATTATACACACACACATATGAAACAGTAGATCACTCCCTACTTGAATGTTCTACACTAGCCAATCTCAGATGTGCATTATAATTTATTGCCCCCTCGAGCAACAACACTCTACAAAAGCAGAGAATATACAAATTTCCATTTGTTTGGATCATTAAAGATATCTGATCTTATTTTACCTTATTACTGCAAGACATCAAACATCTCTGCAGCCTGGTTGTAAGAAGAAGAAGAAAGAAGATGACTAAATATATTCAGATTGCTCTGGTCATACTTTTCCAGCATACATTACTTTTAATCAATTGGTTGCTCGCCAGCTATTTAAGTGGGTATTTTATGTGGTCTACTTCCAGACACTGAAACACTGGACAATTTATACAGTTCAAGTCCACTTATATGATATGGTTCATACGGGTCGGGAAAGTTTACTAAAGTATAGGGAAAACTGACAAGTACTTTTTTACATTTTGGAAAACTGGTAAATTTTACTGCTAAGGTCAAAGTTGCGAAAAAAATAAAAAAATAAATCCAAACTGTCAGTAACTGTTATTTGTAAGTCTTATCAGTTGTTTTTTGTGTGTGGAAATTAATGAAGAGCTGTTCTTATGAGTTATTTGAGCGTTGAAAGAAATCCACTTTAATATTGTTCAATCTAGACCAGGAACATACACTAATGACAATCACGACAATTTACTCATACCAGTAGACTATAGATTGGCTTAGGCAACGCTTGGGAATTTTAATTGGGAATTTGAATGATTTTAGAGTAAGAACCATTTATGAGCAGTACTGCTAATGTGTTTTGCTGATTGAAATAAAACTTTGGTGATTGTTAAAACCCTCAGGAATATTACCAGTCGGCCATTAAAAAAACATTTTACTGCCCACATTTTTAAAGACTTCCCTAATTATTTTTTTTTACAGAATTAAAATCACTGATCTTGGTACAGAAGATGAGGTTGACCTCCTACAAGATCCAGGTAAATATTATTTCTCTAAATTTTACAAACGTAAGTCTAGAAAATGATATTTTTCAAGACCTGGGAAAAGTCTTGAATGTTCATTTTAGCTTAAAAAAAGTTAAGATTTTTTAAAGAGTTATCTTTTTTATTGTTGTTAAACTGAATTTGTTTAAAACTATCAAATCGATAACTTAAGAGCTTTACCTAAAATATCAAAATCTGTGCTGTTTTGTACAGATTCTATGTCTATAATGTGCAGTGAATTTAGGCTCAAGAATAATGATAATAAAGTAGTTCAGTCTTTTGAAGAAAAAAGAATTTAATACTTCTTGTGTGTTTATAGCATGCCCTTCCCCTCACCTTTAGTGTTTCATGGCTTAATTTGTCTTCCCATTTCTATTTTGTCTGGTATAACATGCAGTTTTCTGTTAATTTACGGCAAGTTAACTAAAAGTGAAATTAATAATTAGGACATAGAATTCTTATATCAACGGATCAACAGTGATCTAGGACAGGGGTCTGCAACATAAGGAACGCGTGCCAGACTTGGCACTGGCTCGCAGAACGATTTTCAGTGGCACGCGAGACACCTCCAAGAATATTGTCTAATGCAAGTGAAAACAACAAATGTCAGCATAATTAATGGGTGTTGCATGGCGAACTACATAGGAATCTTACTGGGCGTCGACTGTTTTAGCTCAGGAATGTTTGTTTGCAGAGCTCTCATCATTGGACTTGCGATCTGTGATTGAATCTATTGTTAAGATAGTCAATTGTATAGTTTCTCAAGTCTCTTCTAAAAGAAAGTCATACAGAGTATAGGTAAAGTCTTGGATAGATTTGTTTCTTGTCTGGAAGCAGTTAAGATGTATCATAATGAAAAAAATTATTTGTTATTGAATGAGGAGAACTGACTGTTGTAGCCAATGTTTCTGAATGACATAGCGCAACGTTTCAGCAAGTTAAACTTCCATTTACAAGACTGGGTCCAAAAGCACTTAAAGTGTTGGGCAACTGGAATGGATTTGCATTGAAACTGGACAAATCAATTTCAAAACAAGTAACTCTTTCCCTAATTTAAGGCAAATTAAGATAGATGAGCATATTCTGAAGTACACTAGTTATATTAAAACAATTAACTCGTTTGGTATCACTATCTTCAAATTTGGAGAATTTAATTGAAGGGAGATAATTAACCCGTTTTCTTTACATTAATATTTCTAATATGTTTCTTTTTTGTTTCCTTTTTTAAAAATAGACTAAATGGCTTACAATTTTAAACTCTAAAATGATCAAATTACACATGATAGTTGAAAATTATATAAATATTTTATGACTAAAGAATGTATATGTACATTTATAAACATTACAATAACTGCCCAGTTTGTATGATTACCACATATTCTCTTCCCTTTAACTGTATATGTAGCCGTTACATCTGTTGGGTTTAAATAATAAGATATCCTAAATCTCATTTATTCCGAGCTCATAAAATTAAATAATGATTTTTTATTACTATATTTATTTTTAGCTATTACTAGAATAATATCTTGACAACTAAATTCAAATGTTGATAGCTATTGATGTGTAAGTTGAGTAATGAAATTGTGTATTAGCTATGATTGGATTTTTTTTTAAAGATGATAATAACAAACAAGTTTATTTGTTATTGCATGTAAAAAAAACAACGCTTTAATGATTTTCTCTATTTCGCTACTTTTGGTTTGATCTTGGTCTTGCTACGGCACTAAATATATTGTCTTATAAAAGTAATATAGTTGATCAGTTTGACTTTCACGCTGTTGGCACGCTGAATGATTCCAAAATCCTAGTTTGGCACACTATAAGCAAAAGGTTGCCGACCCCTAATCTAGGATACAATAGACTTGAATAGATGTGTGAGTTTACAAACAAATCTTGATTGGTATGTAGGCTAAATAATAGACTAAGTACTCAGAGAGTATTTGTCAAAACAAAATATTTTTAGAACTAATAACTGTCTATAAAATTACTAAGCCTATATGTTGCATATCATTGAACTAAGGCATATAATTAATTTAAAATATGTTTTTTACATATTATTCCTAGGCTCATTCTAGGTTAACTATTAATATCAGACTTTAATTTTTTTAATGTAATCAAGTAATGCAATTCTTCTTATCCCAAAAATCCCCTTTTAATTATTTATTTCCATGTTATTGTTTTCAAAGTCTGAAGTTTTAACAAATTAGACTGGAAAAAGTGTGGAAGAGTAAGAATTCTATAATAAATACATAAACATTTTGTAGCACTCTACATGAATTGATACACTTGTATGAAATAGCACATCATGGTTTTGTTTTGGATATTTTATTTGACATAAAGGGCGTGACAAGTCTAAAAGGAAAACCAGGAGAAGAAATGGGAAAAAGGATGTTGATGCTGATAAAAAAGATTCGGCCGCACAAAGTGAGTCTGCCCCAACTCAACCTTCATATGGGCTGGGCAACATTTTTGGTAGTGTCAAAGAGGATGCTGCCAAAAGCACTGAACCACTAAGTGCCCCATCCCATGTGTTGATGGTTAAAACAGAGAACATAATGCATGAACCTTTTGAAAGCACTACAGAAATTAAGGTAAAGATACCCTTGCTTCATACAGTTTGAGACATTCATTAAAGCAGTTACTAATTTTAGTGATTATTTTAATGTAATGGTCTTTTGTTTTTCTCTTCTGCAGGCTCTTACATCAGAAGTGGTGAAAACCATTAGAGATATAATTGCCATGAACCCTCTATATAGGTTAGTGAATAAAAAGCTCTGATCTTTAAATTTATACATCTGTGATGAGCAATGATAAGTTAGTTTTAATGATTTCAACCATGTCTAAATGAAAATCTAAGAAGTGACAACATTAGTTATTGATATTTTGTTTTCTAGAGAAAATCTTGCACAGATTATCCAAGCTGGACAAAGAGTGATTGATAACCCAGTGTACATCAGTGATTTAGGTAAGATGTTTTTATATTTTTTCAAAATCGGAACCCTTCATTGAATATATTGCCTTTATTAAATTCTTTAATTAGACTCTAATGACTTTCAATACTCTTAAACAGGTGCTGCCCTCACTGCCGGAGAACCAAGAGAGTTGCAAGAAGTTTTAGAAGAAAGAAATGTAATTGTTTCATTTTAATAAAAATATAATTTTTGGCATTATAGGTCTTAAATAGTCTGCCGATAATGTATTGATATTTGTCCTTGACCATATTAATATAGATAGTTTATCATTTTATTCATCTCAAATTCATATGCCATTTCAAATTAGCATCTTAGCCTCTTTTCACATGAAATATTTACAATAAGAGCAAAAAAGACGGAGTTATTATATCAAGTGGTAATAAAATATGATTTGTTCTTTCTATTTTTCTGGCTCGAAGATTGCCAAACGCCTTATGCTGGCCTTATCGCTGCTTAAAAAAGAATTTGAGCTCAGCAAGCTGCAGCAGCGCATCGGTAAAGAAGTGGAGGAGAAAGTGAAAAAACAGCACAGGGAGTACATCTTGCGTGAGCAGTTGAAGATCATTAAGAAAGAGTTGGGCCTGGAGAAAGACGACAAGGACGCCATTGATGAGAAGTTCAGAGCGAGGCTGAAGGTAACTCAGTCAATGACTATGTTTGTCAGTGTTTTTAACTTCAAATGATTAACAGTATCAGATATAGAGTTACAATGTTAATTATGCACTGTGTGTCTCTTTCTAGGATCTGGTAGTCCCTGCACACGTGAAGGAAGTGATTGATGAAGAACTTACAAAACTATCTTTCCTTGACAATCACTCTTCAGAATTTAAGTAAGTAAATTAACTTGTCGGAAATTAAACTAAAACTTGTTCCTTGTTAAAAAAAATGTTTTTATACAAAAAGTTGTCATTCCAACAAAAGTATTTTTTTTTTCTAGTGTTACACGCAACTATTTAGACTGGTTGACTGGTTTACCATGGGGTAAATACAGTGAAGAAACACTAGGTCTTGAAAGAGCTCAAAAGATTCTGGATGAAGATCATTATGGCATGGATGATGTTAAAAAAAGAATTCTTGTAAGTAATATCTAATGTTTTTATTGCCTTACTAGTCTAGGCGCCCAGTCCTCTGAACTGGCTAAATACTTTTCATTCACAAAGTCATCATTGCCCATTACAAACATTGCTTTCTACAACGTAAATTGAACACAGATGAACTTTTTTCCCTTCCTGCGCGCAAGCCTTTTTCATTTTGTGGTTTTGTATTTTTTTTTAATTATAAAAAGTTGGACCACTGTAGTCATAAAAAAAATGTAAAACCTTGACAGTGTTCACCGCAGTAGCCAAAAGAATAATTGTAGCTAATTTCATGTTATTCTGTGCAGTATTAAAAAAGATTATGCAGTATTTACACACATATATACCTACATGCTCCTTTTGAGATTTAAATATGATATGATTAGTTAGCTCATTGTTTAGATAATTTTTTTTCAAAGTAACGAAGAATAACCGTAATGGGCCTCAGGTGTGTGATTATTAATTAGAGCTATTACTATATAACTTATAACCTACACTTTCTTCATAGTTGTTCTTTTCTCTACTTCAGGAATTTATTGCTGTTAGTCAGCTTAAAGGTAGTACACAAGGCAAAATACTTTGCTTTTATGGTCCACCAGGTGTTGGTAAGACAAGCATTGCTCGATCCATTGCTAGGGCCTTGAACAGAAAGGTAAGTTTAATGTTTGAACTGCCATTTTAATCATACAAAGACTTTTTTTTAAAAAGCTCAGTGCAGTTTAATTATTAGATTAAACAATTTGACATCTAATGTAATGAAAATGACACTTTGATAATGAGAATTGTTAAAAGCAGTGTGATGTGTTCAGTATTTCAGATTTAGTGTTGGTGGCATGACTGATGTTGCTGAAATAAAAGGACACAGGTTTGTTACTCGTACTTCATTTTTTTAATATTTTTTTTTTAAATTGATGTATTAAAAATTCTTTGCCTTGTAATCATAATTATATAAATGTTTGTGTCTGAAAAAAATATGTCTGAATTTTAACATCCTGAAAAAAATCTTTTCCTTGTTGGTTATTGGTTATGTATGGTTTGTTGATATTCTTTAGGAGAACCTATGTGGGGGCAATGCCTGGCAAAATGATTCAGTGTTTGAAGAAAACAAAAACAGAGAATCCACTTGTTCTGATTGATGAAGTGGACAAAATGGGGCGTGGCTACCAAGGCGACCCATCCTCTGCTTTACTTGAACTGTTAGACCCCGAACAAAATCAGAATTTCTTGGACCACTACTTGGACGTCACAGTGGACCTGAGCAAGGTACTGGCAGCCCCCTATGTTGACCAGTGTGTCTTACTTAGAACAGGGATGAAATAATTCAACTTAAAAAAAAATGAAATGTGCCTATAAGTTAAGTGTTTTCTGTTTTCCAGGTTTTGTTCATATGTACAGCCAACGTCATTGATACGATTCCAGAACCACTTAGAGACAGAATGGAAATGATTGATGTTTCAGGTTATGTGGCAGAAGAAAAGCTTAACATTGCTAATGTAAGCTGTTATTGTTGTCTTTCTTTGTTTGCATTCATAGCATACTGAAATATATACATTTAACTTTAGAATATGTCATGGACATATGTAAATTCACTTGTATGTTTACCAAGTTCAACCTGTTCCTTTTATTATCCATATCCCCAGCAATACTTGATTCCTCAAGCTCTTCAAAATTCAGGAGTAGATAAGACCAAAATGACAATCACAGATGAAGCAATCCATATGCTGATCAAGTCTTACTGCAGAGAGAGTGGAGTCAGGAATTTGCAGAAACACATTGAAAAGGTCAGAGAAAGTTAAGAAAATTAATATAGAACTGAACTGAACCTCAATGTTTATTTAACATTATATTTTAGTAATCCACTTGCAAAAGTGATTTTGCAGAAATTAACTTGTTATGTCACAATTTATCATATTATATCATATTGAGATATGTACTTAACTTTTTCTATCAACTATATTAGAGTACTGTGGCTCAACACCTATTGCCAGTAGACTACTCATTAATGGTTGCTTAGTTGCTTGGATAACAATGTAACTAAGTTTACTTCTTTTAAATAGCTGCCTGTATTTTTCATCAAATTTTTGTTTAGATGTATAATTTCTTCTTCTGTCAACCAAGCTGCAGAGCTGTTTGTTCTCTTGCGGTCAATGATATTGACATACAGATATTTCTTTTTTTGTGTTCTTCTTAATTGTTATATAGTGTTGGTAACGGTGGTTAACCCTTCCCGTACCGACCTACTTCTATCTATGCTGCCTTCAGTTCGCTATATACGCGCCCGGGACTGTAAGGGTTAAGAGGGCTATAGTGCAAGCCTGAGATGCAGTGATTAGCTTGAGGTATTCATGCAGGAAGTGGTCTATGGTTTCATGTTGGTTGAGGGGGCTCTAGTGCAAGCCTGAGATTGGTTAGCTTAAGGTATTCACGCAGGAAGTGGTCTATTGTTTCATGTTAGGCAAATGTTTTTTATAAATTCACTTCAGGTGCCAAATGAGGGCAAAAAATCCTTTCTCAACTGAAATATAGTGCATTGTTCTTTGCATGGAAGAAACTTTATGTGGTCTTGGTTTTAAAAAATGTCATTAAAAAATGTCATTTTAAATTACTTACTTACTTACTTACGCCTACTACCCCTCTCGGGGCATAGGCCACCAACAAGGGCTCTCCAGCCATCCCGGTCCCGAGCGAGTCTTTCCAACTGTCCCCATGAATGGCCTGTTCTCTTGACGTCTGCATCCAGGTCTCGGCGCCAGCTGTTACGGGGTCGGCCTCTCTTCCTCTTTCCTTGGGGGTTCCATGATAAGGACTGTCTGGTGATGTTGGATGCTGGTTTTCGGAGTGTGTGCCCCAACCATCTCCATCTTTTTTGCATGATCTCCAGATCGGCTGCCTGTTGCCCTGTGCGACTCCAGAGCTCATCGTTACTGATCATGTCTGGCCAGCGTATATGCATAATCCTCCTGAGACATGAGTTTATGAAAGTCTGGATCTTCTTGGTGTTAGTAGCTGTGGTCCTCCAAGTCTCTGCACCATAGAGTAAGACAGACTTCACGTTTGAGTTGAAGATCTTGAACTTTGTTTTCAGGGATATTTCTCTTGAGCTCCAGATATTCTTAAGTTGGAGGAAGGCTGTCCTGGCCTTGCCAACTCTTGCCCTTACATCGGCATCGGATCCACCCTTCTTATTGACGATGCTGCCTAGATAGGTGAATTCTTCAGTTTCCTCTAGCGCTTCACCATTGAGAGTGATAGGCGATGTGTTTTCTGCGTTGACCTTAAGGAACTTGGTCTTCCCTTTGTGGATGTTGAGGCCAAGGCGAGTGGAGTTTTCCGTCACAATGTTGGTCTTTTCCTGCATCTGTTGCTGAGTATGTGCGAGTAGTGCCAGGTCATCCGCGAAATCTAGATCGTCTAGTTGTGACCATAACGTCCACTGGATGCCATTACGCTTATCCAATGTTGATGTCTTCATTACCCAGTCTATCGCTAGCAGAAACAGAAATGGCGACAGTAAACAGCCTTGTCTCACTCCCGTCCGTACTTGGAATGCCTCTGTTGGGTGGCCTCTGTGGATCACTCTGCATTTCAATCCTTCATAAGAGTTCTTAATTATAGAGGTAATTTTTGTAGGGACCCCATAGTGTCTTAGCAGCTTCCAAAGTGATTCCCTGTCTACGCTGTCAAAAGCCTTTTCATAGTCAATAAAGTTGACATATAGGGGGGAATTCCACTCGAGCGACTGCTCCAGGATGATGCGCAGTGTAGCTATTTGGTCAGTGCAGGATCTATCCTTGCGGAAACCAGCTTGCTGATCTCGCAGCTTCGTATCAACAGCAGCCTGCATTCTGCCAAGCAGAATCCTGTTGAACACCTTTCCTGGGATTGATAGTAGGGTAATTCCTCTATAGTTAGAGCAGGTGCTCAAGTTTCCTTTCTTAGGGAGTTTAATGAGTAGTCCCTCTTTCCACTCTGTTGGGACTTGCTCCTCTTCCCAGATCTTTTGGAAGAGGGGGTGTAAGAGCATTTTAAATTGCTGTAATTAAAATAACTCTTTGATTGTATAATATTTCAGATTTATCGTAAGGCAGCACTGAAAGTTGTAAACGACCATGTTGATTCTATAGTTGTGGATAGCAGCAACCTTCATGAGTACGTCGGCAAGCCATTGTTTACTCATGACAGAATGTATGATATCACGCCCCCTGGTGTAGTCACTGGCCTGGCCTGGACAGCCATGGGTATGCTTTTTTAAGAATAATCTTTTTTGACTGCTTTTGTAAGCTCTTTCACCCATAAATATTTTATATGTAAATGTCAATCAACAAGTGGACATAACCATGTCATGTTATATTAATGTTGCTTTAGTTCATGTCATGTAAAGAGTGGACTTGTATCTTCTGATTTCTTGCCATCTTCAGGTGGATCAACACTTTTCATTGAGACTACCATAAAGAAACCATTGAAAGATGGTGACACTAAGGAGGCTGGATCACTTGAGATGACTGGAAGCCTTGGAAATGTTATGAAAGAGAGTGCACAACTGGCCTATACATTTTCTAAAGCATTCACTGCAAAGCGGTTTCCCGACAATGATTTCATGCAGCGGGCTCAAATTCACCTTCATGTCCCTGAGGTGAGAGACAACAAGGATCATAGTTTATCTTATTAAATAGAATTTAAAACTAGATATAACAGGGCAAACAGAAACAAACAAATCATTTAACTACGCTCAGAAAAAAAAAATGTTTAATTAACTTTAAATCAAGTAAAATTGTAAAATATAAAATTGTATACAGTTTAACAAAAAAATTATCATGAAAAAAATAATACTTTTTCATTGATAAAAAAATAAATACAATGTTCTGTTTTGTTATTACTTTGATAATAGTCTGGAATGAGATATACACACTGTCATATTTGTTTGTGTTGGTTTTTTGTTAACCCTTACAGTCCCGGGCGCGTATATAGCGGAACTGAAGGCAGCATAGATAGAAGTAGGTCGGTACAGGAAGGGTTAACTGTTAGTTCTTAACTATATCTTCATTTGTTTCACTCCAGGGCGCAACACCTAAAGATGGTCCCAGTGCTGGATGTACCATCGTGACTGCGTTGCTGTCTCTCATGTTGAATAAACCGGTTCGGCAAAACTTGGCCATGACTGGAGAGGTCTCTCTGACTGGGAAAGTACTTCCTGTTGGTGGGATCAAAGAGAAGACTATTGCAGTGAGTAAAATTTTTTTTTTTTTATCATCTCCTTTGGTGCTTCTTTGTTTATTGCTGGGGTGCATTGTGGGAATAAAAGAAAGTTATTGCTAAATTATGCAGTCATATACTCATCTTCAAAATGTTGTTTGCATCATGAACTTTATAGATTTAATCATGTATTTTGTATCTGGAAATAAAATTATTTTTGATTCGTAGGTGTTAAAGTATTTGAATTTATCTGAAGAATCTGTTGGATGTCTAGAAATAAAAGTATAAATTAGCCTAAATGTCTTTAAACTTTAAGTTTTGAATTAATTTTGAGTAAAAAGTATAAATACATAAACATTTTGTAGTACTCCACATGAATTGATGCACTTGTAAGAAATAACACATCATGGTTTTGTTTTAAAGTCTAAAGGAATCTTAACTTTTGTAAATCTTACATTTTTGTGTTGTCCAGAGATTAGCTGTAACTAATCAATATTCAAAGCCTGTTTATAATCTGTAATTATCTCCCTTTAAATACTAATTATGGTGAGAAAAAAAAATTCTTTTATTGTCTCCCTTTTTTATCTTCCAGGCCAAAAGAGTCGGAGTGACATGTGTCATCATGCCAGCAGAAAATAAGAAAGACTACTCAGATTTGCCTAAATTTATTACAGATGGATTGGAGATTCATTTTGTTGAAAATTATGATGAGGTTTTCAAGCTGGCCTTTCCTGATGCCTGAATTGAACATACAGCTGACCAGCGGAAGTGTGCAGAGATTTTAGGAAATTGAATTTAAGAGTTTTTATGCGCAGAGATTTTATTGTTTCACAAGATTCATTACCTACCAGAAATTCGAATGTGATATTTAGTCCAAATATCAGCAATACACACTTTCAAATCTTATTATGATAGATAGATTTGGATGAATCCTTTGAGGACCTGTCGATCATGTTAGTTGTAATTAAGGTAACTTATTTTGAAATAAAAGACATTAATTATTAGCTAAATAATTATTTATATATATACTATATAAATACTGATAGCCTTAACAGAAGCTAAGGTACAAATTTACAACGCATTTGAATCTTATACTTATAAATCAAACTTTCTTAGGCAGAAAACGGCCCTATTGTTGGCCTTCAATGGATCTGGGTTTTATATTACTTATTTTGAACTAAATTTGTTGCTTTGTACCAGAACAAGTGTTGCAGTAATTGTGTGTGGGGCATTGTGTGTGTGCAAGAGATTTGTATTTTATTCGTTGAACATTTTTTTAAAAGAATAAATTTCATGTAAACCTACTTTGTTTTCACTGTTGAATTTATTTTTCTTTGTTACCAATATACAAACATACAAATGTGATGCCTTGATAAGGAAGTGTCTGGTATTAGGGACAAATGGACTGTATTGTTTAACTATTTAAATTTAGATTTTTTATATTATTCACAATGAAAATATAGTTTATAATATTGTAACTGGACTTGGCCAAAGTTTATAATATTGTAACTGGACTTGGCCAGAGTTCTTCCAACAATGCAATTTAAAAATCATCCGTGCAGCTGATAAGAGTTGATTTGTTCTAGTGCAAATAAAAAAGTTGTTGAATTTGTGACTAAAGTTACATGCCTGTCTGTTTTAAATGTTATAATTTTAATATGCTTCTAACTATAACCAAATGCACAGTATTTTCAATGATTAAGTAAATGACAAAATATGTTCTCATGGACTGCACACTTCCATCATCTGAAATTTCCTGTTTTTTAAAGGTACATGTAAAGCTTCCCTTGCAGGTCCTTAGCATTATGATGATGTAGTTAAAATGAGTTAAGTGCACCGATTTCATTGATTCATTGGCATCAGCATATGAATTTTGTGGCCACTACAGTTTCATTGCAAATTAAAAAGAAATCCGTTTTTTTTTTTACTTCAAAGCTATTAAATGAAATAAATTACAGCTCCAACTTCAGGATTAACCATTTGCCACTATCACTAAACAAGTCTATGCCAAATGATTAATCAGCTTGCCAGCTTTCAAACTTTGTCAACAATTCACATCCTAATTCATACATCTTATCGTTTTATGTATAGACCAACAGTCGTACATTTTTAATAAATAAAACAACTGACAAATGTCTTAAATTATTCTCCACTAAAGGCACAGAATGGCTCTTCTCATTAATACAAATTACATCATTTATATTATATAACGCTATTCATAACAATTAGTCTTCGAATGCACTTTACATTCACCCGATGTTATTAAAATAGATTGAATAAGTGTATTTTTAATTTTGTTTTAAAAATATCAAGTTTATCTGCTTGTGTAGTTGTGTTAACTCCACCACAGAAGTGCTACGACGCTGTAGGAGCGAGCTGCAAATGTTTTTCATTTTACTGTTTGCTACCTTGAGTTGTTGATGAATTTTGTTTGAGTGCAGTCCTGTTTTCTCTGATGTGTGTAGATGGATCTGGATCATGGATCTGATGTACCATGGAGATTGTACATGCAGGCTTTTATAGAGCATAGTCAGAACTTTAAATATTATCTTGTTATAGGTAGCCAGTGTAATGTCCTCAGGTTGTTGATTTTCCTTCGCTGTTCAGAACAATTTTTGCAGATTTTTTTGGAGAGAGATTACCAGACCTACGATTAATGTCTCACATGCCTCTTTTGTTAAAATGCTTCTAATACTTTTTATTATGTGCAGCATGTGCAGATTCCACATTGCAGATTTACATTTGCTTTGATTTGATCTTTACTTTAACCCTTACCGTACCGACCTACTTCTATCTATGCTGCCTTCAGTTCCGCTATATACGCGCCCGGGACATATTTTCATCTAAATATACACCAAAATATTTTTATTTGGGCATAATTAGCTAAGTTTAACTTAAGTTGTTTAAGGAAGACTTCAAGGTTGAAAGTCATATTTTCTTTGAAGAACGTTTTTCTTTTTTAGAGAAAGAAATGATTTCATCCTTATGTTTGCTCAAATTATCAGTGAGAGAAAAGTTCAGGGATCAATAGATATCGATTAGCTTGGGGAACTATTTTTAGATTACAATTTATGCAGCAGAAGAATAATCAAAACAAAGATATTTGAAATTATAAAATGTTCCACAGCTGCTTCTATTGAGTAACAAGTGTTAAATTTTACAAGGTTTAAGTTCTCTCAATGTAATACTGGAATATTCAGAATATTATGTTTTAAGTAAAATCCTATAGATAGAGTTTTAGGCATAGAAAATAGAACATGATTTATATTAGGCCCTATATTGTATTATCTAAAAAGGCCAAGCCATATGTATTAATTTAAATAATTTATAAACTCACAGTTTACTTTAGGCTATAAGCATGAAATAGTTTTGCTCTGAAGACTATTTAATTTGTCTAAAAAGAGCAGTATAATACTTTATAGTACGTAGCCTTGTCATTCTAGTATTCTGAATTAAATTGAAAAAAAAATTGTGATCTTACAAAATTAAGGTTGGTGGAAAGTATCCTACTAGCTAGTCTTGTGACAAAATGTTGTTGTGAACAATAAAGGGAGCGGGGGATGGAGGGTGGTCAAACAAACATTGCGTGATGTCATAGGCTTGTGTAAAGGAGTCCGAAAAACATGGGAAATTACAAAACTAAATAAGATATTTGAAAAATATTGGTAGAAATTGTGAAGTAAAAACATAACTCCTGTCCTTGCTGTTATTTACACATTCGCTTGACACAGTTTTTAAGGCTGTAGCCCAACTCATTATTCCAGTTTTTCAAGCGGTAGCTTGTGAAACTTTTTCTCGTCATCAAGCTCAGGCGGCAATGAATCAATCAGCACTGCGGTGGTATCTTAGAGAAAACCCTATTAAATGTTGGTATTGGAACTCATTGTCAATGTGAAGGAATTTGTTCCCAACAGCTGCGAAATAGAAATTTTAAACAATGACTTTTAACAAATAAGCTTATTTTCTTGAACCATTTTCTTGTCATGGTTTGTACGCAACAGGCAGGAAACTTTCATAATTTCTTCAAATGGAAGGGATAATTCCAATGTCAGCCTAGTATAACATTCAACTAGTCCAAACTCAAATTTACTACTAAATCCAAAACCGTTTGATGTTTCATTTGTTCCGGATTAAACGATACAAAAACAATTTTATTAGGTTAAAATAGGTTAGTGCCTAGGGATAATTAAACTAACATTTGTTTGTTAAAGGCTTATCTCACTTCACAGGCATGAGTTGGTCTAGAAAAACAACAACAATATCTATTACTATCTATTAATTATAATCATAATGCATTAGTAAACTAATTCTTAGCTTATTTCAAGGTCTAATTGTTATCAAAAGAAGACATAGTAAAAAAAAAATCAAATTATTTGATTTTTTACTTTTTTTTTTAAACAAACAAGTGAAAATCTAAATCCGAGACATAAAAGAACTGATAAACACGTTGAGCCAAGAAATGAGGCCAGGCAGAATCAATAGCCAATATCTGAACTAGTTTCTCTTATAACTTGTGATTGTGTAATGTTTACTGAAAAACAAACACACAACAGCGGCGCTAATAGTTAAGATTTTGTTGCGAGGCAGATTGCAGGAAGGACAACTCTCTTCACGTCTGCTCTTCTCTTCAATACAAACACAACTGGTCCATGGTTGGTCTTGGTGATGTAATTGACGTTTTTCCCCCTCTCTAAAATTTGAATTGATTTAAAAGAATAATTGAAGAGAAAATCTGGTCTTTACTAAATTGTACTTTCTTCATGATATTTAAATATCAATAAAAGTTTTAAAGAGATATTTTCTTTTATCTTCTGAATTTTATTAGAAATTCATAAGAAATGCAAAGACTTCAAGAATTCTTATTATAGACTATTAAAAAAATTATAATGAAATGAAATTTTTTAGGAAGTGAGATAAAAAAAAATGTTTGTTATGAATATCTCGAGTCAGGACACAAATGAAACTTCTCATTTTCCTGTAACATTCGTTACCACGGTAATGCTGAAAGCCAACAAAACTGCAGATAGTTTTGCACTAAGTATGACTTCTTTGGATATCGCCTACGTCACCGTCACCTTCATGGTGACCTCGATGTCCATATTTGGTTCTCTGGTGGTGTTATTCGTCCACTGGTCTTACGTGGAGCTCAGGACGGCAGGACGTACTATGCTGGTCCACCTGACGGTGGCGGACCTACTTACGGCACTGGGTAACTTTCTGGGAGTCATTTGGTAAGTAAGTACATGACATGATTTGTTTGGTATAATAATTATGTTGCTAGTGCTACCAAATCACTATAATAATGGATTCGGTTAAATTGGCAACGGTAAATATGGCAAGGTAAAAGTGGCAACGATAAAAATGGCAATAATAAAAAATGGCGTAACTAAAAAAGGCAATGGTAGAAATGGCATTCCAACAATAATGGAGGGACATGTTTAATCGTTTCTATTCGTTAGTAGGAAACATTGACAAGTTAATTTTATTTGTTAGAAATATCTTCTCTACTCTGATTGACATAAAGGGGGTGGGGAAGGTATTAGAGGTGGGTGGACGTTCAGCAAAAGAGTCTCACATCGGGAGAAGCTAAAGGAGTGTGTCAGCGTTAAGCACCATATTCTTAGCGTTAGCGGGAGTGGGGCGCAGGATTTGCACCAAAGAGTCCACTTGAAAGATGTAAAGCTGCTTGTGCTGGGAAACCTGAGCATGGCCAGTTTCATGGTCATATGCTTATTACATAACACGGATGACAGGAATTTAAGTTTAGACTAAGTTTAGGTTGAAGGAGGTTGGGTGCTTAAAAATATAAGCTTAAAATTAAATGTAATGGATTGGGTAAGTGATAGGGTAAATGTATATAAGTGAAATGTTACACATTAAATTACACAAAGAATGTGAGTATCGAAATATAAGCATAGTGATAATAAACATAATTGGAAATAAAAAAGGTATATTATAATAAAGAGGTGTCAGTCAATAAGCTTACATGCAAAATTATAAATAGTTGCTTTAGTAAACACACACATCAGTGTCATTTGCTTTTGTAAGTGTCTATTTTATATTCTTTATAAGTGTACAGTCAGAGCCTTTACATGCTTATATAACTCCCCATGGCAAAAGTTTCAGCGCCGAACCCTTGCATACTGTAACTGCTTGTTTAGTGCTATATTTGCTACATTTAGACTACATTTGCCGTTACCCAGGGAGTGCCGCCCCCGAGCATATGCCCCCCTCTGCCCTCCCCCTATGTGAGGGCACTGTGTAGAGTCGAAAAACAAATTCCAGCTTACATTTATAATTTAATATTCTATTTCGCGGGTATGAGAAAAATTAGTGTTGATAATTTTTGAAAAATATAAGTGATGAAATCATTGCAGCTATAAGCAGCAAGATCAGCCTCACTTGGTTCAGTTGCGTAGCAATGCACAGTAACCCCTCAGTCCTGGGGGAGGGGGGCTCTGGTGGCAGGAAGTGGAGACAATAATATATATTATGTTTTTTTTCTTTCATACTTAAAATGGAATAAGTCTTCACAAGTTTCGTCTAAAAACCTTGCTACGCCGCTGTGTAGGTTATATTTTGTATTGTTCTTATATCACAAGCAAACCTTATCTTATAATGTACCTAATAGAGGTTAGCTTTCTAATTAAAAGATTTTAACTTCTTATGCCTATCAATGGTTTAAATTTATTCTAGTCGTGTACTCCGTATTTTAAAAAAGTCTTCTATATCGGATCTACCGTGAATCTCTACAGGTATCTAAATGTGGAGAATCTGGAAAATAAAATGGTGTTTTGTAAGTTTCACAGCGCCCTGACCATCATGTCCAGTATAGCGTCCTTCATCTGGACGGTCGTCATAGCCTGGTTCGTCTTTTGGATCTTGATTCGCATGCAGCCCACGGTGAAGCAAGCCCATGCCTGTTTCAATATTGTTTTACCTGTCATCTGCTGGTCCGCTCCAAGTAATCGTTTTTTTTTAAAATTAAATTCAAGAGCAACATAGTATAATATATAGGCCTAATGTTGAGAAATGATATAGACATTAAATACTTCCCTCATTGTACAAGATAGAAAGTAAACAAACCAAACTTAAATATAGACTATACATTTTTTATTCATTTAAATTTGGGGAGAAATAGGTCACAAATAAAGAGCCTCTAATCGACAAATAATTAAAATTAAAATAGAAAAATAATAGAATAGAAAGAAAAGGGGGGGGCCAGATGTAGCCTATATATATTTTCAGTCTAGCCCTCCCTTCCCTTCCCCGTACTCAAAATCTCCTAAATACACCCTTCTTCACTCAGTGTGTAGACTATATAATAATAGGGTGACTCCAAAACGCCTTTATGCGGAGATGGATAAAAACATTTAAATGTAGAATACAATCGGGTAGATTATTAGCATTTTAATAAATTAACATGATACACTTTAATATATTGACAACAGCGTATTGTGGCATTGAATCTTGGCTTACTTTTTAAAGCAAGAAATATGTGTTTTTTTTAAAAAGAGAAAGGGCCTAAGCCCTATAGGATTTTAATAGTTAAAACAACGATCTCACAGTTTGCACTGATGTAAAAAAGAACAGATTTTATAATAAAGATCTTGTATAGAAGTCTAGACTTATATAATTATATAATATATGTTATTATTGTTAAAAAAAATTTGGTTGACCAAAGTTAAAAAACAACTGTAATATTTGCCTGCAGTGGTCATTGCATTGACAGCACTGGGTATGGACGTTCTGGGATATGACCACAAGCTGTCACAGGCCAGTTGGTGTTGGATTAACCCCGAAACGCCCAACGCCATGGCGTGGATGCTAATCACAGGGAAAGCCTGGGAGTTTGCGGCCTGTATTATAACAGTCATTTTGTATACGGCTGCCAAAGCACTGTTATTCAAACAGGTAGGCCAATTCTAATTTACAAAAAGAAGGCGACACCTAAAACTGTAAGAAGACGAACAATTCAAAGACTAATTGAAATGCTTTTATAATCAGATTTCTTTTTTTTTTCCTTTCAAGGCCCGAAAGAGATCACCCTTGATGTCACAGAAAAATCGTCGAATGGATGAGGCCAACACCAAATTGACATTCGTTCCACTTGTGTTTATCATCATTCGAATCTGGGGCACGATACGATTCCTGATTGGCAGCTTTGCACGTGAATATGCCAACTCCTCAGCTGCTGACTGGATCGTT
Organism: Anisus vortex; assembly: GCA_949126835.1. Classification (NCBI taxonomy): domain Eukaryota; kingdom Metazoa; phylum Mollusca; class Gastropoda; family Planorbidae; genus Anisus; species Anisus vortex. The sequence continues at coordinate 14,374,427 of OX421492.1, read as the reverse complement.
ATTATGCAGGTGAAGTAGCTTTCTTATCTTAAATATGGATAACAGTAAATGGAAAATATAGGCCAAATGTAGCAAACAGTGGCAATGTTCTCTTGTTTTTTTTATTACATGTGGGGGGGTGGGGGGGGGGGGTGGAGCTTGGGTGGTGAGTCCAATTCAATCTGCGTCTCAAAGGAAAAAAAATGATTCGCCAGTTCGCTGTTAGAGGCCCCAGTGACCACCGAGTTCTTGTGCATTGCACAACCTGCACATTGCAGCACATTGCAGCACATTGCAGCACATTGCAGCACATTGCAGCACAATCCATTGCTAAGACACTGGGAACCAATAACTGATATATCTGTTTAAAGGGCTATCTATGGCTATGCATGTTATGATCATGTCACGAAATAGCAATGTGAAATCTTTAAGCTTTGTAATGTGTTTATTACTTTTAGGGCGCAGGAGACAGTGCTCAAGGATTCGCTAATTTTGTCATGTACATTTTCTTCACCACAAAAGTAAGAGAGCGATTGTTTACAGGATGCCGTTTTTGCAATAGCGAGCTTTCTCAAGAGAACAATAGTCCCTTGCGCTCTTCTTCGAGGAGACAGGAAGAGCCAGCCAGTGAAGCAGGCGATAAATCATTAAAGCAATGCAATCAAATAGAGCCAGGTAGGCTAAACTTTGAACGAAACAATTTTGAATTAATTTAAAAAAAAAAAACAATATATCATTATTTAAAAAAAAGAGAAAGAAAGAAAAATAAAATATCAAAGCGCTGAAATGGAGTTTAAGGAATTAATTAATTAATTATAATCACTGTATAAATGCTTGAAAACTTTTTGATCTAATTTGATCATTGATGGTATTCATGTCCAGCACAACCAAAAGAAGCTGAGTGTAACACTGGAGTGCAACCTGCCAACTTCGACAGTTTGAGAAGACAGATTGAAGAACAGGACCACAAATCGAGAATCCACATCACGACATGCTTTCAAAGTGACGTTTTCACCAAACTTCACCTAGACCTTAGCGCTCATCAAGCACAAAGCATGGAGATGAATGAGACGAGTCACCATTTTCAGGACCACTAAAATCTAATTTTGTAACAGAGTGGTGTATATTACAGAATTAAACTTGATTTATCTTTATTCTGACAGGAACTGTCGAATATTTAAAAAAAATAAAGACTCTAATTAAAATTGTTATAATTCACATAGTATTTTTAGTACTCTGATCAATAATTCTAAGGCTCATGCAAATACTTCGTTCGACAATACGCCTACTTCAGGCGATGAGGATGCGTCATAATATAAAGACTTAGATCTAGATTACTCTGCATTACAGCAAGATTTATTGTAGTCATTGGACTCATGTGCCAGGGATAGTAAAAGTGTTGAGCCAAACTCCCTGCCGAAACACTATAAACGAACCATTGTACTGATAATACTATAGATCTATTTGTTGCAAAGAGAAGTAACCCGATTATAAATTACATTTCTAGTGAACTCTTTTTTTTAGAAGCATGTTTAATTAACATTGGATAATGGCGAGATGTTGTTGTTTTTCTTTTACATTATTTATTGATATGAACGTTTTTGGTTAAATGACGTCACATTTTTAAAATGTCCTTTCCCTCGTCGCATATGACACATGTTTGACCCTGTCATGGGTGCGTGGCGTCATTTATGAATGGTCCAGGGCCCTCCAGAGAAAAAAAAGATGCCCGTACGAGATATTTTCTGGGCCCCCTTCTCCCCCCCCCCCACGCCCCACTTTTTTTTTCTAACACTAGTCATATCTAGATGATTTATTTGTAGGCCTATTACATACGTTTGAAAAATCAGGAATCTTTTTAAAAGGTCTGTGGACCAGTTTGTGAAACTGTCATACGTGTTACCATTTAAAATTAGGGCCTAGAGTGTAATCATTTTAATCACAGCCTTACAGGTCTATTACAAAAATACATTAATCAAATACATAGTTCTTAGTTTAAATTGTTGTAGATCTAATTGTTCCTCCGCTTCAGTATTGATCAGAATTGATCTTGCAAATATTACAAAGGTGTATAAAATGGGAAAAGTGACTCTCACTGATGATTAATGAGTAATTTGGTTGAAAAAAACTAGAGAAGTATTGGAGGTTTTAAAGTTGGATAAATAAACTGTCAATTAACTTACTTGTCCTAATTCATTTTAATATGGATTAATTTTAATGTGAAAATTTAGAGAGTAAATTGAGAATATGAGAATATGAATACGGAACTATAACAAAAAAGTACATAAATATACATCTTAATCGCATTTTATGCATGTTTTTCGAATCATTAATTATTTACAAATATACCCAAATCATGCATCTTTTGACTGCTTACTGTTTCGTGAATAGAAATAGCCAACAGAAAATACATCAATAAGCCTAAATGAGTGATAGAAAAAAAAAACAGAGAAGAAAAATACTAGTTTTATTAAAACAGGGCTGCCTTAAATTGCGTGCCTTTTTCTTGGCAAAACTACGAATTACAATGACAAAGTTTATTTGTCTTGCAACGCCAGACTCAATAGGCTACTGAGCCTAGCCAAGTTGTTCAGGCGATCCTGACTCATGGTGGACCTAAGGTAATTTTTGATGAGCTTACGTTTACTGAAGCTCCTCTCTGATAATGCTACTGTGGCTGGTGCTGTAAGGAACATCCTCGAACTGACACTTATGTTAAGAAAAATATTTTCCAATTTGTAATTTGCCAAATCATTTAACAGTTCCAATGCACCCAACTATTCTTTACCAAAATGTGCAGTATGAACCAATGTTAGATGAATTATTTCCTGAAGGAAGTCTTCACAATATGTCATTATAATACTTTTCTGCTAACTTAGCAGCTTTATACTTCAAGTCTTCTTGTGACATCTTTTGGTAGTTCCAAAGAAAGCTGAATGTGTCAGAAATATCTTTGATTGAATTGAACGGAACAGTAAACTGTAAGCCTTCCAATAACACTTTCCAATATAACATAAAATATGTGTTTTCGAAAGTGGGCTTCCTCATGGCATTCGTTTGTTTCGTTCATCTCATTCACATTTTCATCAGGTGTATCCTCATCATGAAATCTTGTTCTTTTTTCTGGCAGTTGTATTACTGTTCCTACACAATGATACTTCTATCTGCAGGTTGGCTGCAACAAGCTTAGCTTCATTCCACATTGCTTTCCTAATGTTTCGCAAAGCCCCTAGTTGTGCATATTGTTACGAAACGTAAATTCCCTACATTGTAATGTTAATAAACCAACTAAATCATTTAAGCGAATTGCGTTTAAACGATATAAATATTTCTCAGCTCAAAGTTTCCCCGGGTTTTTCCTAACCTAATTTGAGCATTATTGTTTTTTTATTAACCTCGATAAAAACATGAACTGTTCACGCGAGTACAGCATGTCAAGGTCGATCGGTCTCTCCTTATTTTGTTAGAGCATTATTGCTTGTTCTTAATAAAAAGTATCTGATCACGCAGTCAACATGCAGGCTTGATTAAAATATTCGTGTCACTAGACTGTCTGGTTTTCCCAACGATTGACCCGTAATATATTTCTACGCGATTCGACACTTTTAGTCAGTTCTTGGCGTACAGCCGTTCGGATAACATCTAATATTAAGTCTCTGAGAATCGTTTCTATTTGAGTTGTATTATGAAAGATTTATTATTCTACTTTTAACTACAATGCTATATGTTCATTGAGGATATTCATTACTAATTGGAATATGTGTATTTCTTGATTGTGTATATAATATTATTTGGATTCCTACTGGATTGATGTTGTAAATTAAACCAAATTTATCGTTGCTTTCTACACAACTTGGTTAACGTCAATATTTCAAAGTTATATACATGTGTGTATGTGTAATGTTTATTCAACTATATTAATAATCTACACTACCACTCAACATCAAGGTTCTTGCTGTATAATATGAGCCACATAAATAATTATACATGAAGTAAATCAACTGTAAACTCTAAAACTACGCTATGTGAATTGCCAGGGGATTATAAGAACCAGGAATACTCTAGACAACTACAAATAAACTTCAGAATGATATAATAAGATCTTCACTAATACAAGGATACTCACACTAACAATAACAATACTATAACTATCATTTTCATAAATTGAATGGGGGCTCTAGCCGTAATAACATTATAAATCATAATTATACTTGTGTGATATAAATAGAAGGTCTCATCCATAATTTATTATGGTGAATAAATTGCCTTGTAATAAAATGGGTTTTGCTCGTCAGTGATTTACTAACAAACGTTTAGAGGATTTACTTCAACTTCAAGAATCGTTATACTATTTACACAAACTATTTACAACTGCCGTAATACATACTCGTAACTTGGATGAATTGTGTTGGAAAATATGAACAATATACAATATACTAAAGATTGTGATTGAATTGAACATTGCTATTGAGAATCGGAAAACTTAACTATTCAGCCTGGAAAATTATCTTGTGTATTACCTTTTCCTATAAAACAAAGAGTAAAGCATACAACTGGTGACTTAAGTGAAGAATTGAAATTTAAACTTGAGTTAAGAAAGATGGAATTAGAGATGGAAAGAGAAAACAAGAGAATTGAGATGGAAAGAGAAATAGCAAGAGAGAAAATAGCAAGCCAAGAAAGAATTGAGATAGCAAGGTCTCGTACGTCAAATCATTCGAATGCAAGCTCTGAAGCAGATGCAGAACTGTATAAGTTTAAGAAACATATTCCAGTTTTTGAAGATAATTCGGTGGAAGAGTTCTTCATGATTTTCGAGAGAAACGCTAGAGACTATCAATTTCCCGAGGGCAAGAAAGCTATACTTCTACGCTCAGCTCTGATCAAAGGAAAGGCACTTGATGTTGTATTAAGTCTTACTGAAGAGGAATTGTATGATTATGAACTGATCAAGAATAGAGTACTGCTAAGTTATGCATTAACACCTGAAAAATATAGAAAAGTTTTTCGCGAGTCTAAGAAAGAACAGGAACAATCCCATGTTGATTTTCTAAGACAGAAAAAGAAATATTTTGAAAGATGGATTCGATCCAAAGGTGTAAACAAAGACTTTGATAAATTAGCTAATCTTATGCTAATGGAAGACTTTAACAATAACATCAGAGGTGACGTAAGAATACATTTAGCAGACAAAGGTGTAGAACAAGTAGAAACAGCAGCAGTAATGGCAGACGAATATGTTATTATCCATTCCAGCAATAAATTTACAACAGTTGATAAATCAAAATTCCAGAATCGAGATATGAAGGTAGAAAAGAAAACCATAAATCCAAATGAATCCTATCAATCAAAGAGACATCAGCAGAGCAATGAAGGTCCAACTAATTCCAAGCCAACCTGTAGCCATTGTAAACGAATTGGACATACTAAGGAAAAGTGCTGGATATTGAATGGGAACCCGAATAAAAAGAATGTTGTCTTATCGTATGTAGCAATGCCAAAACAAAGAACTCATGAAAATGTAAAGAAGGATATTAGAACTCAAACAGAGATACCTAGTGCTAATGCAGATAACCTGACAAAACACACGTATCTAGGAAACTTGAAACCAGAAATAGTTCCTGAAATAGAGACAATGGTTTTCAATAATTCTAATTCTAATCTGAGCTCCAAGGAGTCTATATCAGATAGAACCACCATGAGTACTAAACATACCTCTTACAAAAATAACTTGGATACAGATCTCATCGATACTGAGATACCAAGCAATTGTTTACCATTCATTGAAGAAGGTACCGTGTCATCCATAATAAATGGTGTCACTAGTGAAAAGAACATCAGAATACTCCGTGATACAGGGGCTGAGGTTTCACTACTTTTAGAGAATACTGTTCCTACGTCACAATCGACATATACAGGACAGGATCTCACTATTCAAGGTGTATCAAGGAAAAATGTACAAGTTCCTTTGCATCAAATACAGCTGAAGAGTGCGTACTTCACTGGAAATGTAGTTGTGGGTGTATACAAATCACTTCCGTTTAAAGGTGTTTCTTTAATACTGGGAAATGATATTGCTGGAGATGTGGTGCATTCCATATCCAAGAAAAAACAATGCCTTAATAAAAGTGAGAGCTTTATCAAACCTATATGCATCGTCACTAGAGGTATGGCCCAACAACAAAAGTCTGTCGAAACCATGTCAAAGTCAAAAATAGAACCAGAAATTGACCTACAGGCAACTTTCCTGGCTGACATCTTGAGTGGTCCCTCAGTCAAGACTACTGAAAGTAATTTGTCACCTCAACAATTACTCCTATTAGAACAGAATAGAGATTCAGGAATTAAACACCTGAAGAAAAAGGTGATAACTGAACAGGAGGCAGAAATTAAAGGAAATGGATTTTTTCTGAAGGAGGGAATATTAATGCAAAAATGGAGAGATGTGAAATGTGATAATGACAATTGCAGAGAAGGAAGTCAGATTGTGGTACCAGCCATATATCGTAATGACATCTTACACATGGCTCATGACACGCCATATGCTGGTCATCTAGGAGTGAACAAGACTTACCGTCGAATTCTTCCGTACTTCTATTGGCCTGGACTACATCGTGACGTCACAAAATACTGCAAGTCATGCAATACATGCCAGATAGTTGGTAAACCTAACCAGACTATACCGGTAGCACCTCTAAAGCCAATACCCGCCTTTGCAGAACCATTTAGCCACTTGCTAATAGACTGTGTAGGTCCTTTGCCTAAAACAAAGACAGGACACCAGTACTTATTCACTATAATGTGCACTGCCACGAGATACCCTGAAGCTATTCCGCTACGCACCATTAACGCAGATAAGATATCTGACGCACTGATTGCATTTTGTTCAAGATACGGTCTTCCAAAGACTATACAGTCAGACCAAGGATCTAACTTTACATCAAAGCTGTTTAACCAGGTCTTAAAGAAACTAGGCATCCAACATGCAACTTCAACTGCGTACCATCCGCAAAGCCAAGGTGCCCTAGAAAGATATCATCAGACTCTGAAAACCATGCTCCGCACATACTGTTTTGAGAACACTGAAGACTGGGATCGCGGTATTCCATTCGCTCTTTTCGCGACTAGAGAAACTGTGCAGGAATCTCTTGGATTCAGTCCGTTCGAGTTAGTGTTTGGACATTCAGTTCGAGGACCTCTAAAACTGTTGCAGGAAACCTTGTTAAATTCTGATGAAGAGACTGGACTCGTAGCTTATGTGGAACAATTTAGCAATAGAATCTATCATGCTTTTAATCATGTTAAAGATAATCTTTTGCAGGCTCAGAAAAGAATGAAAGGGTACTATGATGTCAAGGCCAGATCCCGATGTTTCCATCCTGGTGATAAAGTCCTCATGTTGACCCAATTGTCTGGACAACCCCTGAGTGCAAAATATACAGGACCATATCAGGTTTTAGATAAAATCAGTGATGTAACATACATTGTAAAAACCCCTGATAGAAGGAAAACACAGAGACTGTGCCATATAAACATGCTAAAACCTTATGTTGTTAGGGAAGAACAAACTGACATTAGGCCAGTGAGTGCTATCAAAACTGTTGAAACACCCCCGCCTAAATTTAAAAAGACAATCATAGAAAGTAAACTTCAGAACACTGAAGCACTTAAAAACCTCAATGATAAACTGGCACATCTAGACTCAGGTGAACAGACTTCTATCAAGGGTTTAATCTATGATCATGTAAATTTGTTTAGTGATGTTCCTAACAAAACAACTTTGGTTACCCATGATGTAGTTTTAAAAGATGATAATGTTAAACCTGTCAAACAACATCCGTATAGGGTTAATACCATACAACTTAAGAATAACTTACGTATTGGTAAAAGATCACATCGTCGCGGACACCCTATCGCGCATGTAACAAATGTATAAGGGGATAACTTCATGTATATATTCTGATAATCCTAACTAAGAGAATTGGATCATTTAAAAATAAATGCATGAATATATGAATATGTTGTGATTATTTTATGCAATATCTTATGCCTTATTTTATGCCATGAATATTTCCATTTGCTAAAACAAATATTATTATTGTTGTAGAAAAAAAAAAAAAGAACCTAATAAGTTACTTATAAATATTATGGATTTATGAACATAAATTTTCTTTATTAGTAAGATAATGAATGAACAGAAATGTACATCCTTATTTTGAAACAATCAAACTATAGTTGTGATTATGTAAAAACCAAAATAGAGTAATGTGCATACACTTCACATGCTTACACACTTAAGATTAAATTCTTACTCTTAAGTTTATTTAAATATTAATTTCATTTAAGTTGAATTAATTAATGATTGAATTGTTTAATATGATAACATTAGTTATGCTGATTTTTACCTTATAAATAAGATGATGATGTTTATAAGGAATGATATCTCAGAGAGTATAATTTTTTTAGAATAACGCGAACAATTGTTATGGTCTAAGGATAACTTGAGATCCTATATGATGAGGGTTTAATAGAATAAATTATTTCCCTTACTTGTCTTATTTAACGGACTACCCAGGTGGAGTCAGTTTTTTTTTTGTATATTGTTTAGAACTAAAGTTAAGTGCAGGCGGTTCTAAAAGAAATTGCACACTTCTATTGTTTAGTATGCAATGTTCTTTTCCTTTTGGTATGGGCGACTGTTACGAAACGTAAATTCCCTACATTGTAATGTTAATAAACCAACTAAATCATTTAAGCGAATTGCGTTTAAACGATATAAATATTTCTCAGCTCAAAGTTTCCCCGGGTTTTTCCTAACCTAATTTGAGCATTATTGTTTTTTTATTAACCTCGATAAAAACATGAACTGTTCACGCGAGTACAGCATGTCAAGGTCGATCGGTCTCTCCTTATTTTGTTAGAGCATTATTGCTTGTTCTTAATAAAAAGTATCTGATCACGCAGTCAACATGCAGGCTTGATTAAAATATTCGTGTCACTAGACTGTCTGGTTTTTCCAACGATTGACCCGTAATATATTTCTACGCGATTCGACACTTTTAGTCAGTTCTTGGCGTACAGCCGTTCGGATAACATCTAATATTAAGTCTCTGAGAATCGTTTCTATTTGAGTTGTATTATGAAAGATTTATTATTCTACTATTAACTACAATGCTATATGTTCATTGAGGATATTCATTACTAATTGGAATATGTGTATTTCTTGATTGTGTATATAATATTATTTGGATTCCTACTGGATTGATGTTGTAAATTAAACCAAATTTATCGTTGCTTTCTACACAACTTGGTTAACGTCAATATTTCAAAGTTATATACATGTGTGTATGTGTAATGTTTATTCAACTATATTAATAATCTACACTACCACTCAACATCAAGGTTCTTGCTGTATAATATGAGCCACATAAATAATTATACATGAAGTAAATCAACTGTAAACTCTAAAACTACGCTATGTGAATTGCCAGGGGATTATAAGAACCAGGAATACTCTAGACAACTACAAATAAACTTCAGAATGATATAATAAGATCTTCACTAATACAAGGATACTCACACTAACAATAACAATACTATAACTATCATTTTCATAAATTGAATGGGGGCTCTAGCCGTAATAACATTATAAATCATAATTATACTTGTGTGATATAAATAGAAGGTCTCATCCATAATTTATTATGGTGAATAAATTGCCTTGTAATAATATTATATGCTTTCTATGTTTGCAACTTCCATTTCTATAGTCGCATTACAAGCTTGAATGACCTTGTTGCAGAAGTCAATAGGGAATAGTATACTGTGCCACGCGACTGACATTATGATGCAAGTGAAAGAACCGACATAACATATAGATTTCATGGATTTCGTTTCTGGTTTTCGGAGTAAGATTCAGCTTTAACAGGTCTCCCAAAGCCAAAATAACCCCTGGTAGATGAGCTACAAATTGTTTTACACTTTCAATTCGATCTGACCATATGGTGCTAGAAATGCCATGAAGCTTTGACAGTATTTTCCACTTCTTGAACTTTTGAGGCTGCAAATGAATAATGTGTATTTATATTTGTCTAAAATTATGATATTTCAACCACCCCTCTTGGCTACCGCACAGGAGATCATTAAAGTGTAAAAGGATCGACTAACTAGCTTTGACTGACATACTAGTAAGCAGCGCTATAGAGTAGCCTATGTAGGCCTAGGCTATTAAGCTAACGGAGAACTGTAAGGCTCATAGGTCTATATTTTTAAGTGTCTCTGGAGAAAAATAATACAAAAGAGATCCTAAATGCTATCGAAAATAATTAGACCCATATATTACAAATAAAGGCTTCATTGCATATTTAACAAAATGTTTAAGTACACAGTTTAAAGAATATAAAAATTAAGGGTTTCAAGCGCCACGTGAGATTGTAGGAGGTTTTGGGGCATCCCCTCTTAGCTTAATAGCAACAATAAAAAAAATACTTGCGTAATTGCCAATTTAATTTTAAATTTAAATATGCATGGGCTTTATGGGCCCCCTAAACTATCATGGGCCCGGGTAAGGCGTACTGGCCCCTCTTGTGGGGCCTGGAATGGTCCCTTAGCAAACTATCAGCATATTTTGTTTTTACATATTGTTATGTAGCGGTGAACAACCATTTAAAAACTATCGACTGTGGATAGTTATTAGTTTCCCTGTTCCCTACAAACTGATATAATTTAAGACTTTTACAACCGTTTACTAAAAAAAAGTCTATTGTTCCAAAGGTGGAGATTTAGCCTATTAGATATATCTGTGCTATTACTTGTGACAAACATAATGAATTGTTGGATTTCATCCATATATGGGCAGGAAAGTTACGAGAGAGAAAGGCAAAGAGAGGGAGAGAGAGAGAGAGAGAGAGAGAGAGAGAGAGAGAGAGAGACGAAGAAGAGAAAGAAAGAGGAGTTAGTTAAGAGAAGCTGTAAAAAACAAAGAACTATTTAGGGCCTAGGCCTAAGCTGTAGAAGAACAGTTCTAAATGTGATATGGGCGTGTCCCTAAAGGAACACACATGAACAATTAACTGGACGTAGAGTTAAGTAATAGGCCTACATTTTTAGATGTTTGTTAAAATGCTAAAAAAAAATTAACATTAAAATAAAATGCAATCATGTTAATCTTTTATTTTAAAAAATGCTTTACTTTAACGAGCTTGTTAATTATTTTTTTTACATTCGAAGTATTGTTATTACACCTAGACTAAGCAAAAAAAAAATCTCACAAATAGGCCTATTGGTCATACAGCCATACAAGAAAAAGTTGGGTCCCACTGTGAGAATTTAAAGCCCATTTCTTTTTCAATTTAGTTAAAAATGATGAACGACAGATCTAGTGGTTTGGAAATTTTTGTAATCTCTTTTACGATCATTATCTTTAAGAAGACCGAAAAGAAATAAGCTTATGCCTAAATCAAACATTACATTCTTAAAAGTAGGCCTGTCAAACTCCTCAAAACAGACGCTAGAAACGGATGTCCGCTTTTGAAAAGATCCAACACCGAACACTAGGTTGCGGCAAAGTCACTTCTGAAAGCCTTTTTTTCTGGATAATTGGCAGTCAAATAGTGTAATGGTAGAATTAGACATCATAGCCATACAAGTAAAGTTTTTTTTTTTTTCGGACAAACCAACAAGTTTTAAGTTTCTCAACAGAAAATAATCACTTCCTCTTCGCACATCACGTGACCCGGAAATACTTGTGAATAAAGCCCATTTGTTAGACTTGACTCCATCTAAATTAGGCCAAAAATCAAGCCTAACCAGACTTAACAAGAAGGAACACATACATCAGTAAAACTAGTATAGAATAAATACAAACTAACGTATAAATCTTTTTACTCTTAGGTATAAACAGCAACAGAGTGGTTGGGTTAGAGTTGAGGGAATAGTCGACACACCACCTGTCACAAAATTCCCCAAATCACCTGAAATGCATAAATATATTTTAGTTTAGGTATATTTCTATTGGCTATCTTGGACATTACGACAAAAAATTGTTTCTCCACCTTGGTGTTTCATTCGGTAAAAGACTCATCGGCGTCCCCATCTATGTTACTTCCTCTTTTTTTTTGGTCACATAACCCACCAAATATTCTATGTTATATTCTCTTTCTTTGGTCATATAACCCACCAAATATTCTGTTATATTCTCTTTCTTTCGTCACATAACCCACCAAATATTCTATGTTATATTCTCTTTCTTTGGTCACATAACCCACCAAATATTATGTTATATTCTCTTTCTTTGGTCACATAACCCACCAAATATTATGTTATATTCTCTTTCTTTGGTCACATAACCCACCAAATATTCTGTTATATTCTCTTTCTTTCGTCACATAACCCACCAAATATTCTGTTATATTCTCTTTCTTTCGTCACATAACCCACCAAATATTCTATGTTATATTCTCTTTCTTTGGTCACATAACCCACCAAATATTCTGTTATATTCTCTTTCTTTCGTCACATAACCCACCAAATATTCTGTTATATTCTCTTTCTTTGGTCACATAACCCACCAAATATTCTGTTATATTCTCTTTCTTTCGTCACATAACCCACCAAATATTCTATGTTATATTCTCTTTCTTTCGTCACATAACCCACCAAATATTCTATGTTATATTCTCTTTCTTTCGTCACATAACCCACCAAATATTCTGTTATATTCTCTTTCTTTGGTCACATAACCCACCAAATATTATGTTATATTCTCTTTCTTTCGTCACATAACCCACCAAATATTCTATGTTATATTCTCTTTCTTTGGTCACATAACCCACCAAATATTATGTTATATTCTCTTTCTTTGGTCACATAACCCACCAAATATTCTGTTATATTCTCTTTCTTTAGTCACATAACCCACCAAATATTCTATGTTACATTCTCTTTCTTTCGTCACATAACCCACCAAATATTCTATGTTATATTCTCTTTCTTTCGTCACATAACCCACCAAATATTCTATGTTATATTCTCTTTCTTTCGTCACATAACCCACCAAATATTCTATGTTATATTCTCTTTCTTTCGTCACATAACCCACCAAATATTCTGTTATATTCTCTTTCTTTCGTCACATAACCCACCAAATATTCTGTTATATTCTCTTTTTTTGGTCACATAACCCACCAAATATTCTATGTTACATTCTCTTTCTTTCGTCACATAACCCACCAAATATTCAATGTTACATTCTCTTTCTTTGGTCAAATAACCCACCAAATACTCTATGTTATATTCTCTTTCTTTGGTCACATAACCCACCAAATATTCTGTTATATTCTCTTTCTTTCGTCACATAACCCACCAAATATTCTATGTTATATTCTCTTTCTTTCGTCACATAACCCACCAAATATTCTATGTTATATTCTCTTTCTTTCGTCACATAACCCACCAAATATTCTGTTATATTCTCTTTCTTTGGTCACATAACCCACCAAATATTATGTTATATTCTCTTTCTTTCGTCACATAACCCACCAAATATTCTATGTTATATTCTCTTTCTTTGGTCACATAACCCACCAAATATTATGTTATATTCTCTTTCTTTGGTCACATAACCCACCAAATATTCTGTTATATTCTCTTTCTTTAGTCACATAACCCACCAAATATTCTATGTTACATTCTCTTTCTTTCGTCACATAACCCACCAAATATTCTATGTTATATTCTCTTTCTTTCGTCACATAACCCACCAAATATTCTATGTTATATTCTCTTTCTTTCGTCACATAACCCACCAAATATTCTGTTATATTCTCTTTCTTTCGTCACATAACCCACCAAATATTCTGTTATATTCTCTTTTTTTGGTCACATAACCCACCAAATATTCTATGTTACATTCTCTTTCTTTCGTCACATAACCCACCAAATATTCAATGTTACATTCTCTTTCTTTGGTCAAATAACCCACCAAATACTCTATGTTATATTCTCTTTCTTTGGTCACATAACCCACCAAATATTCTATGTTATATTCTCTTTCTTTCGTCACATAACCCACCCAATTAAGTCAGGGGTCGGCAGCCCAAGGCACGCGTGTAGACTTGGCATGCAGAGCGATTTTAAATGACATTCGAGAGACCTTCAAGAAGTGTTTCTTGCTGAATTTTGTTCCCGGTATTGAATGAGGAGATCCAACTGGTGAAGCCGATGGCAGAAAATATTTCAGTGAGTTGAACTTGCATTTACAAAGACGGGGTCAAACAGCACTTGAACTGTTAAAGCACTGGAATGGATTAGCATTGAAACTGGACATATCTGGACATGTACCTACTCCCCTAATTTATGGCATATATTAAGATATAGAAGTATAGATGCGCTTTTTTTTTTTCAGAAGTACATTGAAGCACTCAAAGCGGAGTTTTATAAACAAAGGCAAGACTACAAAATCACGGACCCCTGTTTTCATACCACATCAAGTCTGACTGAATTTATCCAACCAACAACCGTCTTAGATGTGAATCTTTTTTTTTTTAAGTGGCGGGATAATGACCATTTTAAAATGCACCAAGTTGAATTTTAAACACACACACACACAAAATGGGCATCAAAAACATAGATTTGTATAAAGAAATAATAATTAAAAAGTAATATTAGTTATATTAAAAAAAAAAAAACTTTTTTTTTAGTATCACTATCATAATAATAATCAAATAAATTTGGAAACTTTATTTCAATAAAAGGGAGATAATTGAACCGTTTTATTTTAAAAACAATATTTCTAAAATTCTTCATATTTTTCTTTTTATAAAAGAATAAATGGATTATCAATTATAAGTTTAATATTATCAAACTGTAATAGATTATTTAAAATCATATAAATATAATATGATTAAAGAATGTATATGTTAATGTAGGCCTACACATATAAACATTCCATTAACTACCCAGTGTGTATGGTTACTACGTATCTATTCCGCTCAATTATAATTGAACAGTCAATATAATTGGAGAAAGAATATCATAGTAAACTCTAAAAAAAAAAAAAAACTCTAAAGTCCCTATAGGGGACAAAATCGTGTAAATAATAAATAAATGAAATCTTGTTGTTTACTATCCCTTTGGTTTTGTAAAATTGTAAAAATTATATCTTCCATCCTTCCTATTTCAAACTCAATGAAATTAATGTTGGTATTTCATTTTCAAAATTTGACACAAAATGCATTGCCTTTGTACATTAGCTTATGGACAATAAACTTTGTTTAAAAAATATTAGTAAAGCTGAGATTAAAATATAACCTATGTATAGTAGGTGCTAGATCTATATCTCGCTCGACAACCAAATGAAAGATTTTAGACAATGTAAAGTATAATACCCGTCGGACCAAATTGATCATAGGGCCGGTGAAGCAGCGTTCACCAGTCTCTGTGGCCACGGCATACTAGGGAATTTTGTGACCAGCATAATGCCCAGCCGCCTTAACTTTACCCCACCTAAAGTCAGGTCCCCATCAGAGCTGGGTAGACTCAGGGACATCCTCCAGACCCGAGAACACATTCTAGTCTTCACCAGAATTCGAACCCAGGACCTTCGGTAATACAATTATCCATAAATTTAGAAGTTTAGTAATCCAATTATCCATAAATTTAGAAGTTTAGTAATACAATTATCCATAAATTTAGAAGTTTAGTAATACAATTATCCATAAATTTAGAAGTTTAGTAATACAGTTATCCATAAATTTAGAAGTTTAGTAATACAATTATCCATAAATTTAGAAGTTTAGTAATACAATTATCCATAAATTTAGAAGTTTAGTAATACAATTATCCATAAATTTAGAAGTTTAGTAATACAATTATCCATAAATTTAGAAGTTTAGTAATACAGTTATCCATAAATTTAGAAGTTTAGTAATACAATCATCCATAAATTTAGAAGTTTAGTAATACAATTATCCATAAATTTAGAAGTTTAGTAATACAATTATCCATAAATTTAGAAGTTTAGTAATACAATTATCCATAAATTTAGAAGTTTAGTAATAAAATTATCCATAAATTTAGAAGTTTAGTAATACAATTATCCATAAATTTAGAAGTTTAGTAATACAATTATCCATAAATTTAGAAGTTTAGTAATACAATTATCCATAAATTTAGAAGTTTAGTAATACAATTATCCATAAATTTAGAAGTTTAGTAATACAATTATCCATAAATTTAGAAGTTTAGTAATACAATTATCCATAAATTTAGAAGTTTAGTAATAAAATTATCCATAAATTTAGAAGTTTTGTAATAAAATTGTGTAGGCCTATTTGGTGTAAATGCAACAAAAAAAATTAAATATTAAACGCTTTAACGATTTTCTCTATACATCATATTATACATGCTTTCGACTTTGCTCTTGCTGCGGCTAAAATAAAGTCTTTATAATAGGCAGAAAAAAAATTAAAATAGAGCAGGTTGACTTTCAGGCTGTTGGCGCGCTGAATGATTCAGAAATCCTAGTTTGGCACACAATTAGCAAAAGGTTGCCGAACCCTGTTCTATGTGATATTCTCTTTCTAGGTGACATAACCACTCATAACCCATCAAATATTCAATGTTAAATTCTTTTCGTTGTTCAACGATTAATATTCTATGTGAGTAGCATATCGTACTTAAAATGTAATCAGAACTGAGACATCCACACTGAAGTTAGTTACTGGTGCTAGTCAGGGCCGTATTTAGGATTGTGGGGGCCCTATTTCAAAATTGATGTGGGGGCCCCTCCTGGCCACACGCTGCCTTTTACAACACTTAAAAAAAATTGCCGTTAATTCATGTTACATTCTGTAAAAATCATAAATAAATTGTATGTTGTGGCTTAGCTTGGTTTGAATGGAGCACTTAAAATTTTAAGGGAATAATATATACATAGATATAATGTATGTTCAGTATAAATGAGTTCATCTTTATCAGATTTCAATGACGCAATTACGAAAAGTTTATATATTTTTGGTTTGGTAATTCCCACTGAGCTATATATACATGGAGTGCTCAAGCAATTAAAATAGAGAAGAAAAAATGGGAGAAAATGCTGACTTGTTAATATAGATAGGTGCACCCTGTCCTGAACTATATATACATAAAATTACATAAAATTTGAAAACTTTTTGTAATTGCGTCATTGTAATTTGATAAAAATTAACTATTTTATATATACTCTCTTATACTAGTGTTGTGTTAATTTAAATAAGTTCCGGCTTCATTTTTTTTGTCAAGTAGGCTACAAAGATGAAATGGTTGATCATTTGTCTGAATAATTCTTTGAATATCACATACGTTTATATATATGTTAATTAACCGAGTAAGTAATTTTAATGTATAATAGTATATATGTATTAAACCGTTTTCAAATTTTATGTAATTTTATGTATATATAGTTCAGGACAGGGTGCACCTATCTATATTAAAAAGTCCGCATATTTTCTCCTACAATTTACTTCCTTTGAGCACTCCATATATTATTAGAGCTCAGTGGTAATTCCCCACAGTGCACTTATCTATATCTAAAAGTCCGCATTTTCTCCTTTTTTTTCTTTTTTATTTCAATTGCTTGAGCATTCCATACTTCATGTACCGTATATATAGCTCAGTGAGTGGGACAATATCACTTATCTATATAGATTAGTGGTATTTTGATTTAAATTTCTGTTTAGAATCAGTTCATTATTTTAAAGGCGAAGAACAATAATTTTGATAAATAGGAAGAAAAATTACTATAACCGAATGAAATATATATCTTAGTTTCTAAAAAATGCTTCACACATCATTAGGCTATGTTGATCGTTTTGATTTTGGGCCACCTTTTTATTATTGGGAACTCTTCCTAAAAGAAGGCTCATAGCTTACCAACTATTTGTTTTCATTCGAAACAAGATGGATTCCATTAAACTATACGTTCTAAATAAAAGCAATCAATAACAGCGTAATAAATGGCGTAACATTGTTTACGAGGTTTAATTATTAATAAGCTAACAGATACCAGCTAACAAATAATACATTAGGGAAAATCGTTGTATATGAATCTTTATAATACTTCTAGATATAAAACAAATATGTTGCAATGCTCAGACTCAGTCACTCAGATAAATGAAAAATGATAAACATAAATCATAAACACTTTCCTTATTCCTTATGACTTATGCGGCACTTATGTCTTATGCGAGAACAAATGCATATAAGTAATCTTTCTTCCCAATTGGCATTCGGGCATGGAATGGGTTGCCTGAACAAACCAGGAAAATCAGTAACTTAACATCATTAGGCCTAATAAAAATGCAAGACTAGCCCTGATGAGCGTAGGGCGCAATTTGATAATCTTCTTTATAGAAGGAGCGTCTGTAATGTATAAGTATAAGATAAATCACAGCTAGTTTACTAGTGTCTAATAGTCATAGAGTCATAGTAGTCCTACTCCTAGTGTCAACTGAACTAGTGTTTAAAGGCGCTACCAGAAGTCTCGGAAGTCTACTAAGTCTTAAGTTATAAATATAAGCCATAAGCTGATTAAAGCTGGCCTTAGCCATCTAAGAGTAAGACAGAGTAACTTATACTTAAGAGTCATAAGGTTAAGTTATAATTTATAAGTTAGATGACTACGGACCTAGAAAACTAGAACTGTTGGCTGGATTCTAGGCTGACTAAGGGGAGTGTAGATCAATTTTAGCCTAAGTTATAGCCAAAGGTCTCTAAGCTAGGCCTAGGCAATAAAAAAGCATATAAGCTATTGACTATTGATCTCTAAGAAAAATAAAGATAATTGATTAGTTTAACTCAAATATTTTATATATTATATACCTACATACAATAAGCCTACATTTTATATTATAATTAAATGCAATTTCCTTTTATTTTGTAGTAACTAATTAGATGATAAATTAAGAAGGCCTACTCACTACTACCGGGTACTACTGGGAATGTCATCGCAGAGCCTGAGAAATCCAAAAGATTTAAGAAATATGGTTTCTGAAAGTTCCTCAGTAAGTAGCCCTAATGTGTGATGACCATTCTTCAATTACATTATTTCAAATTTATCTATGTTTCATTTTACCTAAAGGCCTACAGCTAAACATTCTTCAAATGAAAGTAGGAAACTTAGTAATTATATATATATGATAGTTTCAAATGTATGAAAACTATTTTATAGGCTATAATATATCTATTCATTCATTCATCATTGGCTCCATAGTCTCGGAAGACGATTAGATTTGCGCTCCTGTGATTTGGCCAGCCTTGCAGAATATATATAATATAATATACCTTACATTTGTATCCACTATAATTGAAATTTATCTACCGTATATACTTGCGTATAAGTTGCACTTTTTTTACTGGAAATGTCGACAAAAAGTAGATGTGCGACTTATACACCCAACACTGTTTTTGAAAAGTTCAAAAAACATAACTACTTGTCATACAGTTTGCTACATAACCCGTATAGTTGACTATAGTGATGTAGAATTACTAGGATATGCATAGGCCTACATTTTACATTAAGAAAACTTTCGTAGGTGTAAATATTACTATCTTTATATAACTGAATTTGAAATAGACAAAACTACGATCGGCAGATGGACGAGTGAAATGTCAAAAGTGTGTTTTAATTTTTATTAGTTGCATGTAAGAGTTGAAAAAAACAAACAGCTTATTATTTTACGGTCGCGCAGACGCACTTGAAATCATTACAGACAATGTTAATGGTAATTAGGACACATTTATAGCGTAGCGCGTCATATATGCAGACGCCACCAAGTCTCCAGTCTAGGCGACATTGACTCTAATGATGTACTTCACAGACTTTTTTGTGTGTAGTGTTATAGGGATAGGAACTTGAGTATTGAAAAGGACTTAGATGAAGAAACAGATACCTTACTTTCCCATCTCACGAAAGTCACTAATGTCTGTAGGCCTATTGATCGGTTGTTTAAAATAAATGAAGGACTGCCTTTATTTGATTATGTTTGCCTTATGCATGATTAAAACCATTTTTTAAGGAAAGTTTCTAAATTAGGGTGAATATTTAGTAACGTTTATGTTTAAAAGATATGCATTGTTGAGATATTAAAAGGCAGTGTAACCTGGGAAGTCGGGGTGCGACGTATGTGCGGGTCAATGACAACATATAAGAAAAAAAATCTTAAACTAGGGGAGCGACTTATACACCGGTGCGACTTATACGCGAGTATATACGGTAATTAGAGTCAATCTTCATTGATATTTTATATAATTTTAAGCTTTTTTTAAGAACCACACAAAATTACCATGGGTAGTCACAAAGCATCAAAGTAATTTCCACACACCAAAAAGTGTATTACATATAGGATCTAATTTCTTTTTTGGCAATATTCTGATGAAGGAGGTGACATACTTTTAAGGTTTTACTAGGAAGTGTTTATTTCTTAGGCATATCTTTAATACATAATATATATAATATATGTTATATTTTCTACATTATTTCATGACTTAAAAAAAATTAAATGGAAAAACAAGCTGTGTATCAAAATATATGCTGATATAGTATATCAGTACTATACCTTTTTTGATTATAAATTTTTTGTATCCGAAGTAGTCCTCAGATTTTTTTATAGTATTATCTTGAATAGGGGACTGCATATATTTACAATGGTAATCTCAGCTAACTAAATATCTGATATATACAAAAATATGTGCAACAAACTTCTATATGATCCAAAAAAATAATTTTTTGAATATGTCAACTGTTTAATGCAGGACATGGAAGATATGCAAAGAAATTTACTTAAATTAAAGCAACTGACTGAGGATGATAAGACAGAAAATGCTAAGCTTCGATCAAGAATTGATGAGCAGTGCCAGTTAATAATGATCCTGAAGCAACGAGCAGATGAAGGGACCATCAGAAGTCAAACTTTAGAAAAAATTAACAAGGAACTTATGGACTTTAGAGAACAGGCTAGTGTTGTTTTTATTATGTTAATCATTTTGAAATGAATATATTGATGAATAGGGTGAAACTTTTTTCTTATTAAAAAAGACCCAAACACAAAAAGAGAAAAGGTATTTAAAAATCATTTTAAAGTGTGCAGACTGGCAACATATCGTAATTCTGTAACTCACAAAGTCAAAACTATGGAGCTGTTAATTTGTGATTTTTTATTATTAATTATTATTAGGGTAATGAATAAAGCAAGAACACCTACACAGTTACTTAATAACTGTTACACTTACGGTAACTGGTAAATGTTCAAATTATTTCTTAAGTATTATTGGGACTCATAATTCACATTCTTTTTAAGAACATAAACTTTGTGAGCTCTAAAAATTTACATATTACATTGAGTATGGTAAAGTGTTCCAGTTCTGTTTAAAAAAATATCACAGTGTATTTGTTTTGGTCTACAATTAGGCTGATGCTATGCTGAAATCAGAAATAAAAAAATATGACCTGCTAGATACTCGCTTTGGTCAACTGGCATCCAATCATGAAGAAATGATTCATATTAAAGATGAGTACAAACGTGTTAACCAAGAGCTCAGAGAAGAAAATGCCAGACTTAAAGATGAGAATAGCCGTCTCTTCTCCAAAACAATAACAGAGAAGGACAATAAAATTCATGAGATGGAGAGTAAATGTTCCAATTTATATGAACAAGTGCTTACTTTGGAGCAAAAGCTAAGGTTTGTAAACTAGTGAATTTTGAAAACTAGATGAAGTTAAAAGGGCTCTAAATTTGGCTATGGTATATTCAAGAGCTTCTTGGAGAATTGTTAAATAAATACAACAGCAATGAGGTAATAATTCTTAATAAACTGTACAGACTTCTGTGTTTATTTTGATCTAAACAAATCACTTAAAGGTGATTATATTGCTCACTTTTTCAGTTTAGAATAAGTATGAAAAATGTGATATGT
Source organism: Anisus vortex (assembly GCA_949126835.1). NCBI lineage: Eukaryota > Metazoa > Mollusca > Gastropoda > Planorbidae > Anisus > Anisus vortex. The sequence continues at coordinate 14,352,497 of OX421492.1, read as the reverse complement.
TATAAAGGTTTGAAATAGCATATTAGCATACAAGGGAGGCTAGGAACTTATTTGTAAATAAATAAGGCCTAGTTATTTATTAAACTTAATATCTACATGTATAATTATGAGACAAGGTGTGGTAATGTAGCTAAAATCTTGGTGCTTTTAGGCTTAAAATTGTTTTTTAAAAATATATTTTATTATAAACTAGTAGTAAATTTGCGTTGTCTTTCTTACAGGCAGAGTCAAATTGAATGGCGTGGGAAAGAAGAAACTATGAGACAAGAAATGACTGAGCATCAGACAATAAATACACAGCAAGTGAAAAATTTACAAAGTTTGTTAAAAACAACAGAAGAGAAATTAAAAGGTAAAAACAATGACTATGACCTTAATTAAAATAATCCTAAAGCCCTTCATTCTTCCAAGACATATGCTTTAGATAATTGCTCTTCAGGAGTTCCTTATTTTGTGCTCTTCTCTTGTTAGTTGGCTCCAGGTCAATTCAGTCCAGTTCTTGGCCAGCCCTTATTTTCTTTTTCCTTGCATTGCAAGTTCTGTACCTAAAATTGTCTTATGATACTGGCAGATGGCTTTCTCAAACTTAACTTAATCTGATATATGGTATTTTGATGAAATTTTTGATTATGCAATCAGTTCTTTATAGTAATATGGCATCAACCCCTTTTTGGAAGTTGCTGATGGTCTAACAATTTTTTATTTCTGAACTGACATTTTAAGAAAAATTAACTCTATTAGACAAAAATTCATTATGTTTTTCTTATACTAGGGAAGAAACTTATTTCTGTTAAATTTTAGCAGTAAATTGTATGATCTGCTCATGTTGTTATTATCACGTGCGAAATAGCTACTGACGTATGATAATATTTTTAGGAATGTAATATTAATACATCCTTTTGATTCACATCCCTCTTGGATCCCACAAGGTTGTACAAGAATTAGTAGTTGCAAAATTTGGTAGATTTTTAGATTTAATTGGCTCGTAGGATGTGTGTTAAGTTTTATTAGATAAATTAGGTAACTATACCTTAATATAGAGGAAATCCACAATCCTGTTTGAAAATAGTAATCACAATTTTATTCCAACAAGTTGAAAATATGAATAGAACATCAACACAGAATACAGGTACCAATGGTAGAGGATAAACTTAAATCAGTTGAGATTCCTTTATATAATAATAAGCCGTAATAATATATCTTTAAGAGAATGGTCAAGAACAGTCCTCACACAAACAGCGCCCAAGCTAGAACTGACTAACAATCTCCAACCCGATTGCCACGCATGACGCATTTTAATGCTATGACGTAGTGTCTAGACATATATACATGTTTTATTCTTAACACGGAAACATTTTGGGTTAAAGATTATTTCTTTTGAACATTAATTAATATTAATAGAACCAATATAACTATGGAAATAAAACTACTTTTGTAAATTATCCTCTGTCGTCCTTGAAGTATCATACTCATATTATAATAATATTATTATACTTGAATTGGATAATTGGTTTTAAAAGTGATAACTGGTTATGAAATCTTTTTATTTAGGTACCCCACAAAGTATTAGTTCTGAAGGAATGATTTCTAAAAACAATAATCAGTCTAGAAAAAATATTAACATCCCTAACTGCAGTGTTGTTAAATAAAATTTCCAAGTAAAAAGAAAACAACATGATGGATGGCAATGTGAAATGGTGTGCCAGAAATTCTCATACCACATAGATTTTATATGTCAACTTTTGTATTAAATTTTGAAACAAGACTGCACCCAACCAAATACAAAAAAAGGTGAATTATTCTGTCTAAGGAAAGTCAAGTAGTTAATTGATCAATAGAAAAAAATTAACCCTATTTATTCAAGGCTAATTAAACAAAACAAAAAATAATTATGCTTCAGACACAGAGTATAGGCTTCAGACTCTTTTGGATAAAAACCGCAATATGCAAGGTGAAACATCTGAAAAACTCATTAAAGTAACTAAAGAAAAGGATGAGTTGCTGGCTCTTGTAATGCAAAGAGGAAAACTCATTCAGGTTAGAGTTTGTTTAGATTCTTTTTTTCTCATTTAAAATATTAACATTACAAAATACAGTGAATTCAAATTATTCCAAAATTTTGTAAAGATTTTTAAACTGTCATAAAAGCTGTAGGCCTACCTGTATCTAGTTTTTGTAAACAAAAATTATGTATTATTAGAATAGCCTGTTGATAAAAGTAAACCTTAATTCTGAAATAGTTTTTTTTATCTCATGTTGTTAAAGATTGTTTAGGAGAATTTTGTGTTCTTGAAAAAGCAATATTATGTCATTAATTCCAAATAAAAAAAAAAAATTCATTCATACTTTTCCCATCATTGATTATTTTGTTATTGAAGACAGATGATCAGAAAAGTATATGTCTAGTTTTTTTCTTTCTTTTTAGAAAGAACAAGAGGAAAATGCAGAGTTGAAAAATAAAATTGAACAAATGGAAAAGACAATAAAGAGAATGGAAGACAGATTCAAGTGAGTACTTTGTTTTGATACTAATTTAACTACCAACATAGTCTATATATAATAATTCATTCAGATATAACGTAGACCCTATATGTATATTTTATTTTTTAGATTGCTATTTTTATTCTCTGCATTTAGCTTCCATGTTATGTGCTTGTCTACTGCATTCTATTGTCAATACATTAATTTTACTAATGCTTTTGAGGTCTGTCAGAAAGTCTGTATTGAATTTCTTTATGAAATGGGTGAACAGGGCTAATAATAAGAAATGGATGTTTTTTATTTTTAGTAAAGAAGCGGAAGCCGTAAATGCAAATTTAAAAGTGAAGAGACTTGCAGAAGAACTTGAAGGGGCAGATAATAAGTATGCCCAAATGTTGAAGGTTTGTATACAAGAGTTACTATTAATATTTTGTAGTTTTGTTATTCTTTAAGGAAATTAGTTTACTACCGGTAGCTTAAATGTTATATATAGAATGGGTCATTTTGATATTTTGTCTTTATATTATAAAGGATAAAAATGTAGCTGTTTTCACTACTAATATAATAGGACAGGGTGGTCTAATGACAGCCTGCTCAGATAGCTGTACCAAAGGTCAAGAGTTCAAATTCAAGTTGATGCCAGGATTTTTTCTTGGGTCTAGAGTGTGTCCCTGAGTTTGTCCAGATTTGGCGAATACGTAACATGTGTTGGGACAAGTAAATGGAGCTGTGCTTTGTGAGGCCTCATAATCCCCTTGCCTTGAGTATGGTGGCCATGGAAACTTGTTAATACTGCTTCATTGGCATGCTTTGATAAGGATTCTCTACTACTGCTAATATAAATGTATATCTTAAAGTTTACAGACGTTCCTTCTAGATAGAAGATTATTACGTCCACTAGGCCCAAAACTCCTGCAGGGCGACAGGGATCTGTCGGTGGCAGGGCTAGAACCCGCGACCTGTCAGTTGGTTTTTGGTTGACAGTCCGGTGATCTAACCGCTGGACCAGCCAGTATAGCTAGCAGGCTAACAGTTTAAAATAAATTAGCATGTGTATCTTAACTATGATGGAGACTATAGGCCTACAATGTAATTTTTGTACATTTTTATAAAATTCTGCTAGTTGAAATTTTTATTTTCTTCTTCAAAAAAAGTTTTTCAGCCAAAGAACTATTCATTGGTATGTAGTTGGTATGTAGTTGAAGCATTGAAACAAAATATTTTCACAGCATTTTGCTTCTCACCTTTGTGTTGATGAAAATTTGTTCTTTTTGTTAAATGATTAATATTACGGTTAGAGGCAGGATCATATCTCCCCAATTCACTGGCTCCCAGTGATAAAGCGATCAAATCACAAAATTATGTCCCTTACATACGGATGTATAAATGCCAATATGCTCCTTTCTATCTTCAAGAACTTTTATCAAAGCAAGAGCCATCAAGGAAACTGCGCTGATTTGAATCTGTGGTGGCTTCTTTATGGAACAGCTTGCCTCAGACACTGAGAGAATCTGAGACATAAGAAAGTCTTATAAAAAGAGCTTAAAGACCTTTCTCCTTGGCTAGTGTTTGTGTGCCTTACATGCTAATGCAACTGCCACTGTCATTCACACCAAGAGCACACTGTGCATGCTAAATTTAATAGCATGGATAGAAGAGCTATAAAAATTACCATTATTATTATTAATGATATCTGGGATAATTAAAGGGTGGCAAGCACATGTGTTGGACATTAAATCCCCAACTTAGCTGGAGTCAGTGAAACTGTTTACTTGTAATTATTACCAAACAAAATGTTGTTTTTTGCTTACCACAAGTCCTTGACCACTTTATTGTGAATACCATTTGTGATGAGATTTATTTGGTTTGTTTCAAAACTATCACCATTGATGCAAACGCATTTGCTAATGTAGAAGTAGAAGTGGCAATAAAACTGACAACAAATTGATTAACATAAAATGATGTTACTATTTAGACTTAAATTAAGGATTAATATAAATGATATAAATTTACTACAAAGAGTAAAAATGTCACTATCACTGCAAAATCATTAAAAAATCCATGTGCACTTTAATATAGATATTGATTTATTGTTTTCACATTTGCCATTAATTTTTCTTTCAATCTAAATTAAAAAGACACAACTATATACCTATATATATTTTAACTGTAAAAAAATTAATCTGTAAATACAATTTTTGCCTTTAATTATTTTTTTGTTTTTTAGATTCCTTATGTAACTGATAGTGGAACAATTTAAAGGCTGTTTTATATTTCAGGATTATGAAGCTTTTAAGAAGCACTCCAGTGATCTGTTATTGAGAGAGAAAGAACTTAACGACAGACTGCGCCAGTTATACTCGTGACTGCTATAATGCTATGCTGGTTGTGAACATTGAGACTTTACACTTGCATGCTTGTACATTTGTATGCATTAGGCCTTTGGAACCATTTACTGCTTTACAATATTGTGGGACATTGCCAAATATGTAAGGTAGAGAAAATAAAAATGGACATAAATTAGGCCTACTAGTGCTATGTATTGATAAAATATCTTAGTGCTGAAGTATGAAAACTCATTTTTTTTTTTAAATGTCTCAAGAATTTTTCTTTTTTTTAGAGAACAATGTTTAATTTGGACTTTGTGTTTTTTATAAGATAATTCTTTGAATTTAATGTGAAATAAAAAATGTGTCAAAAATTTCTATGGACATTTTTTTGCATCAATGTGTTGTTAATGTAAAAGTCATGTGTATGATATGTGTTTTTATGTTGGAAAAGTTTTTTTTATTGATAATAATTCTAAATATAGTAGACACGTTTTAAGTCAAAGATCTAAATATAATCTTCATTATATAAACAAAAAGAAAAGCTTGTTATCTACATAATACATCCTTTGATTAATAGCCTATATCTAGCTTATGCCTAGATTTAAGGCATCAACTAAATTTTCTCCACTACAATATTTTTTAAAGAAATTATTAAACATTATTTCAGAAAAGGAGAGCATTTATTCACTTCTTTGTTACTTATTTTAACATCATCCTAATATGATAGTTTAAAAAATGATTGGTCCATCTATATATAGACCTATATATAAAGCTCGGTGTGTCTTTAACCAATCAAAATGGTTTATTTAAAGACTTGTGACCTTATTGCCTAATATTTTACCTTTGCAATTAGACTTTGCACACGTGTCCTCACTAGCTGTGTGAAGCCTGCTGGTCCAAGTGAAGCCGGCTGGTCCAGCGGGTAGCTCACCGGACTGTCAACCAAAAACCAACTGACACGTCGCAGGTTCTATCCCTGCCCCTGGCGGATCCCTGTCGCCCTGAAGGAGTTTTGGGCCTAGTGGACGTAATAATCTTCTATCTAGAAGGAACGTCTGTAAAACTTATAAGATAATAACTCAGCGGAACGCCATGTGGTCGACCCGGTTTGATTTTCCAGTTAGTCTATAGGTCTACCTTTATGTATTTTTCTAACAAAAAATTATTTAAATTAATATTACTTAAAAAAAAAATTGTCAATCCACGGGAAATTTAGTTTTTTTTTTGTTAAATAGAAAGACTTGCCTACTTTTAACTCAATTACAATATTTATTTTAAATTACTTTCCTAAATGTCTTCAGTAAAAATAAAAATGTGTTAAATTATTTGATGCATAGCTTTCTGATCATTGTAGTTTGTAAATTTTTTATCTGTAGCTTATAGTACTTATACAGGCCTGTTTTATTCCCCCCCCCCCTCCCGGGCAACTCCGAGGAATCTATATGAATCTAGATTTCTATGCAATAATATAACTATAACATTTAAAAAAAATAAAATTATAAAATAAAAACACGATTTTTAAAAATGAGAAATATAAGTCCAAGGGAAGCCATTCATATATATTATTGTTTTCCTATGCACTACACAGTACACTGTCTAGTCAGAAATAGTCATTAACTTTAACCTATCCTAATCATGATCGAAGCCAAACAGCATTAATTAATCTAAATGGATACTTCTGTAGACGCAATCGATACAGAATTAAAGCTTTTGCAAGATACAATATATGGTAATTTTAAAGAAATGGTCTTATTATATTTATAAGGCGTCTAGACCTATTCCTATTCTCTGCTACGTCTAAGACTACGTCCCTTCCTACGACCTACGAAATAACATTTTTATTTACGTTACGTCAGTAAAGTCAGTGAGTGTGCATACAGTTTGGCACCAGATATAAATAGAGTAATTAACTAGCTGTGAAGCTCATAATGTCACAATAGTATATAGACTTATTATAGGCTATAGAGCTATAGACTTATATAATATTATATAGTATATAGTAGTCCTATATTACTATATAGGCCTATAGTATTATATAGTATATTGAAAATAATATTGGCTATATTAGTATATTAGGCTAGTATATTTTACTATATTAACTATACGAAGTGGCTATTCGGACCCGATAGACTTAGACTTAGTGATAAATATTAGTATCGGTTAGTTTATATAGGTTTTAATTGGTCATTTATATCGCGCCTCACTCCATGCTAATGCAAGCATGCTCAGCGCGCTCACAAAAACGAAACGACAATAACACTCTAAAATAGTTTTAAACAAGGTTTTGGCCGATGGAGGCACGAAACGACAATAACATTTTTAAAATAGTTTTAAACAAGTATTTTGCTGATGGATGTGTACCTCATCAAATTAGTTGAAAAGAAAAGTCTTCAAATTCTTCTTGAATGCTTGTTTTGACACAGAGTTTTTCAGTGTCTCAGGTAAGCCATTCCACAGTGTAGGCGCCACAGATTCAAACGAGCGTACACCAAGAGTCTTTTTTCTGTGACCTTCCAAACCTGGAATTTCCAGGAGAGATTGTGTTGAAGATCGCAGCATCCTTAAGGGGATTTGCTTCGGTATAAGCTCTTTGAGATATGCAGGTGCTGTACCTTCCACGCATCCATAGGTAAGGGACATAATCTTATGATCGATGCGCTTCGTCACAGGGAGCCAGTGGAGCTCTTTGAGAATTGGAGTGATATGGTCATGCTTCTTTACTCGTGACACAATGCGTGCTGCAGTATTTTGAACTTTCTGAAGTCTATCCAGTTGTTTCTGGGGTAAACCCCACAGGCAACTGTTACAATAGTCTAGTCTTGACTGTATTGTTGCAACAGCAAAAGCATTGGCTGTTTTTTTATTAATCAGAGGTCGCAGCTGACCCAGGGCACGAAGATGGAAGGAGCATGCCCTAACCACAGTACTGATGTGTGGACCCATTGTTAATTTACTGTCAATGATAAAGCCCAGGTCTCTGACAGTGTTGGACAAAAAGATATCAGAGGCCCCTACTTTAATAGATGGAATATCGACTTTCCTAAGATTGAAGTTTGAACCGCACAGAATTGCCTCAGTCTTGTCGTCATTTAGTTTGAGTTTGTTGGCAGTCATCCACGCTTTCACCGCTAGACAGCATTCTTCCACTGCATTAACAGCAGCAGCACAAGCATTATGATCAGGATGGAAGCTTTTGTACAGCTGGGTATCATCCGCATATAGTTTGCGAGATAATCCTTGGCTATCAATTATTCTGCCAAGCTGGCTAGTGTAAACAGCAAAAAGGATAGGCCCTAAAACTGAACCTTGAGGTACGCCACAGATGAGAGAAGTGGCTTTTGATAAGGTCTGATTGATAGAAACTCTCTGAGTCCTGTCTGCCAAGTAGGAAGTAAACCAATGAAGTGCAGTATCAGTGATGCCCATCTCGTATTGAAGTCTTGATAAAAGTAAGTCATGGTTGATAACATCAAAGGCAGCACTGAGGTCCAACAGAACTAAGATAGTCAGATCACCACGGTCAGCACTACATAGAACATCATTCATAACACGTAATATTGCCGTCTCACAGCTATGTCCAGGACGATAGGCAGATTGAAATTTATCAATCAGGTCATGTGTGGTTAGATGTTGTAAAAGCTGCTGAGAGACAACCCTCTCAAGAAGCTTCGATACATAGGGAAGGTTAGATACTGGCCGAAAACTCTTGCAGTCACTAGGATCGAGCCCCTTTTTCTTTAATAAAGGCTTGATGACAGCAGTCTTAAACATTTGTGGGACTGTGGCTGACTCCAGGCTACCATTTATGATACGCACTAAAACTGGAAGCAGAATTTCAAGGCAGTCCAACACAATCTTCGTTGGAATGGGGTCAACAATTGAGGATGTAGGTTTAGATACAGAAATAAGATGCCTCAACTGCTCTTCGGAAACTGGGAGGAAATTTGACAAAGAAATTCCAGAAAATGACTTCTCCACAGTGGGTGGAGTAGTATGATTATCAAAGCTGTTTCTAATCGTCTCGACTTTTTCATAAAAAAATTCATTAAGAGCCTCCGCAGCCTGCTCGCTGCTCATGTCAGGCAAAATTGGACTTAATTCATTTTTTCCAAGAAGATTCTGCACTATGGAAAACAGTTTTCGATAGTCAGTGCCCGCAGCCTCCAGAGCAGACTAAACTTGCTTTGCTTTCGCACGTCTAATCACATTTGTAAGCTTGTTCCTTGCTATCTTAAACATCTGTTTATCCACCTCAAGGCCACTCAGTCTCCAGTGTCTCTCTGCCTGACGTCGGGCTAATTTAGCCATCCGAAGGGAGGGTGTAAACCAAGCGGTATTGGGTCTATCTCTAACATACAATTCAGTCCTAGGGGCAAAAGTCTCCAGCATGGAAGATAGAGTATTATTGTAGAGTAGAACTAGGTGAGAGATGTCATCAGGTGGTGATATAACCAAATCTGATCTTGAAAGATGATCGCGAAATAAGTCCATATCTATATTTCGTAACTTCCTGGCCTGAATTTTCTTTATTGGAACAGCAGGCATTTCCATATCTGTGGTAAAGGTAACAAGAAAGTGATCAGATATAAGATGATCTTCAACAATTACTGACTTAAGAAAACCATCATTGCAAGATCGTGACACAACCCAGTCTAAAATATGTCCATCCTTGTGTGTAGGTTCCGAAACATGCTGTACCAGGTTTGCCGAGTGCAACAATTGAACAAAGTCGCGAGTGTGCCTATTATCTGACTCATCCCAATGAACATTAAAGTCACCAAGAATGAGGAGATTCTTAGCATTTATGGACGACACAAGTTTTCCAAAGTCCTCGTGAAACACGCTCTCATTCAAACCATTTGAAGCAGAAGGTGGTGGTCTGTACAGAGCCACGGTGCGTACGGTCATTTTCCTTTGAGAAATGATAAATTGTATAGACTCAAAGGAATTAAAACTCGTGTCCTTACACACTCTAACAATTAGAGAGGTCCGGTGAATCACAGCAATGCCACCCCCTCACCCCCTCGTTTTAGGGATGGCTTTGTAGTATTTTTGGTAAGAGTTAGTATCGGTTAGGTTATAAAGGATAGGGATAGATTTGGTGTTTTCTGTGCTACTTCTTTTAATATATATGAATATGGTAAAACAAATATATTTTATGTTTGTTTCCCTCTTTTTTGATGTTTTTTATGAGTTTTAAGGAATTTTGACTGAAGCCGGGTCCGAATAGCCATTTCATGCTAAAGGGACCCCTGTCCGAATAGCGGCAGCCATTACTATATATAAACTAAGATTATTAGGCCTATTGATTATACTTCTGTTGCACTGTTATACAGTTATAGGCCTACTACTATTTACTAGGCCTATAAATCCTATAAATAAATATTATAATCTATATTATTTATATTATATTGACTATGCCTATAGCCTATATATATATATATATAGGATAGGGCCAATTATATATATAATATATATACAGTGATTATAGCCTATATTTATATCTATATTTATATAATAATAATATATAGCCTACTATATATATAGTCTAGCCGTCTAGGCCTATATAATATAGTGTATATAGTAGGCCTATATTAATATAGTATAGTTACAATATAGTAGGCCTATAACTAGTGACATAGATGACATAGTGATATATTCAATATTCTAAGTCATAGTAACTATAGTCACTTTGTTATAAATGCCACATTCATAGTCAGCTGTTTTTCTTTTATAATAAAATAACAATAAGTCTATAGTCTATACCTATTGTCAATATTGTTGAGCTATCTATCCCAGTAACTAAAAGCCTGGTCCAAGTAAAAATGGCTACCAGATTCCTGATACTTATTCATAATATACCAGACATCTTCACATTATTCTTATCATTGGTGTCCTGTCCATTAGAAAATTGGGTATATTTAGGAATGATGATATTGTTATGCATTTTTTTTTGTTGTATTTACTTTATATGTCTACCCGGTAAATAAAAAAAAATTAATGCTTGGCAATCCTATTAAGTAGTCCTACTAGTAAACTGTCCTATGGTTATATATCTGTTGTGTGGTTTAAGTCCTGTCTTGCATTTTAATTTTATAAATGGCATAAAAGGGATTTGGATTCTGCTACATTTTTTTTGTTCAGGCTCCCTCCTCCCTACTTCTATTTTATGCCCAAATGTAGCTAGGGATGACAGAATAAAAAAATAATATAATATCAACAACATCCTAACAAAAAAAATACTTTTGTTGAATTGTGTGTGTAGCCTAATTTATTGGTCCATTGAATCTGTGTACTGGTAGGCCCAACTCATAGATTATATATGTGAAAGTATGAGTTAGTTAAAAAAATAAGGAGAGTATTTTGAAACAGTCTTTATATTTGACTCTTAACCCTTCTCGCACCGATCTAATATAATGCCTTCATTACCGTCAATTGTTTTACTAATTGCTCTCCATGACTCAGAGTTTATTTTAGATTGGCTGAAACATTGATAAGGTTTCAAAATTAAATTTGTACTACTTTGTTTGTAAAAAGTTATAATAACACGTAGAAAGTAATTTTTTAAACATAATAACTTATCTTATTAGAATAATCTAATTCTTAAAATAATTGTATTCATTTGCAATATTAATTTATAAGAAAAAGTCCAAAATAGTGGAAGGTAAATAGCTATTGACCATTAGACCCGCACGTACAATTTCATAACAAAAACTCAATATTTGGTTAATTTTCATAATTTAAAATGCCAAATAAAACTCCACTATTCAGCTATCGAATAATCATTCTGCCAGAGACTATGGTGAAAGGTCAAATCCTTATATTTGTTCTTTCAATAGACACCCCTCATTGAGGAACATCTACGTGCCTGAGCTATGGGGAATTATGTTGGCTGCTGAAAATATATGCCCTTTGGACGGAGGGGAAAATGTGGGTCGATGGAAATATACGCGCCTGGGACTGTAAGGGTTAAAAGGTGTTTTCAGAATAATATATTAGATTTTTATAATGGAACGAATGGCCATTGCAAATGTAAACCTTTTGCACTTAGTCTGATTGATTATATATACATTGAGTTATATTTTTTTTAAATTACTATCTGTAAGTCACTTTTGTTGTTCAATTTTGTATGTCAGTTTTTATTGTATAGTATAATGTCCTTTTTTAATGCTTCTTTCCATTTTTTGGTGCAATTATTTGATCCGCTTATCATTTTGCTTTAAAATTACCATTAGCCATCTAACCTTAAATGAATGTTATTTAAATGATTTCAGATCTCCTCAGTAAAATCAAAGATCCAGAAAAGACGGAAACACTTGAAGAGCTCAATGTTATATCTGAATCAGGAGTGAAATTGAGTCGACTACGCAGTGGGCAAATTTTAGCACAAATTGAATTTGTACCAACAGTCCCACACTGTAACTTGGCTTCTATAATAGGTGATACATTTTGATACTTGTACTGATAAATATATTAAGTTCAAGTCTTTTATTACTATAAACCTTTTGTTTAGTTGTGATATTTGATATATGTATGTCTTGATGCATTCTTTCTTGTTACTTTTGTTTTTTGCAATTACATAGCTAATGTTTAATAAGTTCGGAGACCTTGTACTGTGACACAAAAACAATTTTGTTAGATTATTGTGTTTTAAAGCAATTGACCTAAAGGGTCTAAAAATATATTTAAAGATTAAACATTTTTTTTTTATGGCTTACTAAAAAGAATTGTAAAAAATAACCGGTTCATTAAAAAAGTTTTGTATACAGTGTTTTAGTGTAAAAAAAAATGTTAAAATTTCCATTAGCTGCATTTTTAATCAATCTCCTGGTACATCATCTGTAGTATGTAGGGCTCCAACAAGGCTTGTCCACTTTTACTAATCTCCATGGATTAAAAAAAAAAAAGGTCTTTAAGAGATAATTTACATTGTATTTACCATATTTCTATTTCAGTTAAATAACTATTTTTTTTTGCATTGTTTTTATACAGGGCTTTCAATAAGATCTAAACTTGACAAATATCTCCCTGAAAAGTTAAAGGTGAGTTTCTAAGCAAAGTTATAATTTAATTTAATGCTTTCATGATATAGACTTCTATTGTTTTTGAGCATTTATGAACCAATGTAAACATTCTATACTTAAAATTTTTGTTTTTTAGGTTGATATTTACATCAAAGAAGGAACACATGATACTGCGACTGAAAGTAAAGACATATTTTATTTTCACTTCTATTTTTTCTGTTGCCTTAGTATGTCAGTTTATGGTGTAATGTGCTTTTCCCATGGTTGTTTTCCTTGAACATTTTTAGTTTATAATCCCTTTTAAATACATTACTATTATGAAAAAAATAAGACGCTCGAAATTTCGTTTTGTTGTTGTTTTGCATGTCTTGCACAAGACCTTTTCTTGTCTAACCTCCACATTTAGTTGCAATTGATTTGATTTTAATTTGGCTTTTAGGTTAAATGTCTATTGAAGCCAGAATAGTTTCAAAACATTCCTTTAACTTATTGAGCATCCAGCCACACAATGTTTTTGGTAAACTTGTGTAGAAATGAAATGATCTCGTCTTTCAATTATTTCATTTTATAATCCATGTTTCCTTGTCTTTTTTAAAATACTTTACAGTCAACAAACAAATTAATGACAAGGAAAGAATATCAGCTGCAATGGAGAATCCCAATCTTCAAAAATTGGTTCAAGAATGTGTTGAGAATGAAGAAACATAGTTCATCTTGCTAGTTAGAAATATTTCATTTTGTACAGATTAACACTGTTGACTCAATTGTTGATGAATGTTTGCTGATGATTTAGCTGCTTTTTTTTATGTACCCATCCAATATAGATGTAAGCAGTAAAACCAGTTCGGTTGGAAATCAAAACTATTTCCACTTTCATGTGCAAGACCTTATCAGCATCTGTCATGTATTCATGCTTAATCTCAAATTACTTTAAGTAAATCATTATTTTCATAGTTTTTAGCTGTTACTAAAATGTTTAGTATGCAAATACATTTTATTGTTAGATTATGTCCTCGTTGGAACTAAGTAGCCAACTTTTATCAACTCATTGTGTTACAGATCTAGAATGCAAGTAAAAGAACATTTCTTATGTCTCCATTTATTATGTCATTAAAACTTTTTCACTTCATTCCCATACTAATTGTCTTTTACGTACCGTATGTCATTTTACGTTAACAATAAGGATGTGTTTCCTACACTACATTTTTGTTTTTAAAATATTTTTGTTAAAATTTCAACCACAGTCATTGAATATATTATTGCATCCACATACAAAATTCGAGTAGAGTAGTAGAGCAGTAGAGTAGTAGAGCAGTAGAGTAGTAGAGCAGTAGAGTAGTAGAGCAGTAGAGTAGTAGAGCAGTAGAGTAGTACTAGTAGTAGAGCAGTAGAGCAGTAGAGTAGTAGAGTAGTAGAGCAGTAGAGTAGTAGAGCAGTAGAGTAGTAGAGCAGTAGAGTAGTAGAGCAGTAGAGTAGTAGAGCAGTAGAGCAGTAGAGTAGTAGAGCAGTAGAGTAGTAGAGCAGTAGAGTAGTAGAGCAGTGCTCCCTCTGTCTTGTTTTTAGAAAAACCCTGGTATAATCTAGTGTTGATTGTGAATATATAATCTAGAAGTGTTGTTTTTAAAATGTTAAATTTGTTTATTACTCAGACTGGCACTGTTGCTGTTTTGTAGAATTATTTACTAATGTTATGGAAATAGTTTTTTTTGCATTTTTTATCAGTCACTACGTATTTTTAAAATTTCTTTTTTATTTTAATGACTCTACAGAGTGGGAGACATTGAAATATTAAGCAAAAAACAAACAACTTTTATTTAATTTATTTATAGTGTTAATTTCCTATCAAAAATAAAAAAAAAGTATTATTTAAAAAGCTTAATTTGAATTTTTTGTTTCAAGTATTGAATAAATCAAAGTCTCGCTTCTACATCATTAATAATTTAATTAAAAAATGCATTTAATTTATTATGAATGTTAACGAAGGGGGATTATTACTAATATTACTCCACAACCTTTGTATTTTATAAATTACTTCCCTTGCTGTGAAATAAACTTTAAATTAAAAATAAGGTTTTAATAATTTAACTTTTCATCGACCAATCAACTTTATATAAAAAAAAACGGCACGAAAATGCACAAATACAATTTACTAGTAATAAAACATACATTAATGTTACTTGATGTTACAGCCATCACATTATGATAATGATGGGCACCATTACAATGTACAATATCAATATCACTAGACGAATTACTTTCCTGCTGCAACCAATACACTTCTATTGCAATAGGGCGTTTGCAATCCCGTGACAAAAAGCACGTGATTTGTGTTTACTTTGAGTAATGGTGTACAAGTAAATATGGCCGCTGTATTAATAAAGTTTCATATAGGCTCGAGCTTTTTTTAAATGATGTGTTGTGTTTTAAGTCTTATTAAGACTTAAGCTGTATTATGTATGTTAAATAAAATAGGCTATTTTATTATTATCATATACATAGATCATAGACGATGTGAGCCTAATAGTGACTTGACTAGATAGCCTATTCACCAACAATATCACTTGACATCGTAGCCTAGCCTACGAAACATTAAAAGTGTAGGCCTATAAAGTGAAATTGAAAGTGTAAATAGGTCTAGCCGGCCCTAGCCTAATCACATTATTCCATTAATCTACAGTACTACTATTTACCTCCTTATTTTGGAGTAGGATAGCCAATATTCAGATGTGAATTTGGCATGATAAAGACGTACTTCACTTTCACCACGTTACATTTGTACCTCAAGTGGGTTCTTTATTTACACAAATACGTCACTAAAAACCTAAGCCACGCCCACTAAGAACGCTCTATACAATTCTATGGTAAAACAGTTTACATACATAGTCTAGTCTGCGTTACGTTTGCCTATGAAAACAAGATGATAGAATCTCGCTGAAGTACTAACTCTACTTTTCAGACATTGATAACTGGGGCATGCGCAAAGTATAGTGAGTTCATATTTTGTTTTGTAATGTATTGTCTGTCATATGAAACAATGCAAGCAAGAGCCACTAAAAAACAAGTAGTAATTTATTGTGTGTTGTTATACGGACTAGCAGTGACGTTGATTCATATCACTATCTTACATTCTTATTATGGGCGCCAACACAAACATTCGGGGTGGTGTTATGTTATGTCTATATTATAAAAACGAACATTACGATTTTCTGACAGAGAGGTTTAAGGGAGAAACCTACTTAATTAAAACAAAAAAAAAATTAAATAGTAGGAGGGCCTAAAATAACCAAGCTGGATAATTTATCCTATTGAGGCCATCTTTGATTCTTCTGCTAAGGCTTAACAAAATGGAAATATTCCAAAGTGAAGCAATTGGTGCCTCAAACTGAGACACTATATTATAAAATATATACATTACCTTCTCTTTACCAAGTAGGCCTACTCTTGTGATGTGATAACGTTCTAGACTCTCGATCAATATAAGCTTACTTGAAGAATCGTACTTTTCGTTTTGGTATTGGGTATCGCTCGCTCGAAATATTCCAAAGTTAAACTATTGGTGCCTCGAATTGAGACATTATATTCCACATTACCTTTTCTTTACCAATACTCTTGTGATGTGATGTCGTTCTATACACTCGAAATATAGGGCCTACTTTCGTTTTGGTATCGGGGTATCATTATTCTATTGTAGAAAACAAAACAACACCATATTTAACGTGAATACCTGTCTAAGTGTTTTTATATTTTGTATAATATAAAGTTTTGATATAGAACACAAATGATTTGCTCCATTCTATGTTAGCCTACTGGCCTACATTAAATTAAAATAAGGTTTAAAAAAAAAAACACTTAAAATTTCTCAGCGAGAGTTTACTCATCAAGTTACTCAACAAATCAGTCCATGATCTCCAACACACAGTTGTACCAGTAATCAGAGACGTAACTGTATGTGTGTGTGTATGAGTGCAGTGCCCTCACATGGTGTGTGTGTGTGTGGGGGGGGGCATATGCCCGGGAGCGACACTTCTAGGGGGCGGCAAATGTAGTCTAAATATAGCACTAAACAAGCAGTTACTGTATGCAAGGGGGCGGCGCTGAAACATTAGCTTGTTTAAATGCTCTGTGTATGAGGGAGGGGGAGGTGACAGGGGGTAGCCTAAATATATGTAGGTATGTCTCAGGGCCCTGAGGTAAAGGGGCGGTGCCGAAATGAAACTTTCAACATTAGATTTAGAAGAGGGGCGCCAATTTGTTTAGTTTGTCCATGAGCGAAAAATATCCTAGCAACGCCTCTGTAGTATCCCCAAATTGAACTCATTTCAAAAACATTGCACACAACACACAGTCACACGAGTAGATTCTCTACCCGAAGCCTTTCTTCGTTAGGCAACAGACTTTTCTTTCCTTTTTTTTTCTTTCTTGTTGCCCAAGCGGTGTAGCTCCAATTTCACGGTGTCCATAAAACCCAGTGCCAGAGGCGGGATAACTCCATCGCTTCATTGGATGATTGTACCGTAAAGACTGTGGGGCGACAACTCTCGTGTCATGAAAAATGTCTTGCCAACTCCCAGCCAGAATATCGGATTCCAATAAAAATGATTTATTATTGTTCCGCTACTTCCATTTCTTCTTCCATCTTTTTTTTATCTTTACCTCCACCCCGTTTCTTTCTTTTTTTTTCCTTCCTTTTTTTAGACCAAGAAATGTGACAGTCTAGTTTTAATTCACTGGATAAACTAGACCTAAAGTTAAAAAAAGCTCAGTAATAATATGGTGAAGAGTAGAGATGATTTATTAGTTTCAACTCAGTAAAACGAATTGAGTTCGTAACTAATAATTATATGTAAGACTTGAGCTTGAATTCCAACCAACACAAATGAAACAAATACTGAAACCTTATGTAATACAATTTATAGTGTAAAAAAAAGCATATCATCTAGTATAATCTATCTATCTAACTATCTATCCAATTACATCATATCTATCTATTATATATATGACCTCTCTCTCTCCCTCTCTCTCAGTAGGCCTATATATATATATACGGACACGAAGCTAGGCATTTTTTCCAGGGTGAGTTGACATTTCGCGTGACAAACATTTATCAAATATTTCGCGGATTTCGTACATATTTACAAAAAAAAAAAAAAAAAAACAACTGTTGAAAACAATATTTTCATTTATAAAATGGCTAAACTTCTCCTTTCGTGTTCCAATACAGTAACAGTAAATTGTTAAGTCAATATTTCAAGCAATGGCTTCAGTTGTAAGCTCGCCAATGAACTTGTTATTGTACAAGGGATTTGAGTGTAAGACGTGTATAAAACAAACTAACACATTTCAATCCAACAACTGGGTTAATTAGCCCTCAGTGAAACAAACAACGAAATAAATATTCTTATTACTAGACAACATTTCCCTTTACAAATGTTGATCGGAGTAACAGTGAAGCAATATAGCCTACAGCCTCTTCATCCCCTTGAAACTGATACCGTTATTGATATTGCGGCTTTGTGGTAGAACCTAGCTATGAATAAATGAATTTCTTTAACTTCCCGTTCTGGCACACAAGCCGATCACTTTGTCATTAGGGGTCGTCCGTAAAGGACGTCACGGACTTAGGGTATGAAGGGAGGGGGTGGGTCAAACTTATGTGAGGATGTCTAACACGGGTGGTGAAAGGGATGTTTTAAAACACTGTCATGTCACAGCTTTACAAAATTGCATTTTGAAATCAAATGTACACTTAAACTTAAACAATCTTAACTTAATTAAACATAGCAATTTAATTGTACTACTTATGGCTCGATGGCAATAAGAGTGAATTGAAAAATGCTAATTTTGAAATGAGCCATCTGATGAGCTTTTACTATTGATAACGACTTGTGACGGTTAGAAGATTGATTTGGGGGGGGGGGGGTAAATTTGCCTAAATCGAGTGTCGTCATTTATGGACGGCCCCTAATTCTTACAGCTGTTTACATTAGATGAAGATGCATTCACCAGAACTGTTGTTCTACCGTATGTAATCTTTACCGATAGGTTCACGAAACGAATATCATTGCTATGACTGAATGAATTACCCATCGGGCACACCACGTCGTTTCGACAGGCAAAAAGCGTGGTTTCCACGGGTTATGGTGTTTGTCACGTTTTTCCCCGTCGATACGACGTGGTATGCCACTGGGTAAGCGCGTCTAAGAAAAATTGTAATATTTAATAGGAATAATATTTCCAGACTTCATCATTGTCAAGTAAAAGCTTAAAGAAAAATAAATTGTTGACACAGCTATCGCAATAAAACCGGGACACGATGGATGAAAATGCAACGTAATTAAATAATGCTATCAATAACATGTTGTTTTTTTTTATAATTAAATTAGCTTTTTTAAAAAACAACCACATGAAATTACGTTTTTCTAAACAAGGCAGTGAGCTAATTTTTATTTTTCTGGCAATTTTCAATTTATCCAAAATATAAGTTCAGTTTAGCCTCAGTTAACTGCTTGCTTTCTCTTAGCTTTACAATTCGCCTGTGTGGACCTTAAGATCGTGTGAGCAACGAATATGTGCAATAAGCCTGTGTAGACCTTTAGATCGTGTGAGCAACGAATATGTGCAATAAGCCTGTGTAGACCTTTAGATCGTGTGAGCAACGAATATGTGCAATAAGCCTGTGTAGACCTTAAGATCGTGTGAGCAACGAATATGTGCAATAAGCCTGTGTAGACCTTTAGATCGTGTGAGCAACGAATATGTGCAATAAGCCTGTGTAGACCTTAAGATCGTGTGAGCAACGAATATGTGCAATAAGCCTGTGTAGACCTTTAGATCGTGTGAGCAACGAATATGTGCAATAAGCCTGTGTGGACCTTTAGATCGCGTGGGCAACGAATATGTGCAATAAGCCTGTGTAGACCTTTAGATCGTGTGAGCAACGAATATGTGCAATAAGCCTGTGTGGACCTTTAGATCGCGTGGGCAACGAATATGTGCAATAAGCCTGTGTAGACCTTTAGATCGTGTGAGCAACGAATATGTGCAATAAGCCTGTGTAGACCTTTAGATCGTGTGAGCAACGAATATGTGCAATAAGCCTGTGTAGACCTTAAGATCGTGTGAGCAACGAATATGTGCAATAAGCCTGTGTAGACCTTTAGATCGTGTGAGCAACGAATATGTGCAATAAGCCTGTGTAGACCTTAAGATCGTGTGAGCAACGAATATGTGCAATAAGCCTGTGTAGACCTTTAGATCGTGTGAGCAACGAATATGTGCAATAAGCCTGTGTGGACCTTTAGATCGCGTGGGCAACGAATATGTGCAATAAACCTGTGTGGACCTTTAGATCGCGTGAGCAACGAATATGTGCAATTAGCCTGTGTGGACCTTTAGATCGTGTGAGCAACGAATATGTGCAATAAGCCTGTGTAGACCTTAAGATCGTGTGAGCAACGAATATGTGCAATAAGCCTGTGTAGACCTTTAGATCGTGTGAGCAACGAATATGTGCAATAAGCCTGTGTAGACCTTAAGATCGTGTGAGCAACGAATATGTGCAATAAGCCTGTGTAGACCTTTAGATCGTGTGAGCAACGAATATGTGCAATAAGCCTGTGTAGACCTTAAGATCGTGTGAGCAACGAATATGTGCAATAAGCCTGTGTAGACCTTTAGATCGTGTGAGCAACGAATATGTGCAATAAGCCTGTGTAGACCTTTAGATCGTGTGAGCAACGAATATGTGCAATAAGCCTGTGTAGACCTTAAGATCGTGTGAGCAACGAATATGTGCAATAAGCCTGTGTAGAATTTAGATCGTGTGAGCAACGAATATGTGCAATAAGCCTGTGTAGACCTTAAGATCGTGTGAGCAACGAATATGTGCAATAAGCCTGTGTAGACCTTTAGATCGTGTGAGCAACGAATATGTGCAATAAGCCTGTGTGGACCTTTAGATCGCGTGGGCAACGAATATGTGCAATAAGCCTGTGTGGACCTTTAGATCGCGTGAGCAACGAATATGTGCAATTAGCCTGTGTGAACCTTTAGATCGTGTGAGCAACGAATATGTGCAATAAACCTGTGTAGACCTTTAGATCGTGTGAGCAACGAATATGTGCAATAAGCCTGTGTAGACCTTTAGATCGTGTGAGCAACGAATATGTGCAATAAGCCTGTGTGGACCTTTAGATCGCGTGAGCAACGAATATGTGCAATTAGCCTGTGTGGACCTTTAGATCGTGTGAGCAACGATCATGTGCAATTAGCCTGTGTGGACCTTTAGATCGCGTGAGCAACGAGTATGTGCAATAAGCCTGTGTGGACCTTTAGATCGTGTGAGCTTACGACTACGTGTGGACCATAAGCTGACCGGGTAGTGAACAAGATATCTGGACCACGACAATATGCCGGCCAATAAGCTATATAGCCACTAAAGAACTATTGTTCATTGTAATTTTCTGGGTGAAGAAGTTACTTTTTTAATCTTGTTTGTATTGGCAGTGATGTGTGTGTATGTGTGTACCGGTACATTCTACAACCAGTTTTTTTCAGATTGTTACGAAACGTAAATTCCCTACATTGTAATGTTAATAAACCAACTAAATCATTTAAGCGAATTGCGTTTAAACGATATAAAATATTTCTCAGCTCACGGTTTTCCCCGGGTTTTTCCTAACCTAATTTGAGCATTATTGTTTTTTATTAACCTCGATAAAAACATGAACTGTGCATGCACCTACAGCGTGTCAAGGCCGTCCGGTCTCTCCTTATTTTGTTAGAGCATTATTGCTTGTTCTTAATAAAAAGTATCTGATCACGCAGTCAACATGCGGGCTTGATTAAAATATTCGTGTCACTAGGCTGTCTGGTTTTTCCAACGATTGACCCGTAATATATTTCTACGCGATTCGACCTTTTAGTCAGTTCTTGGCTTGCATCCGACCTAGTAACATCAAATATTCTCCGCTCTGAGTATCGTTTCTATTTGATTTGTATGATGGAAAATTTATTGTTCTACTATTAACTACAATGCTATATGTTCATTGAGGATATTCATTACTAATTGGAATATGTGTATTTCTTGATTGTGTATATAATATTATTTGGATTCTTACTGGATTGATGTTGTAAATTAAACCAAATTTATCGTTGCT
This sequence comes from Anisus vortex, assembly GCA_949126835.1. Classification (NCBI taxonomy): domain Eukaryota; kingdom Metazoa; phylum Mollusca; class Gastropoda; family Planorbidae; genus Anisus; species Anisus vortex. The sequence continues at coordinate 14,330,504 of OX421492.1, read as the reverse complement.
TTCTACACAACTTGGTTAACGTCAATATTTCAAAGTTATCTACATGTGTGTATGTGTAATATTTATTCAACTATATTAATAATCTACACTACCACTCAACATCGAGGTTCTTGCTGTATAATATGAGCCACATAAATAATTATACATGAAGTAAATCAACTGAAAACTCTAAAACTACGCTATGTGAATTGCCAGGGGATACTAAGAACCACGGAATACTCTAGACAACTACAAATAAACTTCAGAATGATATAATAAGATCTTCACTAATACAAGGATACTCACACTAATAATAACAATACTATAACTATTACTTTCATAAATTGAATGGGGGCTCTAGCCGTAATAACATTATAAATCATAATTATACTTGTGTGATATAAATAGAAGGTCTCATCCATAATTTATTATGGTGAATAAATTGCCTTGTAATAAAATGGGTTTTGCTCGTCAGTGATTTACTAACAAACGTTTAGAGGATTTACTTCAACTTCAAGAATCGTTATACTATTTACACAAACTATTTACAACTGCCGTAATACATACTCGTAACTTGGATGGATTGTGTTGGAAAATATGAACAATATACAATATACTAAAGATTGTGATTGAATTGAACATTGCTATTGAGAATCGGAAAACTTAACTATTCAGCCTGGAAAATTATCTTGTGTATTACCTTATCAAACAAAGTAACTCTAAGAAAGTATTATTTTTATGACCTTGTTGTGACAAATCTGAACTGTGTGGTGTAGTGAATTATTCAAAGGACAGAAAGTAAGTTGGACTCTTTATTGTATTATTAACAAGATTTATAGTAACTTTTAATATATAAAATGGAAGCCACAAATAATCTTACATTGGATCCAGAGATATTTGATCTAACCTCAGAACAGCTTAATAAAATGTCAATGATACAATTAAAAGAATTGGCTAAATCATTGGGCATTTCTATCACAGAAACTAGGCCATCAAAAACTAAATTACTTCAAGAGGTAACTGAGTGTTTAAGAAAACAAGGTACACTAATTATTGAAGAAACTACTGCTAATGATAACATTAATGATGAATCAGATGATGAATTACCTTTTCCTATAAAACAAAGAGTAAAGCATACAACTGGTGACTTAAGTGAAGAATTGAAATTTAAACTTGAGTTAAGAAAGATGGAATTAGAGATGGAAAGAGAAAGAGAAAGCCAGAGAATTGAGATGGAAAGAGAAATAGCAAGAGAGAAAATAGCAAGCCAAGAAAGAATTGAGATGGCAGGGTCTCGTACGTCAAATCATTCGAATGCAAGCTCTGAAGCAGATGCAGAACTGTATAAGTTTAAGAAACATATTCCAGTTTTTGAAGATAATTCGGTGGAAGAGTTCTTCATGATTTTCGAGAGAAACGCTAAAGACTATCAATTTCCCGAGGGCAAGAAAGCTATACTCCTACGCTCAGCTCTGAACAAAGGAAAGGCACTTGATGTTGTATTAAGTCTTACTGAAGAGGAATTGTATGATTATGAACTGATCAAGAATAGAGTACTGCTAAGTTATGCATTAACACCTGAAAAATATAGAAAAGTGTTTCGTGAGTCTAAGAAAGAACAGGAACAATCCCATGTTGATTTTCTAAGACAGAAAAAGAAATATTTTGAAAGATGGATTCGATCCAAAGGTGTAAACAAAGACTTTGATAAATTAGCTAATCTTATGCTAATGGAAGACTTTAACAATAACATCAGAGGTGATGTAAGAATACATTTAGCAGACAAAGGTGTAGAACAAGTAGAAACAGCAGCAGTGATGGCAGACGAATATGTTATTATCCATTCCAGCAATAAATTTACAACAGTTGATAAATCTAAATTCCAGAATCGAGATATGAAGGTAGAAAAGAAAACCATGAATCCAAATGAATCCTATCAATCAAAGAGACATCAGCAGAGCAATGAAGGTCCAACAAATTCCAAGCCAACCTGTAGCCATTGTAAACGAATTGGACATACTAAGGAAAAGTGCTGGATATTGAATGGGAACCCGAATAAAAAGAATGTTGTCTTATCGTATGTAGCCATGCCAAAGCAAAGAACTCATGTAAATGTAAAGAAGGATGTTAGAACTCAAACAGAGATACCTAGTGCTAATGCAGATAACCTGACAAAACACACGTATCTTGGAAACTTGAAACCAGAAATAGTTCCTGAAATAGAGACAATGGTTTTCAATAATTCTAATTCTAATCTGAGCTCCAAGGAGTCTATATCAGATAGAACCACCATGAGTACTAAACATACCTCTTACAAAAATAACTTGGATACAGATCTCATCGATACTGAGATACCAAGCAATTGTTTACCATTCATTGAAGAAGGTACCGTGTCATCTATAATAAATGGTGTCACTAGTGAAAAGAACATCAGAATACTCCGTGATACAGGGGCTGAGGTTTCACTACTTTTAGAGAATACTGTTCCTACGTCACAATCGACATATACAGGACAGGATCTTACTATTCAAGGTGTATCAAGGAAAAATGTACAAGTTCCTTTGCATCAAATAAAGCTGAAGAGTGCGTACTTCACTGGAAATGTAGTTGTGGGTGTATACAAATCACTTCCGTTTAAAGGCGTTTCTTTAATACTGGGAAATGATATTGCTGGAGATGTGGTGCATTCCATATCCAAGAAAAAACAATACCTCAATAAAAGTGAGAGCTTTATCAAACCTATATGCATCGTCACGAGAGGTATGGCCCAACAACAAAAGTCTGTCGAAACCATGTCAAAGTCAAAAATAGAACCAGAAATTGACCTACAGGCAACTTTCCTGGCTGACATCTTGAGTGGTCCCTCAGTCAAGACTACTGAAAGTAATTTGTCACCTCGACAATTACTCCTATTAGAACAGAATAGAGATTCAGGAATTAAACACCTGAAGAAAAAGGTGATAACTGAACAGGAGGCAGAAATTAAAGGAAATGGATTTTTTCTGAAGGAGGGAATATTAATGCAAAAATGGAGAGATGTGAAATGTGATAATGACAATTGCAGAGAAGGAAGTCAGATTGTGGTACCAGCCATATATCGTAATGACATCTTACACATGGCTCATGACACGCCATATGCTGGTCATCTAGGAGTGAACAAGACTTACCGTCGAATTCTTCCGTACTTCTATTGGCCTGGACTACATCGTGACGTCACAAAATACTGCAAGTCATGCAATACATGCCAGATAGTTGGTAAACCTAACCAGACTATACCGGTAGCACCTCTAAAGCCAATACCCGCCTTTGCAGAACCATTTAGCCACTTGCTAATAGACTGTGTAGGTCCTTTGCCTAAAACAAAGACAGGACACCAGTACTTATTCACTATAATGTGCACTGCCACGAGATATCCTGAAGCTATTCCGCTACGCACCATTAACGCAGATAAGATATCTGACGCACTGATTGCATTTTGTTCAAGATACGGTCTTCCAAAGACTATACAGTCAGACCGAGGATCTAACTTTACATCAAAGCTGTTTAACCAGGTCTTAAAGAAACTAGGCATCCAACATGCAACTTCAACTGCGTACCATCCGCAAAGCCAAGGTGCCCTAGAAAGATATCATCAGACTCTGAAAACCATGCTCCGCACATACTGTTTTGAGAACACTGAAGACTGGGATCGCGGTATTCCATTCGCTCTTTTCGCGACTAGAGAAACTGTGCAGGAATCTCTTGGATTCAGTCCGTTCGAGTTAGTGTTTGGACATTCAGTTCGAGGACCTCTAAAACTGTTGCAGGAAACCTTGTTAAATTCTGATGAAGAGACTGGACTCGTAGCTTATGTGGAACAATTTAGCAATAGAATCTATCATGCTTTTAATCATGTTAAAGATAATCTTTTGCAGGCTCAGAAAAGAATGAAAGGGTACTATGATGTCAAGGCCAGATCCCGATGTTTCCATCCTGGTGATAAAGTCCTCATGTTGACCCAATTGTCTGGACAACCCCTGAGTGCAAAATATACAGGACCATATCAGGTTTTAGATAAAATCAGTGATGTAACATACATTGTAAAAACCCCTGATAGAAGGAAAACACAGAGACTGTGCCATATAAACATGCTAAAACCTTATGTTGTTAGGGAAGAACAAACTGACATTAGGCCAGTGAGTGCTATCAAAACTGTTGAAACACCCCCGCCTAAATTTAAAAAGACAATCATAGAAAGTAAACTTCAGAACACTGAAGCACTTAAAAACCTCAATGATAAACTGGCACATCTAGACTCAGGTGAACAGACTTCTATCAAGGGTTTAATCTATGATCATGTAAATTTGTTTAGTGATGTTCCTAACAAAACAACTTTGGTTACCCATGATGTAGTTTTAAAAGATGATAATGTTAAACCTGTCAAACAACATCCGTATAGGGTTAATCCCATACAACTTGAACACATCCGTAAAGAAATTGATTATATGCTGAGCAATGATATAATTACTCACAGTAACAGTGATTGGTCATCCCCATGTGTGTTGGTTCCCAAATCTGATGGTTCACTACGCTTTTGTGTAGACTATAGGAAATTAAACCAAGTGACAAAAACAGATTCGTATCCCATACCACGGATAGATGATTTAATCGATAGAGTAAGCACTGCAAACTATGTAACTAAGATTGACTTACTAACAGCTTATTTCCAAATCCCATTAACAGATAGGGCTCAGGAGGTATCAACTTTTGTTACTCCTGATGGATTATATAAGTTTAAAGTAATGCCATTCGGAATGGTCAATGCTCCAGCTAGTTTTCAAAGACTAATAAACACTATTATCCATGATATCCCACAATGCCATGCATATCTGGACGATATCGTAGTGTTCAGTAATAACTTTAATGATCATCTAGATCAGTTGAAACTATTATTCCAAAAACTAAAACAGGCTAATCTTACTATAAACCTAGTTAAAAGTCAATTTTGCCATGCAGAAATTGAATATTTAGGTCATGTAGTGGGTAATGGCAAAGTAAAACCAGTGAATGCCAAAGTCAAAGCTATACAGGAATTCCCTGTCCCTAAAACGCAGAAACAACTTCGAGGATTTCTGGGTATGGCCGGGTACTACAGGAAGTTTTGTAAAAACTTTTCTATTATCACTTGCCCTTTGACAAATCTCTTAAGAAAGAAAATTCAATTTAAGTGGACTCAGGAATGTGACCAAGCCTTTAATAATATAAAAGACATACTGACCAAGGCACCAGTATTAGTCTCACCTGATTATACTAAACCTTTCAGAATAACGGTAGACTCGTGTAATACAGGAATGGGCGCGGTAATCTCACAAATAGGAGATGATTCACTTGAACATCCCATTAGCTTTTGTTCAAAAAAATTTAACCCACATGAGGTAAATTATAGCACAATAGAGCAGGAATTACTAGGACTTATCCAAGCATTGAAACATTTCAATTACTATGTAAATGGTTCTCAGTTCCCAATCGAGATATTCACTGATCACAATCCACTAGTATTTCTTTCCCGCATCAAACAAAATCAGCGCATTCTAAGATGGAGTTTGTTCATTCAAGCTTACAACTTAAAAATAACTCACTTATCTGGAAAAGATAACATCGTCGCGGACACCCTATCGCGTATGTAACAAATGTATAAAGGGATAACTTCATGTATATATTCTGATAATCCTAAGAGAATTGGATCATTTAAAATATTAATGCATGAATATATGAATATGTTGTGATTATTTTATGCAATATCTTATGCCTTATTTTATGCCATGAATATTTCCATTTGCTAAAACAAATATTATTATTGTTGTAGAAAAAAAAAAAAGAACCTAATAAGTTACTTATAAATATTATGGATTTATGAACATAATTTTTCTTTATTAGTAAGATAATGAATGAACAGAAATGTACATCCTTATGTTGAAACAATCAAACTATAGTTGTGATTATGTAAAAACCAAGATAGAGTAATGTGCATACACTTCACATGCTTACACACTTAAGATTAAACTCTTACTTTAAAATTTATTTAAATATTAATTTCATTTAAGTTGAATTAATTAATGATTGAATTAATTAATATGATAACATTAGTTATGTTGATTTTTACCTTATAAATAAGATGATGATGTTTATGAGGAATGATATCTCAGAGAGTATAATTTTTTTTAGAATAACGCGAACATGTGTTATGGTCTAAGGATAACTTGAGATCCTATATGATGAGGGTTTAATAGAATAAATCATTTCCCTTACTTGTCTTATTTAACGGACTACCCAGGTGGAGTCAGTTTTTTTTTGTATATTGTTTAGAACTAAAGTTAAGTGCAGGCGGTTCTAAAAGAAATTGCACACTTCTATTGTTTAGTATGCAATGTTCTTTTCCTTTTGGTATGGGCGACTGTTACGAAACGTAAATTCCCTACATTGTAATGTTAATAAACCAACTAAATCATTTAAGCGAATTGCGTTTAAACGATATAAAATATTTCTCAGCTCACGGTTTTCCCCGGGTTTTTCCTAACCTAATTTGAGCATTATTGTTTTTTATTAACCTCGATAAAAACATGAACTGTGCATGCACCTACAGCGTGTCAAGGCCGTCCGGTCTCTCCTTATTTTGTTAGAGCATTATTGCTTGTTCTTAATAAAAAGTATCTGATCACGCAGTCAACATGCGGGCTTGATTAAAATATTCGTGTCACTAGGCTGTCTGGTTTTTCCAACGATTGACCCGTAATATATTTCTACGCGATTCGACCTTTTAGTCAGTTCTTGGCTTGCATCCGACCTAGTAACATCAAATATTCTCCGCTCTGAGTATCGTTTCTATTTGATTTGTATGATGGAAAATTTATTGTTCTACTATTAACTACAATGCTATATGTTCATTGAGGATATTCATTACTAATTGGAATATGTGTATTTCTTGATTGTGTATATAATATTATTTGGATTCTTACTGGATTGATGTTGTAAATTAAACCAAATTTATCGTTGCTTTCTACACAACTTGGTTAACGTCAATATTTCAAAGTTATCTACATGTGTGTATGTGTAATATTTATTCAACTATATTAATAATCTACACTACCACTCAACATCGAGGTTCTTGCTGTATAATATGAGCCACATAAATAATTATACATGAAGTAAATCAACTGAAAACTCTAAAACTACGCTATGTGAATTGCCAGGGGATACTAAGAACCACGGAATACTCTAGACAACTACAAATAAACTTCAGAATGATATAATAAGATCTTCACTAATACAAGGATACTCACACTAATAATAACAATACTATAACTATTACTTTCATAAATTGAATGGGGGCTCTAGCCGTAATAACATTATAAATCATAATTATACTTGTGTGATATAAATAGAAGGTCTCATCCATAATTTATTATGGTGAATAAATTGCCTTGTAATAAGATCGACATTCAAGAGCATAGTTTATAATAGGGCAGCATTACGTGAGGGCAGCCTATATGAGATAGCAGTAAATAGCATGGCATCAGAAATTACTGCGTTCAAATGTTTTTTTCCTAACAAACACGGGTCTAACCATTGCGCTTGAGCTACTTCGGTCAATGCCCCTGTTCTACGATTTTCTTTATAAATACGCGTTCTATATTCCCCTAGCCTTAGGAGGTGTATAATAACTGTTACATAAATAATATGATATCCGCCAGCGTCTTCCCGTATCAGGGGCACTCGAATTATGCTGCTAATGAGAACGGACAAGCAGGAAAGTTGGACACCGCTAGTGACCTACTTCCACCGAGGCCACACGTAGTTATCAAAACTCACGTTCCGGCAAAAAACAACAAGAACAACAAAAAAGTCTTGACTGTAGTAAAATATCTTTATTGATCAAAAATAGTATATTTTTTTTTTTTTCGAGTAATTACCAAATGCACTGGAATGTTATCTATCATTCTATCTATCTATCTATCTATCTATCTATCTATCTATCTATCTATCTATCTATCTATCTATCTATCTATCTATCTATCTATCTATCTATCTATCTATCTATCTATCTATCTATCTATCTATCTGTCTGTCTGTCTGTCTGTCTGTCTGTCTGTCTGTCTGTCTGTCTGTCTGTCTATCTATCTATCTATTTATCTATCTATCTAATCTACATATCTATCTAAAATATCTATATTTATAGCTCTATTTTTATCTATCTATTTAATTATCTATATCTATCTAATCTATCTATATATCTATCTGTTTATATGTATCCATCTAACTATTTATCCATCTATCCATTCGTTTATCTATCAATCTGTCAATATAATGCACTAGCAATAGCACGCACCGGCAAGTTTTTCTAAAAGTATCTAAAATATCGGTAAAGAAAAGTTGTATGTCTAAAAAGCTAGACATAAGGCTAACAGTGTCTTTTGTTGTAATGTATACAAGTTGATAAAGCCACGAAAGCGGTGTATGTAATACAAGACTTGGAGCCCACTGCTTATGTAGACTGCTTTTCAGAACGCTTGAAAGATAAAAGGATTTCTGCAGAATAAGACGTCTTTACATCGCAGGGCTGGCCAAATCACAGGAGCGCAAATCTAATCGTCTCTCGGGACTATGGAGCCAATGATGATGATGACATCGCCTTAAAGCACTTTATTTATTTTTTGTATCACACGTTCATGGGGCTCTTTCTCTAGCGCTTTCTTGACACAAGACAGTAACTAAGAGCTAAGCGTGGATGATCTGGGATTGATCTTGATTTATTTAAAACACAAAAATGTTCTAATAAACTAAGGGAGTTAAAACTAAGTTCAGATCTATTGCCCTTTTTTGTAGTCATATTGTTTTTATTACGAAATTCCAATCCCTTATTAATATATAGGCCTATGTATGTACCGTATGTCTTTGTTCAAGATTTTTATTGCTGGTAAATATGATTTGGAATATCTGGATACCGGTACCAGTCATTTATCATAGGCGTATTCTTACTGGCGTATTTTAAGCCGTTGACCGTATTTTCACACGTAAGGTAAATTTAGACCAGATAAAGCGACGCGATATAAAAAGTGGCGTGAAGTATTGGGGGTGAGGGTGGGAATTGCCTTATACGACCATAAAAACATAGACTTTTTTAAGGTAGGCCTATAACTTTTTCTCGGACATTTTCGGTAATTTTTAAAACGAAAATATCAGACCATAAAGTCATAAAGCGTGACAGATTTTAACACTGTTTTTTTGATAGAGAAAATAATTTGTTACGATTGAAACTCTATCTGTAAACTCATAAGGTTATTACGGGGAAAATTACATTGCCGAAAAAAACGTTGTCAAATTACAGTCATTCGTTTTGTTAACCAACTTTAGTACTCTGTGTTTATGTATCAGTCAGGACTATTCTCAAGCTAACGACTTCAAAGCCTATTCAAAATGCAAGACTAGACTCAAACCACAAGCGTAAGACACAATAAATATGATATAGAAGGAAAGTGTGTAACATTGTAACATATAATATAGAATTAACAACCTCCCGTGACGTGAAACAAAGTTGTATTTCGAGAGCTTTTAAAGTAAGAAGACTTTCTTGTATAGACTTAAATTGGTCCCCAGGGGGTGTGAAGTGACGGTCACGCTCTCTCTTTACCAAGTTACACGAGAGGATTGTGTTAAACAAACAATTGTTCAACGCTTTTAACGTGAGCCCTGCTAGACAGAGCGTGAAGGTCCCATTAATCACTCTCAGCCTCTTGACATTTTTTTTCCAGCTTTGCCTTATTAAGACAATAGTGTTTTCTTTAGAGGTTTAAATATACTATAGGTGATGTCACTGAATGATTTGTTCAAATAGATTCATTGTGGTTGTAGTATTAAATCTCTCTCCCTCTCTCTCTTTCTCTCTCTCTCTCTCTCTATCTATCTATCTATCTATCTATCTATCTATCTATCTATCTATCTATCTATCTATCTATCTATCTATCTATCTATCTATCTATCTATCTATCTATCTATCTATCTATCTATCTATCTATCTATCTATTTATCTATCTATCTATCGATCGATCGATCGATCTATCTAACTATATATATATTATATATATATAAATATATATTTAGTTAGATAGATAGATAGATATATACAGCATATATACACTCAACCGATACACTAGTTAAATGCTTTGAATTATCGATTCAATTAACTATGCTTTAGATCTTTGATTTATTAAACTATTATACCGAGTCATCGATTAAACTGAATCATTAATTCATTCACTTATCGATCCGTCGCATTGAATCGTTAATAAGTTAACATTATAAAATGACTCATCAATGAGATTCGTTCAGTCTCTTCTGTACTCTACGGTTTCTATACTTAGGCTACGTGTTGCATGACACTTCCAAGATGGCGATAAGTTAATTATTGTACACAGTCAGGAGTAAGTCAGCATTAGATACTATTTCATCCAGAGCCATGAGGTCGATGTGTTGACCCAATTAAATTATGACTGTATCTTCTGTCCTTTTTGCTTCTTTCTCTCTCGTTACTTTCTCTCTCTCTCTCTCTCTCTCTCTCTCTCTCTCTCTCTCTCTCTTTCTTTCTCATTAACATCCCATTAACTGACTCTTGACTTCATTTGCCTTGTTACCTTGTACAGTCTTGAAAAGATTAAATCTACTTTAGTTTAGAATTTAGAGCCTCCAAAGGGAGAAAACTCCGTGCTTTTACTTTTTTTCACTTTTTAAAAATGTGGGCGTTGATAGCAACGGGTGCGATAAGGACAAGGGGAGGGAATTAGCAACTGTCTTGCACCTTGTTATTTCTCTACTTTAATCTTCTGCATCATTTTGCAGTATTTGATTTTATCTTCACTTTAGATTTTTTTTTGGCGTGTTCGTCTTGTACATTTTATAAGGGTCCGCCCATAAATGTCGCCACGCGATTTTGGCTAATATTTAATCTTTCCAAACTCCTCCCCACTACCCCCCCCTCCCATCGTTACAAGTCGTCTCAAACCCTACCCCCATCCCTCCCCCTTTCGCAGATTACACGAAATGAGGATTACACAAAATGAACATTACACGAAAGATTACATGAACTATCATTAAAGACCAATAAAACCTTTAACAAATAGTTATATTTGCCACTTGGCACACAAAATTCACCGACATAATATTTCTTGGCATCACCCATTACATCCCATCATACCCTCATGTCACCAATAAGTCGGTCGCATCACGCGTGTCCTTGACCTTTCTTTGTTTTTTTTTTTTGTTTTTTTTTTGCCAGACAGGTGGTTTGCTGATGACCAGTCTAGTCTTAACCCTTACAGTCCCGGGCGCGTATTTAGCGGAACTGGAGGCAGCATAGATAGAAGTAGGTCGGTACGGGAAGGGTTAATACTGGCCGCGGGTTTTTTTTTTTTTAATGGTGTGACATTTACAATGCCAACGTCTGCAGAGAAAGCTGATCTTAACATTAGTTTCTGTTGTTTTTTCTTTTAACTTTTATTCCAGAAATAATTAATATCTAATTTTTCAACGTCAATTTTTTTTTTCGTTTTCATACAAGGTATTTTAATGATCGATTATAGAAATGCCTGTAACTCATATGGGGGAATTGACATAACTCCATAACTTTTGTCTCTCTATTACAATATATCTCTCTCTTTTTTCTCTCTTTCTTTTCATTCTTTAACTGTCTCACTGTCTATCGTACTATCTTTCTCATTCTCACTAAAACTCTCATATTATCTCTTCTCTACTCTCTCTCTCTCTCTCTCTCACGTTCTCTTTATTTAAGCGTACTCCTATTTACACTTTCGCTCTATTTCGCAACCCATCTCTCTCTCTCTCTCTCTTTCTATTTTACTTCCACCCTCTCTCCATCTCCCCCCTCTCTATCGCTCTCTCTTTACATATCTCTCCCGCTCTCTCTAAATCTCTCCTTCATCTATCTCTCTATTCCACTAGTATCACTACCCCTATCTCTATGCATCTCCCCCCCTCTCTCTCCCTCTCTCGCTATTGTACACAAATACGTGTCTGGACAAGACAACAAGTAGTTATTTAAATGTTATCTGGCACACAAACACACACGCACGCACACACACGAACACACATACACACACAGATTAAATCTCTCATCAATTCAACCAAACACTGACCCTTTTACACCAGGACACAGAAAACTGCCTGGAGGCCAATGTCCAGTTTCACTTTGTCTGCATCGTCAATGTCGGTACACTAGAACTCACAATAAAGTCGAGAGTACTGTAGGGAAAACCACAACACAGACATCTCTTCAATTTAATTTGAAGTTCTCGAGTTGACGGATAAAGTCATGATGTTCATCCCGGCACTAAAAAAACAAATAACAAAATATCATTTTGACATAATATATACAATATAGAATGTCTTGACGTCATCGTGAAGTGATTTAAATAGTAAAATGGTGTTTTAACCTTTAGAAAACACCAACGCAACTAGTCTACATTAACTAAAATGGAAATATGATGAGTTACCTGACCTAATCAAGTAAAAATAAAACAATTTTAGGCCTACATCATTTTAAAGACCTAATCAAAAGGGTAGCACGTGATCTTACAGCACGACGTAAACAAAAAAATACTGACCCTTGAACCTTGACACACACACACACACACAATACATTGTAAACACGTAAGACATTACAGGAGCGTCTGTAGCATATAAGATACTATCAAAGTCGTCTGGTCCAGCGGTATGTTCACCGGACTGTCAAACAAAAACCAACTAACAGGTCGCGGGTTCTATCCCTGCCACCGACCGATCCCTGTCGCCTTGCAGGAGTTTTGGGCCTAGTGGACGTACTAATCTTCTATCTAGAAGGAACGTCTGTAAACGTATAAGATAAAGGTATATGTCATTAATTTAGTAGTACATCAAAAGATAAAACTCCTTTTCAACCACATGTAAATATTTACCACAGCGCTATCAACTGTCGTATCGAAGGTCCTGAGTTCAAATCCTGGTGAAGGCTAGAATTTTTTCCGGTATCTGGAGGTTGCCCCAGAGTCTAGCCAGATCTGATGGGTAACTGGCATTAGTTGGGGCAAAGTAAGGCGGCTGGGCATTGTACTGGCCACACAATCACCTAGTATGCCGTGGCCACTGAAACTGGTGAATGCTGCTTCACCGGACCTATGATCAATTTGGTCCGACGGGAGTTTACTTTCACTATTTATTTGGATAAACGAAAATAATGAAATGGTTATAAATGTAGGAATATGGCTTTATTAAGATTCTTGATCTCCAAATGATTGATTGAGATACATGAATTATACATTATTTATTATGATAGAAATTTAAACGAGGTGCATACTTTATTAACATAAGCGATTGATACACATGATTTATAAAGACTCACGTTCGTTAAAACATCAAAAAAAAAAACTGAAATAAAATTTGTTTAGTGACCATGGCGTCACGTTCAATCTATGCAAGAGTCGGACACGTAGATAATTATACTGCAAACATGACGCAGGCGTTGTCCTGGCTGAGTGTTGGACAGCCAGGAGAGGAGTTTACTTGGTACTCAGCCGAAAACAAAGACTATAGTTCTGGCTTCTATTACAAGTTTTCCTTCCTCATTCCACTCCCCACTTTGCATAATGCCAGTGTACAAGTCATTCGATTACTAATGACAAGAGTGCATACGTTTGATAGAAAGTGGTGAGAAAACCCATTATCAGGTCATAGTGAATTAGTATTCAGCTATTTCTATTGAAACGGGATTGTGCGGCGAGCACAACGTCCAGTTGCGTTTACATGTTCACGTGTGATATTAGTAAGGCACCGTAAAAAACAGGAGAGAATGCTCAGGTTTTAAACGCGAGACTGTGGGACGGATAATTCTATACCAGTAACACACAAGAAATAAAACAAATAAAAAAAGATATTAAACGAAAAAGCAAGAAAAAACAAACAAACAACAAAACAACCCAATCTTCTAAAGGTTGCGTCTTAAAAAAAAATGGCAAGGCTGTTTTTTGTGGCTTTCATGATATATCTTTGTTCTTAATTGAAAACACACTCTCACAAATACACTTACCAACACTCTTTCACACACTCTTACACACAAGCACACACACCTTAGCTCTCTCTCTCTCTCATTCTCTCAAACCTACATATAAACACTCACACATACACATACATATCTTCTCTCTCTCGCGCTCTTTCTCTCGTACACACTCATACACTCTAACAATAAAACTAAAGATCGATATTGACGATGCGCCTGATGACATTTTTGGGAATTACCGATACAGCTATAAATATTCTCTAAAAAGCATTGGTAACATTTAATGATCGACTGATTCCTTTTGGGAATTCCCGGTAATGAAATTCTAATTTCTTTGTGATCCTCTTTTTTTTAAAATGATGGCGTCAATGAAATAATCACATGGTATATAGTCAGGGTAGTTGTGCCTCCCCTCCCCCTTCCTCAAACCCACACCCTCCCCATAACCCTTCCGTCCGCCCAAACACCAAATGTTTTCGTGTGTTTATTTCATTGGCGTCTTCTAATCATCTAGAAAAGATAAAACATTTGGAATTTTCCCCTCTTTATTACATTTCCACCCCTCTGTTTTGACTGGCAAAGTTTTAGCAAAGACGAACCGGTATAGAGTTCACTTTTGCGAGCTGCCAGACGTCCAATTGTAACAACACTCGCACAAGTTTCTAAACAAGACGTTGACTGACTTACAACAAGTGTTGGTCATACAACAACAACAAACAAAGTTGATTATCTCTACTGGACAGACTGTGATGATAAAGAAAGGACTTCGCTCTCTTGTCTATAAGGAAAAAAAAAAGACGTTTTGATTATATTTCATTTCATACGCGCGTGGTCAAACACAAAACAATTTTTTTCTTTGGGATGACCAGTGTCCATACCGGTCAATATTTGGACTGTCCAAGATCTCCGTTTACTATTATTAACTTAGGTCAGCGTATGGCCATGTAATCAGATATGATTAAATACAAAGAATACAGAAAAACTGAGAGTTAGTTCCCTTTACACAGAGTTAGTTCCCTTAGAGGGGGCCAGTTCGGTAAAAACAAATACCAAAATAACTCACCTTTATCTTTTATAGATTTAGATTATGTTTCTCTTATATTTTTATACATTTCATTATGTACTTTTCAATTTAAAACAATCTCGTACTGTCTTTAATTTAACCTTACAATATCTCTGTTCTTGTTTATGTCACTATTTTTAACACCGATAATTACTGTATATATTAGATGACTGGATGATGTGTCAAAGTAAATATCATGTATCCAGAAAATTGACCTTGAAAGCCAACAGATATTGTTCATAGCTAGTGTTCACATTTGATCTGATTGTAAGCCCCGGGCAGAATTTGAGCTTTTGTTGGGAAATGTCATACTAAAAATACAAACAGGCTCGGACAAATCTGTCTGTCTGTCTGTCTGTCTGTCTATCTATCTATCTATCCATCCATCTATCTATCATATTTCTATCTATCATCAGTCTATCTACCTAGTCTACCCATATCCCCATCTTCCTTTCACTCTCTGTATGTTGTTATTTCTTTTTCCAATCTTTCTTCCCCCCCCCTCCCACCTCTTAACGAAACGGCTATACACGGTCCTTGTTTCACATACATATAGAAGAATTGGTAGAAGAAGAATGGCTGCTGCATATACTTTTAATTTGGTTTGCAGTTCGATGCCCCTCCGATCCAATACATTGGACCGGAGTCTTCATACTAATATTATATAGTATAACAAGCAACATTGCCCGGCGTTGCCCGGGTGAAATAGAAAACAGGACTTTATAAGGTGCAGAGAAAAAATTTATAAACTACACTTAAAAGAAAGCTATAAATCTTATATTTAAATTATTATTTTTTTACCGAAGACTTTTAAAAAATTAATTTAAAATAAATATTTTAATCGGGTAGAAAAATAGGCAAGTATTTTTATTTAACAATAATGTAAATTGCCCGTACATTTACAATGTCTTTTGTTTTTAAAACTTTGAAAAAAAAATTGTGGAAAAAAAGGTATAGTCTTACTAGAGAATCGAACCCGGGTCGCCCGCATAGCAGTCCACTTCGTTAAGTACTGAGCTAACGAAGACAAGCGTCCAATGTGAAAAAATGAGTAGATACTATATAGGCCAATGCCTTAATAGGTCAGTGACACAAACTCACATGATTTCAAATTGACCAATGGGGATCCGTGTGGGGACAAACAGTCTCATTTTATATATATAGATAAACACACACACATATATATATATGTCATTAAGTGTGTTAGTGTGTCCTTCTATCTATAAAAAAGAATAGTGCGTCCTGCCCTTATGCGTGGCTTAAGTCTCTTAATATATTATTTTTAGGATTTCAGACGATGTTTATTCTGGGTTTTCCTAGTTTGTTTAGGCAACCCATATCTCTCCCGTAAATCAGTGACGTCAACATTCACTTGACCAATCAAATTTCTCCTTGCCCGCATATTATGGAACAAGAATTTTTTTTATCATAGAACCATAGGCACAGGCGAAGCTAAATGCATTTAATAATAACAACAATAGCTAAATAACGTTAACTAGATTCATATATTATTACACATTTTGTTTAGAGAAATGTAAAGAAGTTATGAAATAACTAGTGGTTATGCCCGTCAAAATGACGGAGAAACGAATGACTACAATGTGTTTTAACAGAGAAAGAAAAGAGACTATTACAATAAAGACAATGAACGTCTTTTTTCGGTATTTAGGTTTTGTTCTTTTTAATTGTTTCTGGTCGCCCGGTCATATGCATAATAATTGTTACTGTCAAGCTTCTGGTATTAAAACGTAGCAAACAGTTGTGTTGACTTGACTTGTTTTTAATAATAGACTATTAAATAAACAATAATATACTATCTAAAAGGGAAAAAAACACAATACCAAACAATGAAAATGTAAATAATTAAAAAAAAGCGTAGAAAAATATATTTCAATACCATAAAAACTAAAGTGAGAACGATTTATTTCGGTATTTAATTTTTGTTCTTGCTTATTGTATTAACAAAACAGTGTTGAGAATGTTTCTTTCGGTATTTAGATTTTGTTATTTTGAATTGTTTCTGGTCGACCTGACCCTAGCATATATGCATAAGAATTGTGGCCTCAAGGACTGGCGTGTGTGTAAACCGCCGATACATTCCCATTAAGAATACACTGGCGGTCGAACGCATGGGGCACAGCCCCCGCAACGGGTCCGAGGTCCATTACACTGCCGAGAGGCCACTGGTTTCGGTGGGGAGGAAGCAATGGACGCTGCAATCCCGTCTCGAGAACCAACCGGTGCCTGGATGCATGTACCTATAGTAGGCCTATAGGATTTGTGCTACCGGGTGACAGTCCAGATATTCTGGCGAGCCACCACGATAATGATCCTTAGGGGAACCGCAGTGAACGATCGCTGCGCTGCGGAAACCTTCCCCGTTACACGGCACGCCGCGCCTTCGGCGTGTCATTGGGTGGCTGGAGCCTTCGGCGTGTCATTGGGTGGCTGGAGCCTGGACAGAGATTGCTCAATCCTAAGCGTTACGCCCTGGACACAAGAGCCGAAAGGCTCGTTCAGGTTTTTTTAAGAGATGTTTTAATTCGATATGAAAATGTAGCAAACAGTTGTGTGACTTGACTTGTTATTTATAATATTAAATTAACAATAATATACTACCTAAAAGAAAAAAAACATAAATACAAAACAATAAAAAAGATAAATTATAAAAAAAAAAAAATAGAAAAAAATATTTCAATGCAATAAAAAACTAAATTGAGAACGATTTTTCGGTATTTAATATATGTTCTTGCTTACTGTATCAATAAAACAGTATTGAGAATGTTTCTTTCGGTATTTAGTTTTTATTTTATATTGTTGCTGTCAAGCTTATGGTACCCGGTATTTGAAAGTAATCATTTATAGGCCTAACTTGTTTTTTTTATAATTCGAATCATTTAATTTATAAAGTGTATACAGTCGCCTAATAAAGGATATTCTCAATAGCGACGTAAATCCATTAAATAATTAAAACATTTGGTTACTTTTACTTAGGATAATGCAAACATCAATAATGAAAAAAGAAATAATTTGATAGACATTACGTCATACGCTAGTATTTTTTTTAATGTAAACCATTGAAACTCTCCAAGCCAAATTGCGGTGCGTAACTTTTAAAAAAGGTCTCGCCACATTAAAAAAACAACAGTAGAATTGGGAAAATCCGGAAAGACCCTCGCGTTCAACATAGTGAATGTCGCGTTCAACATAGTAATTGAACGGAAGTGGCCATTTGCTATGTACCGTTATATTTATTTGCATAGATGGATATGACATTTTAGATTTTTTAAATCAACACAATTATGCTTATAAGTGATAAAATAAAATTATCTTTTGGAGGACGTTTCCAATTTATACATTTAATTTTTGGCCCAAATAGTCAAACGGCTTAGGAGCCTATAGCAAACAAACATATATATAAATAAATATATAAACAAACATATAAACAAACTCACGGTAATTATATATGTTGATGATTGATGATGATGATGATTAATACATTACTAAATAGATGACGTGACGTTTCCTTGAGCTAATTTACCCACAAGCATAAAAGAGACAATACAGAAAATATTGATTTAGTTTCTACCATACCATCTCCCCATCTAAGATGGGTACCTAACTTAAGGTGAGGAAAATAAACGCTGGGCATACAATCTCATCGCATGCTGTGGCCAATGAGACTGGTGATCGGTTCTTCACTTGCACTATGAACCAACCTACCCAATCTGTCTGAAGGGGTCAGAGTTCAGACCAGCTAGTCCTCGTGGATTTAGAGCTCGGAAGTCATCAATAAATCAATTGCAATTACTTTCTTTCTCCTATCTCCTATCCCTCGCTTGCACTGTATACTTTATCAAAAGATAGATAGCTTCCGAACCATTGAATCTAGAAGTAATCAAGTGAGACGACCTCTGCGCAGTCTTGCCACTGACACTAGTTATGCCGTGTCAGTGATTCGCACAGATTTGATTAAATACGCCTCATTGGCTGTGTACCGCCGTATCCAAAGACGCCATCATTTACTTGGCCAATCAAATTACAGCATGAGCACTAAATGGCAGCATCACGTGGTATATCCCTTAACACTAAACCATTTGTGTATGTGTAATTGTGTGTTTGTGATTTTGTGGCTGTGTGATTGTGTGTGTGTATGAGTGTATGTGTGAGTGTGTTTTAGTGTATATTTTTGTTTGTATTGTGTACCAAGGAATTCTTTAAAAAGATCATATATTCATTCATATTTAAACATTATTTCAAGCGTTAAAATCCAGTAGATAAAAAAGAACAGCAACAAAGCTAACATTTACGCCTAAAAATAGTTTTTTTTTAACAACAACAAATAAAAAGACAACATAGACATGAAAAAAGAAAAAGGTATAATGGAAACAGTACTTAAGAACCAAAAATTCAAGACTTTGTGTAAATCAACACCGTTGAATACATCTGTTCCATTTAACTCTTTCACAATCGATATACCATTTCTACATCCACGCTTCCATTACTGATTGTACTTTTAGGACATGACAAATATTTTATGAGTAATCCTTTGCCTTAGTATAACAAACCAACAAGACATAATAATCTCTTCTGTATAGAGTATAGAACGAACGTCTGTAACGAATAATATAAGAATAAAAAGTTTGTTTTTTTACTAACTGTCCTGTTGTCGTCTTACATTGGACAACCATCTGGCTTTTTAAATCTTTCACCGTCTAAAGTGAAAGCCATAAGAGTCACTGATCAAATAAATTTATGTGCATACAAAGCGCTAATAAAATTTAAAGATAAAGAACCACTCTGCTTCCTACTGCCAGAAAACTAGCATTAAAAGGTCATAAAAAAAACTCATAAAAAAGAAACTTTTAGAAAAGTTAAAAAAAAAAAAAAAAGGAAAAGCTGCTGTTAAAAATGATTAAGCTACTACTATTGATTATTGGACTATTTTAGTTGATTATTGGACTATTTTAGTTGATTATTGGACTATTTTAGTTGATTATTGGACTATTTTAGTTGATTATTGGACTATTTTAGATGATTATTGGACTATTTTAGTTGATTATTGGACTATTTTAGTTGATTATTGGACTATTTTAGTTGATTATTGGACTATTTTAGTTGATTATTGGACTATTTTAGATGATTATTGGACTATTTTAGTTGATTATTGGACTATTTTAGTTGATTATTGGACTATTTTAGTTGATTATTGGACTATTTTAGTTGATTATTGAACTATGCTAGATGATTATTGGACTATTTTAGTTGATTATTGGACTATTTTAGTTGATTATTGGACTATTTTAGTTGATTATTGGACTATTTTAGTTGATTATTGGACTATTTTAGTTGATTATTGGACTATTTTAGATGATTATTGGACTATTTTAGTTGATTATTGGACTATTTTAGTTGATTATTGGACTATTTTAGTTGATTATTGGACTATTTTAGTTGATTATTGAACTATGCTAGATGATTATTGGACTATTTTAGTTGATTATTGGACTATTTTAGTTGATTATTGGACTATTTTAGTTGATTATTGGACTATTTTAGTTGATTATTGGACTATTTTAGTTGATTATTGAACTATGCTAGATGATTATTGAACTATGCTAGATGATTATTGAACTATGTTAGTTGATTATTGAACTATGTTAGTTGATTATTGAACTATGCTAGATGATTATTGAACTATTTTAGTTGATTATTGAACTATGTTAGTTGATTATTGAACTATGCTAGATGATTATTGAACTATGTTAGTTGATTATTGAACTATGTTAGTTGATTATTGAACTATGCTAGATGATTATTGAACTATTTTAGTTGATTATTGAACTATGTTAGTTGATTATTGAACTATGCTAGATGATTATTGAACTATGTTAGTTGATCATTGAACTATGTTAGTTGATTATTGAACCTATTAGTTGATTATTGAACTATTTTAGTTGATTATTGAACTATGTTAGTTGGTTATTGAACTATGTTAGTTGATTATTGGACTATTTTAGTTGATTATTGAACTATGTTAGTTGATTATTGAACTATGCTAGATGATTATTGAACTATGTTAGTTGATTATTGGACTATTTTAGTTGATTATTGAACTATGCTAGATGATTATTGAACTATGTTAGTTGATTATTGAACTATGTTAGTTGATTATTGAACTATGTTAGTTGATTTTTGAACTATGTTAGTTGGTTATTGAAATATGTTAGTTGATTATTGAGCTATGTTAGTTGATTATTGAACTATGTTAGTTGATTATTGAACTATGTTAGTTGATTATTGAACTATGTTAGTTGATTATTGAACTATGTTAGTTGATTTTTGAACTATGTTAGTTGGTTATTGAAATATGTTAGTTGATTATTGAGCTATGTTAGTTGATTATTGAACTATGTTAGTTGATTATTGAACTATGTTAGTTGATTATTGAACTTTGTTAGTTGATTATTGAACTATGTTAGTTGATTATTGAACTATGTTAGTTGATTATTGGCAACTTTAGAAGATTTAAAGTAGTTGTAACGTACAGACACAAAGATCATTGTAGACTTTGGAGAAATATGAGAGGTCTTACAATGACTTAAGAATGTTTGTTGGAACAGTTATGAATAGCAATAAGCAGATTAGATTCTATAGTCGAAAGTGGAGTGGTTTTCCCGATAACCCCAAAAAATATGGAAACTTTGGTCTATTTTTAGGAGACTGTGGTTCTGATATTGATGTCTTTTCAAAGTTCTACAGAGTTGTCAGAGAGAGAGAGAGAGAGAGAGAGAGAGAGAGAGAGAGAGCGAGATAAACATGTATTTGTCGTTTTGTTTTGACTGGGTGATGTTGAAACAGATTGAATAGAAAAAGGACTTAATGGCTAAATCTTGAAAATTTGCAGCTTTGAGCATATGTCCACACACACAATTATGCACACACATACAGAGCTACATATACATATATAAATACACACAAAACGCGCATACATTTAATTACTTGCATACATGCACTAATAGAATATCATATAAACGCTATTACCTTCACAAAAACGAAGACACATACATAAAACACACATACATATCTATATATATATGTATATATACATATATCATTACATATACATCATTAAACATACACCATGACATATACTTCATACATATACATCATTACATATACATCATTACGTACACATCTTTACGCATACATCATTTCATATACATCATTACATATACATCTTGATCGCAATAATGATTCAAGAACACAACACAACAATCAAAACTACTGGAATATTCAGAAATCTGTGAAAAAAGTTAAACACGAATGTTCAATACAGGGTGAAGATCAATATTTTAAAATATTCTACCAAAGGCCAGCAACCTCCTTACATAAACACATTCATATATAATATATGTTTCCAAACATGAAATATATAATATTTTATGAGCATTCACTCACAAACACATGTTGGAAGATACACAAACATCTCTCTCTCTCTCTCTCTCTCTCTCTCTCTCTCTCTCTATATATATATATATATATATATATATATATATATATATATATATATATAAATACTCACACACACAAATACACGTACTATATTTAAAGACAAAAAGACATATTGTGCATCTATATATACATAATATATATTCCAAACAAGAGATGCGAATGAGCGCTTTTAAAATACGTTGTCACCGACGCATAATCGGAATCTCCTGTCAAGACCATGTCACAAACATTTCCGTCGTCTCACAAGACTAATGGAAGCCAATAACAAAAGACATACAAATAGACACCCACACACTGACCTAAAAATAAATAAAATAAATGTCTCTTATTTCATGATAATGAACCTACATAATCGAAAAAAGTATCTATGAAAACAAGACCTATAAGGTTACATTACATTGGAATATAAAAATCTAAATTTATTTGAAATCCTAATTCAAAATAGATGTTTTGGTTTCATTAATTTTGTAAGTCAAGCTTTCGTCATAAATCAGACTAGCTAGCGTCCAGCTAGACAAACAGGTCTATATCTGAACTGAACATGAGGAACAGTAACTCCTTTATTACACGAATCCCTCACCCTTCCTCATTTGCCCCCTTCCTTTTTTTTATCTCCGTATTTTCATAAAAAAAAAAAAAAGAAAACAAAAGAAAAACAATTACTTAAAAAAACAAAACGACAAATAAAAATAATAAATAATAATAAACAACAACGGACAAAGTATTATTCAATGAAAGTTTGTCTTGACCGTTTTTGAGGTTTGTACTTTTTTTTTGTCTCCCTTTGACTCCGCGAGAAAAAAATCGAAATCTTGCGCCAAAAAGCTTTGTGACAACTTACTAAAGTACAGCGGATATCAAACTGATCGGGTCCAAAATGTCTGAACAAAACTCAGCCAATGCGTTGTGGGGCCGAAAAAGACTGTTTACATAAGGGAAGAGCAATAAATAAACAGATATCACGCACTGGCTTGGTCAGATACTGTGGGATTTAACTTGTTTTATTGTTAAACTTAAGGTGGTGTGTGTGTGTGTGTGTATGTGTATGTGTGTATGTGTGAGAGGTGATAGATTGAGAAAGAACTGATGTAACAGTCAAATAAGGAAGCTCTTAGAGAAATTGATGGAGCGTTGATACTAATGTGACATAACGTAGCGGTCAGTGAACAAGAAAGGAAAAAGAAACAACTGTTGAACCTAAAGCAAGACAGTCACAATAGAGTCAGTGAGAAAATGAGAATGAACGTGAATGAATATATGTGTGAGTGTGTCATGGAGAGAGAGAGAGAGAGAGAGAGAGAGAGAGAGAGAGAGAGAGAGAGAGAGAGAAAATAGAGGGAGAAAGAGAGAGAAAGTGAAAGCGGGAGAGAAAAACTATTGGCAGTAAGGGGTACAAGAAAGTTAATGTATAAATGAAAGAGAGAGAGATGGAAGGGGTTGAAAAGAGAAGTTAAAATAATTAGTGAGAGTGGAAATATAAAGATACAAGAATAATGAAATACATCTATAGAGGGAGAGTGATAATTATTGATAAATAGAAAGAGAGAAAAAAAAAGATCGATAGATATATAGATATATCATTTAAATGTCAAAATTTTCAACCAGTCATAAATAAGAATTTATTCGTGAACTAACAATTGACAAGTCTTAACGATTATGCATGAATAAAAGGTCAAAGAGGAAAAACATTTCCGGTCGTATTCCATCATTTGGTTCGATACATGTCTGTGTGCTGCATACTGGTTGTAAGAAAAGATGTAGAGAACTAAATTTTATTTCATTTCCGAAAGATGGCGACAAAAGAAAACGATGGATTGTGAATGTCCGATTTGAAGAATCACCTATTTATAATCCCAAACTAATTGCTTGATGCAAAAGAATTATCGTCTTTTCTTGTTTTTATGAATCTACGCATTGTGTTTTTTTTTTAAATAAACAAGCATGCAACTCTTGACTAATTTAGTTTATAAACAAAGCTAAATTTAACCTACGCAACAAAATAAAAGATTTGAGTATTAATTATCGCCTACTCATTTTTGATGTTGAAAACGGATTCCTCATAACTAATCTTGTGCCTTTGTATATTTCTTAAAGACCAAAACTGACCGTCGAGGGGTTGAAATCAATTGTCAAACACCACCAAAAGCATGGTTTTTGTTTACGAAAATGGCGGGAAATGTTACCGGAAGTTCATGATCTCTTCCATTTGAAAAAGTCACACCTCTTTAAGACGTGTCAATAAAGTGCTCTTTAAATGATGCGTTTCTAAAAATACTTCATAAGAAAGACTGATTTACTTCTTTTTTGACATTATAAATCAAACATTGTATGTCATCAAACCCCTTTAAATAAATTGATTTAACAAATCTTGATGCTACAAAGCCATAAATTGACATTTCACATGGCTGTGCTCATTGATTTTTAGATTTTTTTTTGCTTTATATAAGAAATTTGTTTAAAAAATGAAAATTTAAAACTTTGAAATTTTAAGTTTTACTAATATTGGGTTTGAAGTATTGAAAAAAAGATTTAAAAAAATTAGTTTTAAAAATCTTTAGGAAAAAGTTCAGAATTAGCCTGTTACTGTCTCACTACTTTGCACCACTCTTCAACTACCTTGCACCCAAAGCGTCAGCAAGCACTAAGCTTATTCTCTCTTCCCTTAAGTGTAGGGTTTCTAAGAAAACAGTCTCGAAATACAGCTGTTTACTGTGATTAATTTTCGCATTCAATAGCTTTTTTTCGGCGAAGACAACAAGATTAAAAAAGAGGATGTACGTGCATTCTCCGCCAACCTGTAAATCCCAATAAACGTTAGCCAGAAACACCCTTTAAAAAAAAATAACGAAAATTTAATTTCCTTTTACTGTTTAAAATTGGTTGTTGTTGATTCCAAGGCATTTATATAGAAGAAACAGGTTTCAAAATTAAGTTACTTTTTACTTTATTATCTTTAAAACGAATTTGATACATTTTCTGTTTTTTTTTTCTTCTAATATTGATTTATTGCCAGTTTATGCCGTGATCGATTGTGACAACTTTGAATTTTTATAAAAATCTTTGAGAATATTATGAGTTAATGTCTTTTTTTTTTTTTGACAAGCCGTCAACTGCGACAACGCTGTGTTTTTTTGAAAAAATTTAGCCAAAGCCCGATACGAATTTTGTAAGAAAATAAGAATGTAAAACTTTAAGTTATTTAATTAATCTAATTTGTTTCTATGGTATGTTTAAACTATTTTTTCAAGTCTGGATCGAAATTGAGCACAAGTGTATTTAAAACTACATTAAACCTGTAGCTCACTCCTCGTTTATTTTCAAATATATCAATCGAGACAAGTTTTAAGTCGATACATTTCTTGTTTACTTCTTATAAAAATATTTGATAATTGCATATTACATTAAGATAATAATCTGAGAGACGATGTCTCAAATCATTTCCACTGCCTTGAATTCGGTTAGGGCCTCACGGATGGCGATAACCTGTCAGTTTTGTGTTGCACGTCCTTTTGTCAGGATGCTGTTTTACATATTTCTACCTTAGCTACTATTTAGCATTCAAAGATATTTTTTTCCAAAACTGTACATTTTTTTATATTAAAATGCTGGAGCTTTTACTACTAATAATGAAATAGTAGTTCACGCTGGAACAATGCGATGTACTCAGTGGGCACACCACTTCGTATCAACCTGGATACAACGTGGACTCGGGGTTTCGACGTTGTTTCTTGGTCGATACGACGTGGCGTGCCCGCTGGGTAAAAATATACAAGTTATCTTAATGCCTTACAAATTGAGTTAATGGTCAAGAAAATTTCAAGATAACAAGGTAACTTGAGAAAACAAATTTAAAGAAAATATGATCAATAGTAACATATTTTACATGCTACAAGAAGTTACCATAACAGGCCAAAGTTACCGTAAAATGTCAAAGTCAACCGGAAGAGGCTATAATCACACCAAGAGGCCAAAGTTACCATAAGATGCCAAAGTTACCAGAAAATGCCAAAGTTACCATAAGAGGCAAAAGTTAACATAAGAGGCCAAAGTTACCATAAGATGCCAAAGTTACCTTAAGAGGCCAAAGTCACCCCCTGAGTCTAAAGTCCAAATGTATACCAAGAGCCCAAAAGAACCCAAATGGTTAAATTCACCCGAAGAGGCCAAAATTATCATAATTCAACCTGTTTGTAAAAATATGCGTAAAATTGTGTTACTTACTTCGGAATAATTCAACCACATTTTGTTTTCATTTTAGAAGTTAGAGCAGCGGTTCCCAAACTGGGGGGGGGGGGGGGGCGACCCCCTTGGGGGTCGAATGATCATTTCGCGGGGGTCGCCAAAGACCTTCGGAAAACGTATGTTTTTGATGGTCCTAGGAGCCGAAACACAGTTCATCTTTCCGTCTCCAAGAGAGTCCACTTACATGCAGATACATCCGCATACTACGTGTAGGCTACTTGGCATAATGTCATCAATACAGGTGTATGTGACAAGGTCGGCACCATAATGCACCATAATGCACGCATGCGGACCAGTAACACGTCTGTAGAGTGTTGTGTTAAAAAGCCGCTTCTCTGTTAAAAGCAGCCATTGTGTTAAAAGCAGTAGGCCTAGTATTGGCGATAAAACGACCGACACTTCATGAATATTTTGGAATTTAGTGTAGATTCTGTTCGGTCTGGATTTTAAAACAATTAGTGACCAAAAGAAATCGGAGCTCACTTTATGATATATGGACAAATATTAGCAACAAAGACATTGTCGCACTAGTTAAAAGAAGTAATATAAAGCGTCATAAGTTGTGCCCTTTTGTAAAAACAAGATCTTTAAACAGTCGACTGTTTTCGCAATTGTGCAACGAGTATGATGCTCCGAAAATATAACATGCCTTAATTTATCTAAAAAGATGAAATTTAGCTTTTGCATAAAAAATTTGATGAAAATGAAATGTATATGCTGTCTACTTCAGGCCCCACGAAGAGGGCGTGTGTTTGTGTGTTTGTGTGTGTGTGTGTAGTTATTGCGCTGAGCCGGGGCCCATAAGAGTTTATCTTTGTAATATTATTTGTAAGATCAATGCTGAAGTTTAGGAAAAGTTACATTAATTAAAATTAAAGACTGTAATTGATTAAAGTTTGTGAATAGGCTTGTAAGGTTGTGAATGATATGATTACATTCTAATGGTAATTCCTATGGCAGTTTCATAAAATGGTCCATAGACCTTTTAAAAGATTCCTGATTTCTATAAACGTATGTAATGCAAGCAAATAAATCATCTAGATTTGACTAGTGTTGAAAAGTGGGATCGAACCGCACTTTTTTGTTCTCATGCGGCTCCTGGTCTACTTTATCTGCTTTCTTTGAAAAACATGACAAAATGATTACGATGATAAATTCTGTGAAATAACACTTTCACATGCGTGCAGCCGAAATTTCATGATACTTTCCAAATCTACCCGACACTACATATCTATGTACTTGCCAGAAGACCATTCACATTCAAAGTTTAAGATATTCACGAAAAAGCACAAAGTTCATTGAGCGTATTAACAACGATGCATAGAGAACTGATTTCTCTATAATGCCAGGTACAAAATTATGAATCAAATGTTTGCAGTCATAAACTATTTTGACTGAGATTGTGTTGCGCCATTTTCTTCCATTTCCAACAAAATATCTTAGTAAACATGCTTTTCCACCTTGTTGGTTATCAAGTCTAACACGGTAGACTTATTGTTGGAGGTGAACTGCTTAGTTGTGCTCTTGCAAAGACTGTCCCAAGAATTTCTGAACCGATGAGAAATACGTAATGTCAACCATCACAATAGTTGACGTTCGTGTTGTAGTTAGAAATATAGGCCTAAGCCTATCTTGCAATATTTAATTACATTTGTTTTTATGTCTCCTTTTTTTTTTAAATGATTAATCGCTATGCTTTAATTAGGTTCAATTTGTAACAATAAAAATACATCTTGCAAATTAGATATTTACATTACAATTCATAACAGTCGCAAAATGCAGTAATAAACTAGAAACGAAATTATAAAAAAAAAAAAGAGAAAGAGAGAGAGAGAGAGAGAGAGAGAGAGAAAAGAGAGAAAGAGAGAAAGAGAGAAAGAGAGAAAGAGAGAGAAGAGAGAAAGAGAGAGAAGAGAGAATTAGAGAGAATGAGAGAGAAAGAGATAGAATTAGAGAGAAAGAGATCGAATTAGAGAGAAAGAGAGAGAGAAAGAGAGAGAGAAAGAAAGAGATAGAGAGAGATAGAGAGAGAAAGAGAGAGAGATAGAGAGAGAAAGAGAGAAATAGAGAGAGAAAGAGAGAGAAAGAGAGAAAAAGAGAGAGAAAGAGAGAGAGAAAGAGAGAGAGAGAAAGAGAGAGAGAGAAAGAGAGAGGGAGAAAGAGAGATAGAATGTGAGAGAGAATGTGAGAGAGAATGTGAGAGAGAGAAAGAGAGAGAGAAAGAGAAAGAGAGAGAGAAAGAGAGTGAGAAAGAGAGAGAGAAAGAGATAGATACAGAAAGGGATAGATAGATAGAGAGAAAGAGAGAGAGAGAGAGCGATAGAGAGAGAGAGATGGGTAAAAATAATTTTTTAATGCCTAAACAAACATAATATAAATAAATACAAACATAATATAAATAAATACAAACATAATATAAATGAAGAAATATAAAGGTTTCCATTTGTTTGTGATGAGCACTACACCTTAATAAGAGTACACAGATAATGATACATATATAGAAACTGGATAATGATAAATAATCCATCTTACATAATAAGACTTCATGTCTGACGCAGTTATCATGATTTATTTTATGCTCTTAAGGAGTTTTTTGTTTTTAAGGTCTGCACTTATTGCCTAATACATTATCATTATTAGGCGGGTAGAAATATACAGTTGAAATAAAACATAATTGGTTGCAATGCTATAACGTTAATTTCCTTTTAAATTGGTGTACTTTCTTTAGAAATCGTGTTTTCTTTGTTACTTTGTCTGGATGAATTCTGGGATCACTAATCTTTGCTTAGTAAAGCTGGAGTGTCTCGGTCGGACGACCAGTTGGATACAGTCTGTGAAGTAGTGGTCACAAAATTATCGTGGCCACTGCATACTAGGGGATTGTGTGGCCGGAAAAAATATCCGGCCGTTTTTTTACTTTTCCTCAACTAATGTGAGGTGCTTATCAGGGCTGAATTGACACAGGGACACGGGGAAAAATATTCGCCCTTATATTTGAACACAGGAAACAGGACAGTCGAGCGCCCTGCTGCTGCTTAGTAAGAGTTAGGAGTGAGGGGGGCGGGCGGGTAGAGTTAAGTAAGAAATCTATTACTTTTCCTTCATATGACAAGAATTACTAAAATTCTTACTTGATTATGAAATCCATTGACCTATGCAGTACTAGATCTATATCTCAAGCGATTTGCCGTCATCGTTTTGAATATCAGCATGACGTAGCAAGAATGAATATCCTTGCCAGTTCAGTCATTAGCTGTGTGATACGCACCAATGACGTCATTTAATCGGCGCTTCCTTCTAATGACTTAATGAACATCATTTAATGGAGCTTCCTTTTAATGACTTAATGAACATCTTATAATGGAGCTTCTTTTTAATGACTTAATGAACTTCATTTAATCGGAGCTTCCTTTTAATGACTTAATGAACTTCATTTAATCGGAGCTTCCTTTTAATGACTTAATGAACTTCATTTAATCGGAGCTTCCTTTTAATGACTTAATGAACTTCATTTAATCGGAGCTTCCTTTTAATGACTTAATGAACATCATTTAATGGAGCTTCCTTTTAATGACTTAATGAACATCATTTAATGGAGCTTCCTTTTAATGACTTAATGAACTTCATTTAATCGGAGCTTCCTTTTAATGACTTAATGAACTTCATTTAATCGGAGCTTCCTTTTAATGACTTAATGAACATCATTTAATGGAGCTTCCTTTTAATGACTTAATGAACTTCATTTAATCGGAGCTTCCTTTTAATGACCTCATGAAAACGCATTGCCGAACCACCAAAGACAATCTTATAAAGACCTACGTATAATAAGTTTAATTAAGCGAACTGGCGTACTTGTATTATATTTTATGTCTAAATGAACAATTTACGTTAGTTTGATTTACATCAATTAAATTAAATGCACAACATTTCGGTAAATATTTTGCTACTTAATATTTTTTTTTACATTTTAAATCTCCGGTTACAAAAAAACATTTTAAAAATAATTTTTACATGCTACCAACGTTTTAATTTGTTTTTCAGTAATCGAGTTCAAAACCAGGTTAAGGCTACGTGTGTTCCCTTTTCTAAAGGGAGTCCCCTGGGTACACCCAGGGTGTGAAGCCAAACTGACATTAGCTTGGGGAAAGGCAAAGGCGGTTGGGCATCGTGCTGGCCACACAGTCCCTTTTCATGCACCTGGCCACCGAGCCCAGAGAACGCTGTTTCACTAACTCTACAAACCGACAAGATCTGCTAGGGGTAGGCGCCTACTTTAATTTGAATTACTAATTTCATTTACATAATTATAATTAACATGAGAGGAAAATTTAAATTTCAACGAACTTCATACATATAATATAAGCTGGAAAGAAGAAAACACAAGAACTGAAATATACATTCTAAAAAATGAAAATGTAGAAAAGTCAATTTTCAGAATGTTTATGATTTTATCCTGGAATATTTCGGCTGAATGAGACAAATGATTTTCATTAACAAACAAAGATATTGTTCAATAAACAACAACCCATTTTGTTATAAAATGTAAAACTAATTTAATGTAACATTGCACTACTGATCCAAGCAAATTGAAATTAATGTTGATCACAGCATAGAGTGCACGTTTTTAATATAGAATCTCAATGTTTTATGAGAAAGAAGGTGTGAGGACTGTAGGGGTGGCTTTATGAATTTCATTTAATATTTGCTTTACCTCCACTTTCCTACTTGTCACGTTTTGTTTTTAAACTTGTGTTTTAATTAGATATTATATTATCTTCTAATTAACATAGTTTTATTTATTGATTATGTTCCCCTTTTTTACATTCACATAAAAAACAAAGACAAAAAAAAAAAAAAAAGTAAACTTCAATCTGATATTTATTTTTCTCTTTTTTTTTTTTCATTAAGATTTTGGTTACAAATCATTGGACGTAAGCTACGCTCGGGGTATTATGGGATTATGTCGCCCTGGATATGCCCAGTTGATTTTTAATGACCACTGCTGAATGTTATATATCCGAATAGAATGATTATTACAATTTCATGTTGATAATCACGCCCTGTCGGCCGGGAATTGTGCTGGCCACACATCCCCATGTATGCCGTGGCCACAGAAACTGGTGTACGCTGCTTCACCAGCCCTATGATCAGTTTGGTTTCTTTCCAAAGCAAACAAAAAACACCAATAACAACTGAGGTTTAAAGAGGCAGTTGTTATATGTGCAGCAAGGACATACAATTGAAATGCAACCTAACAATTGTTAGACCTTTACTGCAATATGCATCTTATGTTTAAGTAGCCATCAACTAAAGAAACCATTTGAAAACGAAAAAGATATTAATTTAGAATTAGAAAAGAGCGGTATGGCTAAATATAATTAAATATTTAAACCTAACCTAGGAAATTATTAAATTTGAAAACAACTTGAGTTTAGACTGCTAAAACGCAATACAAATCATTAAATTCTACCTTAGAAAAACAGTAAACTTTTTTTTTAAAAGAAATGACAAAGAGAGTTAAAATAATAATTCACTAAGCTAAGACCAATGTATGTCAATTTTCTTTCTTCCAGAGTGTCATCAGGGCATAAAATGGGTTGCTTGAATTCGTTAAGAAAAACTAAACATCTTTCATAAAAAATGTCACAGTGGCCGGATCCTGCTGAAGGCTAGGATTTGTTTCAGGGTGTCCCTGAGTCTAACCAGCTCTGATGAGTTCCTGACTCTAAATGGGATAAAGTAAAGGCGGCTAAGCATTGTGCTGGCCACATAGTCCCCTATTATGCCGTAGCCACAGAAACTGGTAGGGCCTAGACGCTGCTTCACTGAGCCTTTGATCAAATTGGTCTGAAGGTATTTTTTTAAAAACTTTATTATAAAAGCCATATCAAATTGCAAAAACTAGATTAAACATACCACATATGAGCGTAGTATTAGAAACAAGTTCAATTCACCATTATACTGAGGACCGATTTTATATGCATTATAAATATATTTGCTTGAGGTTTTTTAAAAATAATAATTAGATAGTTTAAACATCTTTTCTTGGTTTCAAACAGTTACTGAGACTGTACAATTGGTAACTTTTTAGCAGGTAAAAAAATATATTTGATCTTCGTTGTAATGTATAATGTTGAACAACGTAATGCATCATGTTGTACAACATAATTGCTCATGTTGAACACCGTAATATATCAGTTTAAACTTTGAACTATTATGTAAAAGTAAAAAACAACAACAAGAAACATAATAAGACGTTCTTGTAAGACTAAACTAAACTAAACTAATCATATCAGATATCAGAGCCTGGTAAAATATGGGTTAGCCGTCCCATTTGTTAGCCAACAAAGGTCAGTTACCGCGGGCCTCGATGTGCGCGTGGTTTCCCAAGAGGCAAAAAGTATGCAGACTATTGCAGACGACACATACGCGCGGTAAGCACATCAAAGATTTTCACGTGAAATTAAAAATAACTTCCGGTCAACTCCACGAGCAGAAAACGAAGTAAAAATCATTAATGGTTCATCTCCCCCCCCCCCCCCCCATTACCAGAAAAAAGGGCAATGACTTGTTTTCACCCTTCTGCTGAAGTCCACCCCTAACTCCTAATCCAAGAATTTGTAACAGAAGGAATCGATAAGATTGTGTTAAGATAAGAGGACAGACACACATGTTGCTCTAACTAGTAAGGCACCTTGAGCCGCTACTATTTGACGTCATTGTGTTCTCATTAAATCCCAATGTCAGCCCAAAAAAAAAAAAAGTAAAGAAAAAGAAAATCGGTCATTCAACAAAACAATACAACTTAACAAGTTGCTTTATATATAAAACATATTCAAGTGTTGCAATTTTACTTCAAAGAATTATTTATCCTTGGGTCATTACTTAATGATAATAACAACCACCCCCATTTTTTGATTTTCAAATGACGCTATGAAAATAAATTCAAGGCGCAGATTTTTTCTAAGAACTCGATTACCGAGTTTTCAGACACAATTTGTCCATTAAGTAGACTTTGTCGATGTCATGTTTCGTAATGTTTTTATGTCTCCGTTTCGTTTCTCCTACATACTTTCCAGAGCAATGGTATGCTTAATGAAAGGTTTCTCCTACATAGGCCTACTTTCCAGAGCAATGGTATGCTAAATGAAAGTCTAAAACGTATGTAGTCATTTCTATAAATAAAAACATTGAATATTGTTTACAATAACTAGCTAGCTGGTATTTAGTGTTGTTGTTCTTTATGTTCACCGGGTTTCTAGCTAATCAAAATCTTGTATTTTATATGCATGCCATTTCAATTTGACGTCAACTGTGTAGGAACGTAATATTAAATACTATATTCCACTCTTTGTTAAGTTGACAAAAACTGTTAATATTAGCCTACTTTTAAGTATTTTTTGTTCATTATTAGACTCTTACTTTCTATTAAGTCAATTATTACTACATTAATTATTAGCTTTTTTCTATGTTTGTAAAGTTTTGATATTATTATGAATTAGCTCTAGAGAATTATACTAGTGTTCTTGTATGTTTATTTTGTTGCTCTATAAAATAATGCACTCTGAGCTTACAATACGTTTGTTGGTAGCGCCATATATATCGAATTATTATAATTATTTATTAATAAACTATTATTTGAAAAGTACACACACATAATTTTTAAATACAAAAAAAAAATTATGATTCGAAGGAAGGAAATTCAATACCATCACAAAACGATAAATCATGGTGTCTGGCATGAAAAACAGTTACTGATTTTTATAATAAACTTTTGAAAGTTTGTACTTTTGTTGTTGCTTACTTTGACAACCTAAAAGTGATTTATTAAGCTAAACCAATTTGTCTATTTCTGTTCAGTAAAACGATACTTAATTTATAGCTGAAGGTCAGTTTCTCGCCCTTAAAAAGGGGACTTCCTACTTTTTCCTATCATGAGCGGTTCTAACGATAGTCTTTGAGCAAGAGACTGGTACAAAATTACCAGAAATAAGTAGTGAATAAGGTCACATGAAATCTAAAATAACTATTATTATTGACTTAATCTTATACGCTCCTAGTTGAGCATAGTACAGTCACAAAACTCCACCGTGTCTCTCTGTTATAGGCGAGCGTTCCTTTTACGTTCAATGTCTTCCCGGGACCCGGATGGTTTGATTTTCTCCAATAACACTCTTCTCCAGGTTCCTACTGGTCGACCCTTCTTCCTTATTCCAGGTGGCGTCGATCGCAGAGCTGTCCATCTCCCATCCATTCCCAGTACATGAACGAGCCACTATCCATCTTCTTGTTTTAATTTCATGTATGATGTTGCTGATATTGCAGCGTCTGTTAATTTCGATGTTGGTCAAACGTTCATCCCAGAATAATTTACTGATGCGAAAGAGGCATCTTTTTTTTTCAAGCCATCTTACTGCAGCACATACTCAGGGCCGTATTTAGGATTGTGGGGGCCCTGTTTCCAAATTTATGTGGGGGCCCCTGGTGGCCTCGCTCCTGCCTTCCACATACCTCAGAAAAGCACCCTTAATTCACTTTACATTCTGTAAAATCAAAAATTGTATGGTGCGCCTAGCTTGATTGGACTGGGGCGCTTGAAATTGTAGGGGATTAAATGAATTTTATTTTACATTTTCAACGAAAGAATGAGGATGTCACTAAAAAAAAATATTTTTGTGATGTGTGGGGGGGGGGGGGGGCCCTTGTTCCACAGGAACGTCAAAAATGTGTAAATACGCCACTACATATAGTAAAACTAAAGGGATGCAACGTGTCCACCTAATTATTGCTGTACAGTAATTATTTATTAATTTTATAACAAAAACTAAGTAGGAAAAAAATCAAATTTAATAACCAACACTTATCTACTGGAATCAAAATTAAGTGGTTTTTTTTCTTGTTGAGCCACGTAATGAATTCGTTTGAGAATAGCTGTGTCATCAAATAATATTATTCTTTTGTTTTGGTGAACATTAAGAGAGAACTTATAGTTCTCGTTATTCGTAAAAAAAACAACAACAACTCAGGTGTGGGTCAAAAGTCAAATGATATCTCGGTGAGGGATAGAAATTAGAAAAAAAAAACCAGCTAATCTGATCAGGGTCAGTAGATCTGGTACTCCATTGCCGGACAGACTATTACGGAGGCGGTAAATGAGAAGAGATTGGTTAGCGTTGACACGCTAAACACAATCAACGGACTTTGATGTGAAGTTAAGGACATACATTTTTATCCAAATGCTGTTTACTGTTGATTACTGTTGTTGTTTTTTTTAGTCCCAAAAGAAGGTCGGCGCCGGTGTTTATTTGATCTAAAGTAAAGTATCCCGTCGGATTAAATTGATCAATAATTGATATTCCTAAGTAATAAAATT
Organism: Anisus vortex; assembly: GCA_949126835.1. Classification (NCBI taxonomy): domain Eukaryota; kingdom Metazoa; phylum Mollusca; class Gastropoda; family Planorbidae; genus Anisus; species Anisus vortex. The sequence continues at coordinate 14,294,252 of OX421492.1, read as the reverse complement.
ACACAGTTAAAAGTTTTTTTTGCTTTTGTTTCCAAATCCAGCTTCGACTGAATCAGTTTTCTTGGCAGAGTTATATAAAAAAGTGAAAAGGGATTTTTGATATTCTAAAATTCCAACATTGTCACATCACAGATAGTCCTCTCCTACCCCTAGCTTTTACGTCAGTACTGATTAAAGTTACATTATCCTTCCCTCCCCCATATCACTTTATGAACCTCCATTTAGTCAAATCTTGAATAATCTCAATTTTCTCCTTCTAATACAAAATTCAAACATTTAAAAATGTAGAATTTCAAAAACAAAAGTTGATATGATTAATTTCTGTTCTTTTGTTTTAACGATTTAAAAACATAATCCAATAACAATACAATAACTTAATAAAGAGATCCACCTATTGTTCATGTTGGCATTTGAAGCCATTTAACAATACAATAACTTCATAAAGAGATCAACCTTTTGTTCATGTTGGCATTTGAAGCCATTTAACAATACAATAACTTCATAAAGAGATCAACCTTTTGTTCATGTTGGCATTTGAAGCCATTTAACAATACAATAACTTCATAAAGAGATCAACCTTTTGTTCTTGTTGGCATTTGAAGCCATTTAACAATACAATAACTTCATAAAGAGATCCACCTATTGTTCATGTTGGCATTTGAAGCCATTTAACAATACAATAACTTCATAAAGAGATCAACCTTTTGTTCATGTTGGCATTTGAAGCCATTTAACAATACAATAACTTCATAAAGAGATCCACCTTTTGTTCATGTTGGCATTTGAAGCCATTTAACAATACAATAACTTCATAAAGAGATCCACCTATTGTTCTTGTTGGCATTTGAAGCCATTTAACAATACAATAACTTAATAAAGAGATCCACCTATTGTTCTTGTTGGCATTTGAAGCCATTTAACAATACAATAACTTAATAAAGAGATCCACCTATTGTTCTTGTTGGCATTTGAAGCCATTTAACAATACAATAACTTAATAAAGAGATCAACCTATTGTTCTTGTTGGCATTTGAAGCCATTTAACAATACAATAACTTAATAAAGAGATCCACCTATTGTTCTTGTTGGCATTTGAAGCCATTTAACAATACAATAACTTAATAAAGAGATCCACCTATTGTTCTTGTTGGCATTTGAAGCCATTTAACAATACAATAACTTAATAAAGAGATCCACCTATTGTTCATGTTGGCATTTGAAGCCATTTAACAATACAATAACTTCATAAAGAGATCCACCTATTGTTCATGTTGGCATTTGAAGCCATTTAACAATACAATAACTTCATAAAGAGATCAACCTATTGTTCATGTTGGCATTTGAAGCCATTTAACAATACAATAACTTCATAAAGAGATCAACCTATTGTTCATGTTGGCATTTGAAGCCATTTAACAATACAATAACTTCATAAAGAGATCAACCTTTTGTTCTTGTTGGCATTTGAAGCCATTTAACAATACAATAACTTCATAAAGAGATCAACCTTTTGTTCTTGTTGGCATTTGAAGCCATTTAACAACCTGACATCTTCTTCCTGTATGATATCTTTGTGTGTGTGTGTGTGTTTGTGTGTGTGAATGCATGCGTATATGTATTTGTATGTGTGTGGACTGCATTGTAGTGTCCAGATGCAAACCATTATTCTTAATTATTCTTTTCAGTGTAAAATACGCTATAAGGCATTGACCACATCAACTGCATCAGTAAACAGCTCCAATTAAACTTGTTTTTTGTTTTTTTAATCCAGCATTCGAACATGGTTCGGCTGCACTAATTTCTACGCGGAACTAATTTCTTAGAATTACTGCGCGACCGAAATTTTTTGGTTAATCCTTGAAAATATAATATACGTAGGTTAGGGCAAGGCAACCACAGACCTGCGCGCGTAATCTTGACCTTTGATTCCTGTTGTCATATCAAGGTAAACATAACATAGAAAATTAAAAAATAGGTTAATCATAAATTAATCTCTTTGAAATAACTAATGTTCATACAACTCCTTCATCCCATAAGCAATTAGGACCAATTACTTGGTTAACTTAAATCCATACGTAGGTCAATGTCCGTGATAACCAATAGCTTAATCAAGCGGATGTTTTAAATTTTACACAACACGCAGAGTTTTACTCGATACTTGATAATTAAATCAAGAAAAAGCTGCAACATATAACTGTATTGAATCAAGACCACCGTAAGTATTTACGATGGTCTTGACTGAATGCACAATCCCGTCATATTAAAAATAAAACCTGACAATGTCTAGTTTTACACAGGGACTAACAATATATTGTTGAACAAAAAAAAAGTCCTTTAGTGGAGCATTACATACAATTTAATCTTTGAGCAAGTAAAAAACTGAGTCAAAATTACAGAGTCAATGTTAATTAAATGCAAGTGTCCACATTCTCTTTCGTACTATACTGGTAATCAACGTCTTCAAAAGAATCTGATGATTAGAAAAAAAAATACAAAAAAACAACAACAACACACATTAAAAAGTAAAATTGTTTAAATTAAATATTCCCCCACCAAATATAGCTCAACTCCACCATTAGCTTAAAGAAAGCAGTAGTTGGTTATAACAACAACAATAACATCAAGAAGACAAACAACAGGTACTAAGTCATTATGCTGTAAATCAATGATCAACCCACTTTCTTTACGGTTAACTTTCATTACAAGACTCCGCACGGCAATTTCTCGGAGCAGACGTCGGCGTCCAATAATTGGGCGGGAAATTTACTGTTACGTTTTGAAAAGGCGATGTCCACAAATGAACTGACGTTAGTTAGTTGGAAAGAGACAGAGAGAAAGAAAGAGAAAGAAAGAAAGTGACAGAGAGAGAGAAAGAGAGAGAGAACGAGAGAGAGAGAGAGAGAGAGAGAGAGAGGGAACGAGAGAGAGAGAAAGAGAGAGAGAGAGAAAGAGAGAGAGAAAGAGAAAAGAAACAATAATTCAAACTTGATAAAATGTAATTATGAAACACGAGACTGTATTAATATATTTTAACCACTGCAATCAATAATTATATTCATATTTTTTTAACTTTCAGTAGCAAAACAAAATGGGGGCAAGGTGATCGTGCGGCAGCGCGTTAAGCTGGCGTACCGAAGGTCCCGGGTTCGAATCCTGGTGCAGACTAGGATTTTTCCCCCGGTCTGGAGAATGCCCCTGAGTCTACCCAACTCTGTTGGGTACCTGACCGTAGTTAGGGTAAAGTAAAGGCGGCTGGGCATTGTGCTGGTCACACAATCACCTAGTATGCCGTGGCCACAGAAACTGGTGAACGCTGCTTCACCGGACCTATGGATCAATTCGGTCCGACGGATACTTAACTTTTTTTTTAGCGAAACAAAATCACTTTAAAGAAAAAAATACGCAATAGAACGAAAGCTTATAAACAATTAAGTTAAGAATTCGGAAAACTTAAACTAGTAATAAAGCTTAGGTACATTACAGAAATACAACAAATTAACAAACAATACTCGTAAAGGTATTTAGCTAAGACCTTTTTCCGAACTGTCTTTACAATGATTTTGTCATAAACAACCAAATAATAGATCAAGTCTCGCAATATAAATATCTTGGCGTCACAATTACTGACAATTACTGTCTCCTGGGTTTCGAATCCTGTTGAAGGCTAGAATTTGTTCCCGGGTCTAGAGGATGTGTCCCTGAGTCTACCCAGCTCTCATGGGTACCTGGATTTAGGTAGGGTAAAGTAAAGGTGTTTGGGCATTGTGCCGGCCACACAGTCGCCTAATATGCCGTGGCCACAGAAACTGGTGAATGCTGCTTCACCGGCCCTATGGCTCAGTTTGGTCCGAGAATTGTGTTTTGCTGCTGGTTCGCCATAAGGGGAACGTTTTTAAATGCACCCAATTATTATTCTCTCGGTCATATAAAACAAAATGTCTTCTAAAACGGTTAGATCTAGTTTAATGGCTTCATCAAAGTGCAGAATATAAAACGCTGAATAAATGAATGAATCTAATTATTTATAAGAAACTATTTATTTAATATTAATGTGAGATTTTAAGCTTTTATTATCTTATAAGTTGCTTGGAATATATGAAACCTTAGAATAGAAGTTAGCCTATTTAACTTATCTTGTAGCTTTTTGTGGAATAAATTGACATTTACATCTATAAATAAATAAAAAAATGTGTTTCAATTGTTCTTACGGAAGAACCTTTAATAATAATTCCGCCATTTAAATGAAATTTAAAATAAAGACCGCTCGCTTAAGTTTTAAATGGTCGATAATGTGATTTTCTCCTTCCAAATATAGCATAGCTTATCTTCTCCTGCCTAATTTATACGCAGTCGATTTAATACAGAACCACCGATAAAAATTATTACTTTTAAAAACATCATTCTGTTTGCAGATGCTTTCAAGCGCGCCTAGATTTTTCAGTCCCTTGCTTGCAGTGATACCACTCCTTGGCTTTTCCCCCCAAATATTGGCATTATTTTATGTATTTTAGTGGCTAAAATGTATTTTGTAAAACGAAAAAAAGTCTAAATGTATGTGTCATCTTTGTATTTCTATAGTAGATTTGGTTAGACTCTTAGTGTCACAAGCGACTGCTACAGTGGAAGAGGATGAGATAAAAAAAAACGTTTCGAGGTGGGAGGCTAGAGAAAAATTATGTAAAGGAGGGATTGGCGGAGGGGATAAGTATAATAATAATAGGGGGAGGGACAACTATTTGCACATGGAAAATAATGCAACATTTAAGGAGGGGGCAGACATATAGGAGGCTTTTTCTACACCGGTGCACGATCTCACCCTAAACAATTCAAAAACGAACATTTTTTTTAATAAAAAAAATTTTGAAACATAAACAAGTATGAACTAAATAAAATTTCGAAAAAAAAATGTACAAAGAAAAACATATTTTTTTTGGGTTTTGGCAGAAGAAAATAAAAAGGAGGACCCGGGGGGGGGTGTGGGGGTGTGTGCACATGAATGAAGTTGAAAAAGGAAGAAGGGGCGGAAATGGGTCACAGATACCATTTCTATTACACCTTGGCATTTCTGGGTTTTGTTTAGGAGTTAAACTGGGCTTTTCTGAAATTTTAGAGCGTTTTAGCTTCGCTACTGTTAAGAAGTATTTTAGTCTAAGGGGACGTCCATTAATTACGTCAACAAAAGAGGGGGGAGGGGGTCTGAAAAAGTTTTCGGTTCTATAAAACCGGTTTAAAAAACCGGATTTCGGTCTGTCCTTCCCCCCCCATTTCCCGCACAATGTCACAAGTTACAGGCCGGAAAAGCCAAATGTGTGTAGTTTTGTAGGTATATTTGAAAAATACTTCAAACTTAATTAGTGTTCGCAGTGCATTCAAGAGGTTGATTTCTTTGAATACAATATGATTTTGTACGCTTTACCATAAAATTCTTTAGAACTAAAAAAAATCTGGGCTCATTGATTGAAAACCGATAATTGCTTTCAATAATGATAATCAAATTGCCGATTATCGTTGACCATGATATTAAAAAGCATATGAAAAGGATGACTATGTTAATCCAGGATGCTTAGTACGCAGATGCGTACACAAGCCAGTGCCACCGCTCCTGCTTATCTGTTAGGAACATAGTTTACAACTAGCCATTGTTAAAGACGTTTTTTTTCAAAATGTTCTGACACAAAGGATTGTAACTGTAACTTAACATTTGGTTTGATGTTGTTTTTATCGCAAGCCATAGTTGGTATTTGGAAGAAAAGAAATACAATATCAAAGACTAAATAGTGTTAGCAAGGCATTTCAATAATTGTTTCGTGTGAATCCAACATTATTTATTAAAAATATTTACATCAAAACCAAAAAAAAAAAAAGGCTGTTACTTGAAATAATGATTAGGCCTACCTCCCAACCAAGATACCGAAATCCGATTATGAAAAACAAAAAAACGGTTTTCGGTTTCAAAACTGGAATCTGGCATTCCGGTTTTCGGTTAACAGCCCTAGTTAAAATAGAAGGGTAATTTACAACTGGTGCACAATTTCCCCCTACACTATTTTACAATGAACATTGTACAAAAAGCTATTTTAGTGAAACGTAGAATTAGACATGATTAAATATATAATATATGAAAAGAACAATAGTAAGCTTATGAGAATTATAGTCAATTAGAAATCTTTTTAACAAGTTTTAAAATGTATTACAATTTATTATAGTATAGACATATCCGTTTTATATCTATTTAAACATAAAAGCAAGCGTGTAAAAATGTGTTACTTGTTTTGAGGGGGGAGGGGGTAACCAATTGTTGACGTAATTATATAGGGGGGGGGTCTCTGAAAGTTTGACAGTTGTTGACAAGGGGGAGGGGGGGGGGGAGGTAAAAATCACCTAAAAATTGTTGACGTAATTAATGGACGTCCCCTAACTCTACAAATATACATTATTAGTACTTGTTTTATTGGACTTAGGTCGTCAGTTCTACCATTTGTTATTGAAATATTTTTACTATTGCATCATGTTATCAACGACTACTTGTAAATAAAACGTATTTTTCAGTTGTTCAAGGTGATTATAAATATATTCCTTTATTCGTCTTTGGATGTGTGTGACTAAAGTACGGTGCTCCACAAAAGTCAGAACTTAGATGATTAAATTACAATCTGAATGACAGTATTATTCTTTGAGCTACACACTAGATTGACTGAGAACTATCTAGTGATTGAATCAGATATACAGTCTACAGGAAACTCTTCTAGACATCAATCGATTGTAATTAATATTTAATACGTTGGAATCGCACTTAATCCTGATGTTTGAAGCAAATTAATAAATCAAATCAAACAGAAATAATAACTAATATAACAGCTAATGTGTTACTGTTACTTAACGAAGTAAAATATTGATTGATTGATTACTCGACTCTTGTGTTTCTATAACCTTCTAATTGAACAGTTCGCAAGAATCATCACTAATGCTAAATACTGAATATAATTGGTCATGATGACATACTTATTTCAAATATTTTATTTCTTTGTTGTCGCTTTTAAATAGTAAATCAGCTCCCCACTTCCCCGGTCCATTGGTGGCTATACAGCTTACTGGCCTACATATTGTTCACTACCTACTCAGCTAATGGCCAACGCATGTTCATCTGCCCACAAAATCGTGTGGCCCAAGCATGTCTAATGCACACGTTCGTTCCTCACATAACCTATTAGGCATGTTGATTGCCGAAATGACATATGGGCTCATAACAGTTTTATGCCTGCACAACCTATTAGCCCACACGTGTATGAGGCCCACACATGTATGAGGCCCACACGTGTATGAGGCCCACACGTGTATGTGGCCCACACGTGTATGTGGCCCACGCGTGTATGGGGCCCACACGTGTATGTGGCCCACACCATTTAATGACATGCTTATGTTTACCGCACACTCATACTAATGGCCAAAACAAGCTTATATCTTACATAACACTATAACACTATAACATTATAACACTATAACACTTATGACTTATACTCATCCCACCCATAACTAAAATGGCACAAAATCTATATGGAATTTAAAATGAATACAGCTTTGACACAAATGTAAAGTCACTCTTATTTATTGACAACTTAATTTAAGACCTTTCACGGTCGTTCAATACTTTTGAAAGCTTTTTATACCATTGCAATAAGGAAAAAAAGAAGTTAGTAAAACGCGCACATACAAACACACCAACGTATAGAGGCAACAACATGATATTGTTCTTGGTGTGTGTATGACTTAATTAAGTAAATGTATCCCCGACAGACTAATGTGATCGTTAGCAGCCAGTGAAGCAGCTTTCGCAAGTTTCGTTTGCCACCGCATACTATGGGATAGTGTGTCCAGCACACAATGCTCAAATCACTGTGAATGAAGTGGTTGTTTGTAAATATATGTGAAATGGTTGCAGCAGGATTATTTAGATTGCTTACGAAAAGTGTGACGGCATTCCTTTCAGACCATATATTATTATATCGACATAGAAACTGTTAATGTAAAAACTTCGCCAATGTCCAAACTTTTTAAATGTCTAAACTTCGGCAATGTAAGCAAAGTCCAAACTTTCTAAATGTCAAAACTGTGTTAATATCCAAGCTTTGTTCATGTTGAAAGATTATAAATTTTCAAACTTTATAAAAATCGAAACTTTGTCTTCTTCTTAACTGTGTACATTTCCAAACGTGTAAATGCTCAAATGTTGTTGATGTCCAAATTTCGTAAATATCTAGACTTGTTAATGTCCAATCTTTCTTTATGTCTAAATATTGTAATTGTCTAAAGTTTACAAGTGTCCAAACGTAGTCCAAACTTTATAATCAAGGAGAAACAACTTGTTTCAAACTGCGCAGCAGTGTATAATTTAGTTATGATTCTGGGAATTCTAGGACACCAACCTTCACCATGGCATAGAAAAGCCTTGTAAAAAAAAAAGTATAACATTTGAAAAGAGAGAAGATTATGCTAGACATTTAACTAGTTTTCTAAGGTAATGGAAATAAAATACATGCAGGGTAACTAAATAAAGAAGTAGATAATAACAAACAAACATCGAAGTATATGTGTGTGTGTTGGGAGGGGGAGGGGGGTGAGGGATAATTATATTAACATAGAGTCGAGTGTCATCAAAATGCAGGTTGTTGTTCGTTTTTGCTAGAACGTCAGAACTAAAATTCAGCTCAAGTCAAATTTATTGGCCATTAGCCTATATGTATAAACATGTTTAAAATAATATAATATAACACTTGGCTTTTTATAGATGTCTTCTTTATATATGTCATAGTTCAGCGTGACAGATTAATTGAAATACAATCTTGTTGCGAGTCGCTGTGTGTAAATAATATCATATAAAAATCCTACATTTATAGATACAAGTTTTAAATACTAATGAAATTTTCTTTGTCCATTCGTGATAGAGATTTATAGCACGAGTGGTTCTCGAGAAGTGAAAGATTGGATTCCCCCCAAAAAGAGCTCAAGGCTTTCAAAAGACTATGACGAATAAAAAAAAAAAGACAACACATCAACACAAGTTTGCGTTATCTTTTTGGTTTTTGTACCTAAAACTGCTTAGTTGAGTTTTTACCGACTAGTATCTTTTATGAACTGTAAGATTTTCTTTCTTCTTATCCCAAAGATAGCCTCTTTTGCTATTACCACAAATTTACCACCTTTAGAAATATGCCTTCAGACTCTGTTTTAGACGTTGCGTCAAATTTTAATAATATGCTTAATTAATTAACCCTTTGTTGCATGCGAAATGAAGGAGTCGAGATACAGAGTTCATTTTTGGTACAGAGCCTTCTATCAACATAAAAATAACTCTGAAAAAAACAATTTTTGACCTATCGTGCCTGGGGGGTGAGGTCAGAGTGTCCAATATATTGGACGCCATGAACGCCAGGATCCATTTTGTCCTCATAAGACGAAATAGAAAAATAGTTTTATTTTTAGTAGTCTGTAAAGTATAATCATAATAGACTACATATATTGAAACCTTTTATAATTAGCTATTAAACACATGTAAATATAGCATGTATCAGTTTGTAAAGGATAAATATAATAATAAAAAGTGAGAAAAATTAGCTAAGTCGAAAAAGTAAAATATGAAATTTTTTTTTTTTTAGTTCATTGCATGGTTTTTTGGGTTACATTTGCATTACATTTTTATATATAAGGTTTCTTTGGAGCTTTGTACAATATAATACAATAAACATTCTTCTCCTCTGTCATTCTATTTCATACGTGAAGCCGGCTGGTCCAGCGGTTAGTTCACCGGACTGTCAACCAAAAACCAACGGACAGGTCGCGGGTTCTAGCCCTGCCACCGACGGATCCCTGTCGCCCAGCAGGAGTTTTGGGCCTAGTGGACGTAATAATCTTCTATCTAGAAGGAACGTCTGTAAATTTATAAGACATACCTAGATTATCCTAGATACATACTATATTTTTTTTTCTATTCTACCTATACACAGTAACGGTCCTCCTATGCATGGCATCCAATATTTTGGACATTCCAATAAAAAGTACTTCCTCCTTGTATGCATGGTGTCCAATTTATTGGACATGGTACTAAAAATCACTCTGATTTATAAATATCAAATATATACGCTAGAATCTGTTTAGTTATGTAGCTGTAACATAAATACACACTTCCAATGGATTTTAAAATTATTAGAAGTATTGTGTTGAGTAAAAAAAAAAAATGGCCCTTACCTCCTAAAGGCTTTGAACGTCTTCCATTGTAATTGTTATTGAAAAAAAAAAGTAGTCAAGAGTAGCGGCTCTTGGTTATTAAAAAACATGGTCCCTGTAAACATTAAGACACAGAACAAAATATCTTTTGCATAAAGCAAAAGGTATGGGAATAAAAAAATTCGAAAAAGTGTCCAATATATTGGACGCTATGCAACAAAGGGTTTTTTTTCAGACTCGTTTAACTTTTCTTTTAGCTCATTTCCAAGGTAGAAAGGTGGCCCGAGCGCAGCGCGTTCGACTGGCGATCCGAAGGCTCTGAGTTCGAATCCTGGTGCATGATGGGATTTTTTTCCCCGGGACTTTGAGGGTGTCCCTGAGTCTACCCAGCTCTGATGGGCACCTGACATTAGTTGGGGTAAAAGTAAAGGTGGCTGGGCATTGTGCTGGCAACACTAGTCTGCCGTAGCCACAGAAACTGGTGAACGCTGCTTCACCAGCCCTATGATCAATAAGGCACCGAAGGGTACATTATTTACTAGCTCATTTCCAAAGACAGACTTACAAGTATCGCAGGGCGAATTTGTTTATTTCTGTCTTTCTGTCTTGTCCCGCTGATGTAATTTTAAAATCACTTCCTGGTCTGAGACTTTCTAATTCTAGAATTGACGTAGTTATTTCTAAGTAAGTTTAGATGACTGGGGTAATGAATTGGAAAAGAAGGAGCAAAAGAGTTCTGGAAATGTCTTCAGGATGAGATAAGAATTCACCAGAATAGGCTTGTTGATGTGCGAAGTTAACGAGGAGAGTATTGTACATACGACCGCAAAATTTCATAACCTGGTTTAGTTTCAAACATAATTGTATAATGATTCTACAAATTGAATCCAGAAATAGGTTATGATGTCTGTTTACGTCATTGATCTTTGCACACCCACATAAGCATGCACACAAACACACGTACACACATAAGCGTACACAGACATACACACAAACATATAAACACAAAAGAAAAATAAATGTAAGAGAAAAGCAAATCCATAAAGTACATAAACCGATTGAGTATGTTTGAGGCTGTCTAAACCTATCGAGAGAGAGCGAGAGCTAAAGTTGAACCATGTCGATCTCTCTCTGTGTCTCTTTCTCTCCCTCTCTTACACATACATAACACACGTACACGCACGATTAGACGACTAACTGGTTCGGTAACAGCTCAAGTTCGGGTTCGGTTCGGTAAGACCCTAAGTTTGGTTCGGTTCGACTTATAAAAAAAATAACGTTAAAATAACAATAATGTGAAACAAAGCAAGTTTTTTTTGTATACTAAAAAGAAAAAAAATATTTTCATCACTGAAATTGGTTCAGCCCCCCTGTTCACTTTATAGGTCTACCCTTTTTCAAAACTCAAAAGTAGAGTACATATTTTGTTTATATTGAATTTACTAGTATTAATACAAATAAGCCAACTAAGCTACAAACTATTTTCTGTTGTTTAAATTTAGGATACCACCAATACTATCTCTATATTAAAACAAATGAAAGTATGTTTAGTGTATGCTAAGTATGTTTAGTGTATGCTAAGTATGTTTAGTGTATGCTAAGTATGTTTAGTGTATGCTAAGTATGTTTAGTGTATGCTAAGTATGTTTAGTGTATGCTAAGTATGTTTAGTGTATGCTAAGTATGTTTAGTGTATGCTAAGTATGTTTAGTGTATGCTAAGTATGTTTAGTGTATGCTAAGTATGTTTAGTGTATGCTAAGTAGCCTATAATAGCGAAATGTCAATTATATTAGTCTAATTACACTCATTGTAGATATACATTTATAAATAATTGCTACGACATCAATAAATTTAAGGTTGTTTTAAAAAACAACCAACAAATGAATACAGCATTTTTTTATTCACACATTTTCTATTGTCGCACATCGGAAAATGTATGTATGTTTATTGAGGATCAAAGACTCAATATCCCCCCTCTCTCCTCAGTTGCCCTCCGTACAGTTGCCCCCTGTACAGTTTTTTGTTCCTTGCAATTCAACTTCTCTCCCCTTCCCAAAACCCTGTTTGAAACAATAAATTTAAGCCACTGGCACAAGGACCTTTTTTTTAATACTATTTATATATTTTCTTTTTTTTTTTTAATATTGTTACGTAGCTTATCGTTTTTACAGCACACAAGGGTGATTGGAATAAAAATATATTTCGCTAATGTTCGCAAAAAAAGAAGGGGGAAGTTGGCCTAAATTATAGTTATAAATTCTAAACTACCGGTATCTAATGTTTATTTTAAAAACTCTAACTGTTTATATTGCGGCACAAGCGACTGTATTTCGCCGGGACGGGGGAAAGGTAGTGAAAGGAAACATGCGAGAACAAATGCATATAGGTACTCTTTCTTCCCGAGTGGCATTCGGGCATGGAATGGGTTGCCTGAACAAACTAGGAAAACCACTAACTTAACATGATATAAAACATTAATAAAAATGCAAGACTAAACTAGAACCACGGATGGGCGTAAGACGCAATAATCTTCTTTATAGAAGGAGCGTCTGTAATGTATAAGTTAAGATAAGATGAAGTGGTTGTTTAAAATAAATTTGAGAAAATCAAAGCAGAGACAGGGGCGGGGAGAGGAAGGCAATCAGGTCTTTGGATGACAGGGGTTATGTTTGATGAAGCATAAACTATTTCATAAACTTTTCAGTATCGAGAGAGGGTTGGTGATTTAAAAAAATGTTTTATAATTTGAATAAGGTCTTTAAAACAAATGGCGTACGTGCGATAGTAATGTAGAAACAAGTTTTAAATAATTTTGTTCTTATAACTTTTGTGTCATATTTATTTAGATCCAGAAGTACATTTTAAAATTTTTATATTGACTTCATCAAACCGAATAGACGTTATGAATACCAAACAATATAGGCAACGGGCCTTTTTTTTTGTATACTTCATACACTATTACTCTAGCTAGCTGCCCATCGGAGAAAGCGGTATGTGAGACATCATCACAGAGAAATAACTTTTTGCGATATGATCATACGTCTAAATATTTTTTCTTTTGCGTAAGGGAACAAATGCGTTTTGTTTCTAAACAAACATTGGAATAGAAATGCTTTGCCAATATACAAGTAATAATAATATAATTTTAATTTGAAAATGCTCTTTGTTGTTATAATAAACACACTAATTAATTTTTTGTGTGTAAAAAGGCAGCAGGGGGTGGGAGGTGATAACATGAGAGAAGATGAAAGCAGTACTAGGTCAAAGAGGCGGGGAGAGCAAACCGACTTTTGTGATACATTTATCTAGGTCACTTGCGTTGACGATGTTTGTTTTAGTTAAGTTTTTTTTTGTCGCACATTTCTTTTCATCAAAAGCCAATATGTCAAAGGGAGTTGGGGGAAGGATAGTCGTAATAAATGTAATCTTTTGTTTTTAATTACTATCAATACAAATGTAATCTTTTCTGGTGTATGCTTGCTAGTGAGTCAGTGACAAGATAAAGATTTTTTTGTGCTTGATATGTGTTCGTTCGGTTCGTCGTCCGTGACTTTGAAGTTCGGGTTCGGTTCAGTCGCCGACAGAGTTCGGGTTCGGTTCGTTAGTAAGCATAGTTCGAGTTTGGTGTGTTCGGTTCGCGTTCGGTTCGATTCCCATCTCTAAATAGCTTACATGCCTGAATAGAATGATGGTCTTTGTAGGCCATAAATCGGAACAGGATCAAAAGGAGAACGACCACACCTATTTTCTTACTTCCCATGAAATATGAACTTATGATTTATTACCTATTATTAATACTTTATTTTGCCCATACACGATAAAAAACAAACTTAATTTACGAAATAGTTGTAACGAGATCTTCTTGAACTTTTAATCGTTGACAGAGATAAACATAATTAAGAGAGCCGTATATTATACTTTTAAAGCACCCGGTTGCCATAGCTACACGAAACAATTACCGGTTTTATTTAACAACAACAACAACAAACAGGCATGCTTTCTAATTATAGTACACTGTAGCCAACCCCATGATGTCATTACGAGTCAATGCCACTCACAAAACGAGGTCAGACCAGAGGAAGACAAGACTGTGGGACTGTGGGGTATACTTAGGAGACCGGGGAGCTAAGGGCGTCCATAGTCCATAGCCACTTCTCAAGGGAACACGACGTTACATTCAAAATATTTCCCAACGGGGCTCAATCTGACGGGGCCGCTTTTTTCCCCCCTGTTAACCACGCCCGCTTAGTGCAGTGAACAAGGGAGCACCTCAGGGTTCCAATTCCATTTTCAGTTAATCCTGACAAGAACAAGCTTTTTATATCTCAGTTTTCCCTCCATGCTGGCAACGTCTAAATATAGAAACTTTTCTCAGTAACACACCTTCGTTATTTGTGTAACTTCATCTAGGTTGGCTCTATGGTTTTTGTCATTAAAAAATGGATACGTATTAACCCATTCACTCTCATACACGTATTAACCCATTCACTCTTGAATATTTCATCAATCAGTGTTGATTCCTTCCCGTTGATGTTATAGATTCATGCGTTAAGTGTCACCAATTAATCTTACATCTTACATTTATGTTTTGTTGTTGTTTTTTTTTGTCTTTTAGATACGAGCGAAAATGTACTGAAACTAATACATGGTTTCTAGTTGTTGTATTGAACACTCAAACAGAAACGCGTCAATGATGCCGAAATGTGAAACTTCAAACACAATATATAAAGATATACTTTTACAAGTTTCAAAACTTTTTAAAAATGTGAAGTGATACTATATATATATATAATAACATGATTTATTTTTATCTTACTTATCTTATAGATGATTAAAGATTGCATTCTACTTTTATCCCGTAGTCTAAGTAGTGGCGATACTATTTAAAATGGTGTCTGTGGCGGGGATCGAAATTGGAGCCTGTTTAGAATGTCAGTTTTCATGTATGTGTACGTACGTATGTAGAGCTTTATTTTTTTGGCACCTGGGGAGGCTACCTCTACCGCCCCCCCCCCTTTGGTTACCCTATCTGTTCTACGCCTAGTCGACCAACGTCTTAAACGATGTTAAATTGTCGCAATTTTTTGAAGTCCCACAAGTTCAGGCAACCCATTCCTTGCCCCGAATGCCCCTGGGGAGAGAATGTGAACATAATGAACACGCCGTTGCACATGGTTTATTATTATAAAAGTTTTTTAGTGTGTGTTTTGTTTTTATACAGGCTACACTATAGGCTATACTCAGAGGTCGGTAACCTTATGCGAACAGTGTGCCAAAATAGGATTTCTAAATCAATCAGCGTGCCAACAGCCTAAAAGTCAACCTGCTCTATTATACTAAAAAAAAATTATTTTATAGGACAATTAATTTAACTCCGTAGCAAGACCAAGGCCAAAAGAAAAGGAGATATATAGAGAAAATAGTAAAAGCGTTTTATATTTCATTAAAAAAAAGAAATAAATAAACGTGTTTGTGATTAGGCCCTATCATCCTTTTTATTTTTATCAATACAATATTTTATTAGTCAACTTACCTTTCCCATTTATAATAATCATTGTCTAAATATTTTTTGGCACTCAAGATGAAGATCTAAAACTTAGTAATCTTAATTATATTGTGATCTCAGTTTGTACTTTTAATTAATGTATTTTGGATCGTAGGAAGTTTTACTACATTATCATTGAACGGAAGAGATACGTTGTAATCAAACAAACTGGGTAATTAATGTAATGTTTGAAAATATACACATAAATTCTTTAGTCATAAAATATTTATACAATTTTCAAATACTTTTAAAAAAGTATATTCATTTTAAAGTTATACATTGTAAGCCATTTATTCTTTTATAAAAGAAATAAAAAGGAACATACACAAATTATTAGCGCAAATAAAATGCTGAAATTATCTCCCCTTAATAAAAAAAACATTTTCAAATTTGATTTAATAGGGATGCCAAACAATATATGTTTTGTAATATAAAAGTATTACTGGCTTATTTTTATTTCTTTATAAGTGTAAGTTGAACCAAAAGTTGAAAGTGGAACAGCGAATGTCTATCAGTTGAGAATAGCAGATGACTTTCCTAAAGCTAAGCAGCTTTCTTTCAGATTTTTGTCCGCAAAAGGGCACATTTGGATGCACATGTTTGAAAAGTTTTTGAAAGTCTTGCATTTGGTTAGAAAACTCCACGTGGAGTACTTCGAGGTACTTCTGAAAAAGACCTAACTATATATCTAAATATATGTCTTAATATAGGGATGTACATGTAGTTAAATGTTTTGAAATTGATTTCACGGCAAGATATATGTGCAGTGGTCCTTGTAAATGCAAGTTCAACTCACTGAAATGTGTCGCTATGTCATTCAGAAACATTGGCTTCAACAGTCAGTCTTCCTCATTCAGAACCAGAAAATGTTGTTGTTTTTTTCTCATCAATTACAAAAAATCTTGGCGGTCTCTCGCGTGCCATTGAAAATCGTTCTGCGTGCCAAGTTTGGCACGCGTTCCTTAGGTTGCAGATCCCTAGGCTATACTATACACACATCAATAAAGAGTTACTCAACATAATATAATTCAACTGCTTTACAATGACGTCTGTGTGCCGTCAGGGAAGAAAAGTTTATTTCAATATAAAGATTATACTTTTTGTAGTAGTAGATCTAAGATATGTATTGACTTATAAAAAAGGGGTTTTATTTAAACTTTCTTACGTAGATCTATTGATTATATTGAAATTGGACCTTTTCTTTTATTTCTTTAAGCTAACAGACAAATTTCATCAAAGTTGTAGGAGGGAATTAACAACGCAACCTAACCTAACATCTCACTGCTCTTAGACGCCCATGTTTGTGTGTGCTGTTTGATGGGTAATTAAAAAACTGGCCGTATATGAAACGGTTATATTAATCCTGACTTTCGCTGAAACAGATACTTAGAGAGTTATTGGCTTACACATAAGTGGTCGATACAAGTCACCCTGACACTTAACATCCAACCATTATTGAAATAGGACTTCTACTTTCATGACAGAGACATTGTCAATAAGTCAACAGCTGTTGTTGTAATGTGAATAGCTTTAAGTAGATATCAGCTTGACATTTAGATTGAAGTTATGGCGTAACGGTGGAGCAACGTTGTAACCATATCATAACAAACATAATACATTGACTTCTTGTAAATTGAAAGAAAGAAAAAGAATAGCATCTATTAGTGTAGATTTAAAGTTTGACCATAAAATGATGCGATTAAAAGGCTTAATGTTTTGATGACCTATGCAGAATTTAGCTCACCGAGATAACTGTCATACTTGTTGATGCACAAAATGTATCAAAATGTAGAAAGCCATTTGTGTGTGTGTGTGTCATTGAATAAATAGATAAAATCATGATCCTCTTCTAAAGGAAATAGGCTAAAAATATAATGAAAGAATAATTTGTTTTTTAAGTCGACGAACGCAAATGTGTAGCACATTATGTTAAAGAGATCTAGTCACTTAAAAAAAAAGTTCAACTCCATGAAATGTTCAGTTAAGTAATTCAAAAACATCAGCTTAACAGCCAGTCCTCCTTATTCATTTCCGAAAAACGTTGGTGTTTTTTTCATTGAGACAAAAAAAAAAAAAAAAACACAAACATTCACGAATTTACATTGTCTTAACCAGCGAACAATAGATTCCATCCCAGTCCACTGATGAGGTCTTCGCACACAAACTTTCCTGAACTTTAACAGACGATCTCTAACGTGATTCTCATGAAGTTTTACAGTAATTATGCTGACGTATGTTGCTTTGACTTGTATCAGAACAAATATCCTTTCTTGTGGGGAGGAGAGGGTGTGGTAATGATTTCACGTGACATTGAAAATCGCTCTGCGTATCAAGTATGGTGCTCAATTTCACATCAGCCGTAGACATAGACTATTGAAAAAGTAATAATATTTTATAAAGTTATTAATACATGTAGTTGAAAATTTGATCAGTCCAAACAATGCCACAGCATATTCAAAAACCTTTCCTTTATTACAATTTACATCTGAAAAAAAAAATATATTTTTAAAAGACAAAGACAATGGGAAAGTATATTTTAAACTGTATTTTTATGTACAGGCTAACAAAATTGATAAATCTATTAACTTATATAACTTATTTTATAACTTAATTAAAAAAAAGAACAACATAAACAAATTATAGGTTTGAACAAAATGTAGATGAAAGTGTTTGAGTGAGATTGCGAGAATCACCTGCTGCACCTTGCCTCACCTTCCATTTAGATATAGATATATTGCAGGTATATCAAGTTATTCAGACGTATATTTTAAACTTACATTTCTTTTAATTTCTTTTTTTTTTTGCGTCCTGGTAATTGAAACTATGGCTATACTGACCTGGTGCGTGGTCGCCACCCATCATTTGTAGAAATTCTGATAGAAGTCACAATATACTTCCGCCAGTTTTGCCTTATATTTTATCATGATATAATCGATACGTTACTTTAGGTGACCGGACAGTTTATAATTTATTCATACGACCTTGCTTAGAACACACACACAAAACATTCATATAACAAACTATATAAAATCATTGGTTATGTAAGAGAATCGTTTTGTAGTTTGTTTTGTTTTTCTTTTTTTTTTATAGCACTAAGAAAAGAACGAATTTATTATGAAACAAAGTTTGGAAAGACAATCTGAGAGAAACATTTTTGATTTTTTTGGGGAAAACATCTCTACCTTAAGTAACAAACCGAAAACACACGCACACAAACACACACTTACATGTTGAATATATATATGTTCTCTACATGAAGACACATACACACTGCTACACACACAGCCAAACAAACGAACACTTATAATGTTTACCCAAACAGGCTTCATAAAATATATATCTATTCAACTTGAAGGCTATAAAAGAGACTAGCGCTGTATACTTTTTGTACAGTTTCCATAGTCAACAGGTTTAGGTAAGGAAGTGTAATAAACGTATTGGGACTATAGGAAGCCGTGTAAGCCTACTAGTTTATTGAGACCTTGGTAGTGAAGTTATGAAGTGTATGTCTTTGTATGTAGGTCTAAGTGTGTGCGTGTGTGTATTTGTGTATGTGCATTTTAGTGTATGTAATGTGGCGAAATTATACGCCCAAAGAAGCTTGGCTTAACTGTGTGGGGATTAAAAACATAAAAAGAACTCCGAACAAAGCTCGAACTGATATTACATTATATTATGCAAGGTAGAACGGGTTTTAATTGAATTTTGTTTAATACATTGCTTGCAAGCGAAACTCACACAAACCAGTTCACGGATATGTTGTGTTTGCCGATTGTGATGTTAGATACAAATGCACGGAAACAATGTAACATAACTCGAATTTCATGACGAAATTATGTGCTTAAACTGAGATTTTTTTATTTTATTAAAGAGACAGTCATGTAACAAGAACGTTAAATATCAGAGAAAAAGAGACAGGAAGATATGAAGTTAGAAGAGAAAGGTAGATTAGGCAGGCGGTGGGACAGAAGAAGAATGGTTAATTGGAGCATGGAAGGTAGAAGATAATAGAGGATGATGGGGATTTAGAAGAAACAATAGAGAGAAAGATGGGGACTGTGGTAATGTTATTAACTTATTGGCCATTGAACAATAAGTTCAGGGGTCGACAGCATAAGGCATGCGTGCCAAACTTGGCACGCAGATCGATTTTCAGTGGTACGCCAAAAAGACCTCCCAAAAGGAGATTTTCCATTGCAAACTATACCATGAAAATGACTCTGTAAGTCGAGTGTTAAAGTTCAGGAAAGTTTGTGTGCAAAGATCTCATTACTGCATTAGAGATCTGTGATTGAATCTATTGTTAAAATAGTAGATTATATAGCTTCTCACCTTTTATTGATTTATAGACAATTCAAGTTTCTTCAACAAGAAAGTGATACAGAATATAGAGATCATTACATTAGACGAGGTTAAGTATTGTATAATTGACTTTTGAAGCCTATGCTACTAAATGACATAGAACCATCTTTCAATTAGTTGAACTTTTGTCAAACAGAACTTGAACTCTTAGACCAATGAATTAATTTTGCATTGAAACTGGATATATCTTGATGTGAAATCAATTTTAAAACATTTTAACTGGTCACTTTATTTAAGCACACCAAGATAGAATTTTTTTTTTCAGAAGTACATCGAAGCCCTCATATTTTCATACCACACCAAGACTGACTGGCTTAATCTTACTATATCTTAGATCTGGATTTTTTTTTTTTGGTGGCGGTATATTAGTTATTATAAAATACAGCAAGTTGAATTTTAAACATAAAAAATAGGTATCAAAATGTGCCGATAAAAAATCTGGAATGAAACTGCTTAGGAAAGTCATCTGCTGTTCTCAACTGCTAGGCATTCACTCTAGTTTCCGCTTTTGGTTAAGCTTCAGATGTGAATAGATCTTATCACACATGAGAGCTGTTTTCAACATAGCCTTACATAGGCAAAAAGGTCACTCTGACTTGACCACTCAGAAGTAACTAAATATGTACCCGACATTCAGTAATTAGCGGAGAGCGCTAGTTAATTGATAGGCCTACCCTACATGCTAATTATATTCAAGGGAGTTTTATGCTTGTCTTTTTAATTTAGCATAGGCTAAATAGTCTATAGAATTAATTCAAATTTTATGTTTTTTTTAAATTATTTTAATAAATATATTAGAGGTTTACACTACTAGCATTATAGTATGTAATTGTTGGAATTATTAATGTTTTAAAAAATGTCATTAAGACGACTTAAACAATTAATGCAGGAAATGTTTATTTACAACTGTTTAACGTAAATTAATTTTTATTTCTTAAACTTCTAGTTGAAATAAATACCATAATATTAGTTTTATATAAGTAAATAATAATTAACAAGTAATATTAGATTTATTACAAAACATAATTTGTGTGGTACTCCCGGTATCACTATAGAATCAAATTTAAAAGTGGAAACTTTAATTAAAGGGAGATAATTAATCTATTGTCTATTTTTCCTTTATTAAAAAATAAGTTGCTTACAATTATAATTTTAGAATAATAAAACCATAAAAAAATTATTTGAAAATTATATAAATATTATATGAATGAAGAAAATATATGTACATTTTAAAACTTTAAACGGTACATTAACTACCAACCTTGTATGATTACTACCTATCTATGCCATTTAACTTAAGTATTTGGCTATAAGTCAGTGTGAAAGCTTCTCGGCTTACTGGATAGGTGGTCGAGTTAGCACCTGGACAGAATGGATTGGACAAAGCATCGGGTCGGTATGTTGTCGAGCCTTGCGAGACTAGGAGCCTTGCTCATTTCTCGTATCGGTTCTCATTCATGGTCGGCCTGAACTACAGCTGGTCTGCACTCAGCCCTCATGACGTAAGAGTAAAAGAGTGATTGTGCAGAGGGCAGAACTGGCTGATCCAAGACTGATGACCAGTACGAGTATTAGTGAAGTTGCTGATACCATGTGACATTTAAACCCAGAAAGGTCCACAGGAAGGGCAAGGAATTTGAAAAAGCTCCAAGCGCCTCCTAAAAGGAAAAACAAAAAATTTTCGAAGGTGCTAGAATTAAATCTGACAACTAAATTTATGTTTTGGACATTCACCATGTAACAGTTCAGTAATAAAATTATGTATTTATTATAAATGCAAAAAGAAAAGAAAAAGAAAGATGATAATCACAACCATTTTAATTTAAAAATAAATAAATATACAATTCTTACCGATTTTCTCTATAAAGATATTTTCCATTTTGACATCGGTCTTGCTACGGCGCTTATAAAAAGAAATTAAAAAAAAATATAATAGAGCAAGTTTACCTTCAGGCTGTTTGCACGTTGAATGATTTAGAAATCAGAGTACGGCACACTATTAGCAAAAGGTTGCCCTGATTTAGATATTGACCATAGATGCAAAAGGTCATTAATAAAATTTATATTTGATGCACACACAAAAAAAGAAAGAAATAATAATAACAACAACCACTAAAAATAAAAAAATTTAAATGTAAAACTCCAAACGATTTTTTCTTCTATTTTCTCAATAAAGCACCTTTTGCTTTTTAGCCTTCGTCTTGCTACGGCGCTCTTCATAAATTGTCTAATAAAAATAAATTTAAAGTATACTAGACCAGGTAGATTTTCAGGTTGGCACGCTGAATGATGTAGAAATCAGAGTTTCGGCACACTATTAGGGCGGTTGCCGACACCTGGTGTAGTTTATTTCTGTGTATTCATCCTGGATAAGTGAAGAATGCTGTCTACATTCATTTAATACAAATATCAAGACAAGCCGCAGTCATATAAACCTATAAACCTAGGTCAACGTTCAGGCGTCATATTCACTAGATGGGAGGAAAGGGGGGGGGGGGAGAGTTTCCACATTCTGGAGCACACATGTTCTAAGAACGAGTAGGGATTTTTTGCGTCCTACTGGCCACACTATCCTTGTACCACTGGTGGGAAAAGAAGGGTAGACGAAGATATAGAAAAGAAGGGTAGGTTATGATGAGGAGTAAGTTCGGCAGCTACGCCTTTGTGAGGTTTCTTGTAACCATGACAACCGATCCAATAACCATTTACATACGTGCAGAATGATATGGGGTAAAACAATAACTGGCTAGAATTATTGAAGTAATATAATACTACACAGAGAAGACGTTTGTTTATAGTCAGAGGGAAATTGATATAGACGGTTTGTAATTTGTTTATGTATAATTCAATAAGCTAATATATTGCAACGAGTTAGGTCTCGCAGATGCACACACATATAAATAATATATATACAATATACTAACTAGTTTATTTCCTGGCGTTACTGTGAATTAAAAATACTTTAAAAAGTAAAAAACAATTAATTTTAGCTTTATATATTAATATACATTACATAATTACATATCAAAATTGTCATTCCTAATTTTAAGTTTAAACAACAACTAATTATTTAGTTTCGATAATATAGATTTAGGCAAATGCCGAACCTAAAAAATAGTATAGTTCTCATAATAATACATATAGTCTAGCTCAGAGGTCGGCACGCTAGCCAGATCCGGATCTTTTTATAGTGGAGGGATATTGACATTTTTCCATTTTTAACATCAAATTATGACGAGTTTCGGGAAAAACTGAAAGGATGCTTCTTAGGAAACTCATCTGCTATTGTCAACTGCAATGCATTCGCTCCACTTTCAGTTTTTAGTTTAATTTACACTAGTGAACATATTTTATCGCACTTACGCTTGACCACTCAGAAGTGACTAAATTTATACCTGATATTGAACAATAAGCGAAGTGCATTCAAGAAAAAGGCGCTCATACATTGATACATGCTTATTACATTTAAAAGCGTGTTTATGCTGATCTCTCTAAATTAAGCACAAATATAATTGATTCTATAACAAATTTGTTTGTGTCTTTATTGTAATAAATGTGATTTATTGGTCAAAATGCATATTTCTTAAAAACATTTTTAATATCTTTAAAAATAAAAATAAATGTACCAACTTAAAAAAAATAAAGGTGCATAAATACTGAATCGAAATTTATAGCCTATGTTTTTGTTCTAAAATTCTTTGCGTAAATAGTAAAAAAGATTTTCTTTTTGTAAAAAATGTATTAAACATTTTTCACAAATTTTTCTAGCCCTAAAATAGAGGAAAAACATTGCTAAGTACAAACTATAAGAAGTATTGTAATAAATTCACAATTATATCAATCATATACTATTAGGCTATCAACATAATTACAAAAATTCACAGGCAATCCTTTTCATTAATGTCTGTTACCGTTTAAAAAAAACATAGTTAAATATAATGTTTTAACATTTATTTTTAGGAATGGTTATGATTTCAGACAATAAAAAATTGTTTTTATAAAAAAAGTAAGCGCATGTCTTATATCAAATTAAACAGAGCAAAATGTAGATATTAAATATAAAAGATTAAACAGTATAATCTTGAACAGGATAAATTAATGATACAAAAATCAGAAAGATTAGGTCCAAGTTGATGACGCCCATTTTTCACCGGCCATTGCTTCGGACTCGATATAGTTTTAGACGTAGACCGATATAATTATGTATTTGAATCTAAAGTGTATTCTTTTCTTATCTTATCTTATACATTACAGACGCTCCTTCTATGAAGAAGAGTATTGCGTCCTACGTTCGTTCGTGGTCCGAGTCTAGTCTTGCATCGTTTTTAATGTTTTAAGTTTTAAATGATGTTAAGTTACTGGTTTTCCTGGTTCGTTCAGGCAACACTCCCATGCCCAAATATGCCACTCGGGAAGAAAGAGTACTTAGATGCATTTGGTCTTGCATAAGGGATAAGGAAAAAGAGTTTTTTTGTCTTTATGTTTATCTATAATAAAAATCGAATAAGTCTGTATCATTTTTATTGAATATTGTCTTAAAAAAACACACAAAAAAAGGACAGTATGTTAGATGATCTTTACTAGGCCATCTATTAGCTTATGTGTACTTGTGGCCGTTGCAACAAAACAAAAATCAACACAGGAAAAAGAGCATAAACGGACATTAAATCCACTTTAAACATGTTGAAAATAGTTCTGATATCTATAAATAGTCAGCGGAAATTACAATTAATTTTAAAAACATGGTTTGGATTTAATCGTGAAAAATATATCGACACCCAAAACAACGCCAGCCGCGTAGATTCGACAGAATTTAAACACCGAACCACGCAACTTGCCATCTAATTAAACATTGAAAAAAGAGCATAATGCTGAATTTGTATAAAGAAATAATAATGTATAAGTGACACTAGTTGTAATATATAAAAAAAGAACTTGTTTGGGATCACTAGATCTAGCATCAAATATTATGGAGAATTTAATTAAAGGGAGACAATTAACCCAATTTCTTTGCGTGAATATTTCTGATATGTTTTTTTTTGTTTCCTTTTAAGAAAAAAGTCTTACAATTTATTTTGATAACTTTAAAATGATCGAACTATATAAGAACTTTAAAATTTATATACACATTATACGACTAAAGAATGTATATGTACATTTTTAACATTGCATTAACTACGCAATATGTATGATTACTACGTATCTATTCTCTGTACGCGACTTATTGTAATGCTAATTGTAAAAATGTTAAAACCGTTTTTTTTTTTCAAAACCGGTTTTCGTTTCTATAAAACCGGTTTAAAACCGGATTTCGGTTTCCCCCTCCCCCTCCCCCCGCGCAATGTCACAATTCAGAGGGCCGGAAAAGCCAAATGTGCGTAGTTTTGTGAGTATATTTGAAAACTACTTCAAACTTAATTAATTTGCTGGGCTTTCAATGGGTTATTAGACAATGGGTTTCTTTAGAACTAACACAAATCTGGGCTAATTGATTAAAACCGATAATTGATTTCAATTTTTCAATAGTGATAATCAAATTATCGATTATCGTTGACCATAATATTAAGAAGCATTTGAAGAGGCATAGGCCTATATTATAGTAACTTTTAAAACAGTGTATTGAAAGGTTTCGCGTGGCACAAATCAAAAGAATGTGTATTTAATAGTGCCGTTAATAATAAAGCACAGACGCGGTGTTTAGCCGAATTGTTTTGGGTCACAGGGAAGGGCTAGTTTGCGTCTCTACAATGCGTACATCAATTGGTTTGATTTTTTTTTTATCGCAAGCCATGGTTGGTATTTGGCAACACGAAAACTAATTACTAAGACTAAATAGTGTTAGCAAGGCATTTCAGGAATTGTTTTGTGCGAATCCAACATTATTTATTTAAAATATTTTCATTAGAACCAAGAAAAAAGGGTCTTCTACTTGAAGTAATGATTACCTTCAAACTTCCAACCAACAAACCGAAATCCGGTTTTGAAAATACATACCGGTTTTAGGTTTCAAAACCGAATCCGGTATTCCGGTTTTCGTTTAACATCCCTAGTTAATTGCTAGTAAAAAAAGAAATAATATATTAGTCGAAATCTCAGTTAGGCTGAGACAAAACTATAATGAATGTATAGCTATTTCTCGAACTATATCTTGACAAGTAAATTTAAGTATTGATACATTAACCATTCATGTGTAAGTGGAATAATTAAATTGTGTATTAGCTATGAATGGATTAAAAAAGATATTAACAAACATATTGATGCTACGGCAGTAAATAAATTGTCTTATAAGAAATAACATAGTTGAGCAGTTTGACTTTCAGTTGTTGGCACGATGAATGATTTAGAAATCCTAATTTGGCGCACTATAAGCAAAAGGTTGTCGACTTCTGGTCTAGCCCACTGAGCTATATTTACTTGGAGTGCTCAATGAAGACGTTAATATATTGTTACGTCCACAATCCCCTTGTGGCCAGAGCCGTGTAGATATTGTTGATAATTCTCGTTGGTCCTAGGGTAGACTAAGTTATTATTATTTATGTTTCTGTATTACACGAACTCTTCTTATTGTCCTGGGCACAATCTCAGGATTTGCGTTCCAACAGTTCCTTTCCTTAACGTTAGAGTAGTAGATAAATATTATAGTATTGTAAACAACACAATAGAATAGTAACTTGACGAGGAAGCTTCAGTGTAAATGTTGTTGATAATTTAAGTCGGGTGATATGTTCCAATATATACAATATTAAGATTATGTACAGTTAGAATAAAATAGTGCAAACACAAGCGTCATCAAAAGAAATTATCTCGAAACTGACTGCCTTTCAGACAAACAAATCATTAAATACTATTCAAGTGGTGCAAGGGACAGACCTATTACTAGGACGGGTGAAAATAATGGTATCACTACAAAACTCATAATAAAAATGATATGAACTCCCCCATGCCGAAATAATCAACCATTCTTAGCCACTCCGAGAATTTGAGGTCAACACTGAATACCAAAATTACCAAGAATCTCTCGCCTTCTTACTAAACGTCAAGCAATTTGAAAGACTAAGCCCCGCCCACAAAATCGTGTGTAGGGAGAAAAAGAGAGGGGGGGGGGGAATAAACATTGTGTGTTCCAATACTTGGGAACCAATATACATGTACATGACAATATAGATAAGTGGTACATATGCTTCATTTACATACATACATACATACATACATACATACATAAATATATACACATTCAAACATAAAAACCGAGAGAGAGAGAGAGAGAGAGTCATGCATAGATAGCGAGAGAGGGGTTGAAATAGAGAAGAAAAAAGAAAAGATAAAAGGAGAGAGATAAGAAAGTGATAAGGAGAAGAGAAAGATATACAACGTGAGAAAGAAGGAGAGAAAAACGAGCACGAGAGGGCCAGGGGAAAAAATAAAGAAATATGGAAAAAAGAGAGATAGAAAAAAGAAATAGACAGAAAGAGAGAGAGAGAACGGGGATTGGGGGGAGGGACAAATATATATAGATAAATAAATCTATAAATTGTAATAGAGAGAAATATTTATAAAGAGAGAAAGTAAGAGAGTGAGATTGAGTCATTTAATTAGAAATTTTAAGTGAAAGAAAAAAAAATGAGAGAGAGAAAGGACGAAAAGAAAATATCGAAAGAGAGAGAGAGAGAGAGAGAGAGAGAGAGAGAGAGAGAGAGAGAGAGAGAGATTAATTTTGTAGCATTTTAGTATTCATTTAAAAAAACAACGAGCCAAGCAATAATTATTACGTTAGCTACATTTCTATATAGAATCACAATTTGGATGAATTAATTTTTTTTTTACTTCAGCTTGAATAGCGAGAATATTGAAATTACATTTAAAGAAACGAGAAATCAATGTAGACGCTACGTGAGTGTGTGTGTGTGTGTGTGTTTGCGAACTCAAGCTGTTTCGTAACCTCGAACTCTTGATTCTTAAAGCCACGAGCCTGTGTCAAAAACTCCGTGGTTTAAAACTAAAAATAAAAAAGTCACAAGGATAAAAAGACAAACAACGTCCTAAATTGGCAAAGAAAACTCCCCACTTCCCCCATTTTTCTTCTTAATTTCCACATACATTCTTTGTAGTTTTTTTTTTTTTAATTTGTTGTTTGTGTATAGCAACTGTTTATGGGCCTAAAGGCAGCAGACGTCAATTCAAAAACAAAACAAATATATAATGGAGATTTGAAAGAACAAATAAATGAAGAATTTTTCCATGTATGCGGTTTTCAAAGACACACAAAGATGTCATTGTGAGGTCAGCCGATTTCTGTCTGATTGGATGGCAACATCAGAACGGTATGAATGGCACCCCCCCCCCCTCTTTCCTCATCTCCTTTTCCACTCCCTTATTCACCCTCCCCACATTCAGCACCGCATGTCCAATTTTTTTTACTCCACTCGCCTTCCCCCCCCCCCCCCCCCCACCTCCCCCGGACGCCTAATAATCTAGAACACAGGCACGCACGCGCTAGACCCCTCACGCGCAAGGGACGTCATCGCTAGATTAAAAGAAAAATCCACCCGTTTCATTATCTCCCCTTCACAGAATAGGTATAGACCCTTTAAAAAAAACTTGTATTAAAAAAAGTGTCTGGCGGGCGATTCGCTGATCGGCGCGACGCTTTCGCCGGAACGGGTTGCTCCCCCCTTCCCCTTATGATGTCCCCCCCCCCTCCCTCTTCCACCCCCAACCACACAGGTTTTGTTTTTATGTTTTCTTTGCACGACGCGGGCAGAGACAGCACCCGCGAAGCGTGGACGAAAAAAAAACAACAACAAAAACTGGTGCCCACCCACTCTCTCTCTCTCTCTTCCCCTCACCCCCCCCCCTCCCTCCACCCTCGTCTCAGCCTCGCGGTGTTTCGGTTGAAACCCCCTCGTCAAAGTGAATCTAAAATTTAATCAAGCATGACTGCCAGGGATTTAATGTTCAGTTCACAGCTGACTTTCAATTCTTATTAAAAGAATAAGAGGTTTCAACTCTTTTTAACAGCTTTTGGATATCTTAACATGTTTTTCTTTTGATTTGTTCATTACCTAGGTTTGACTTTGAAAACTTACAATTAATTGATTTCTGATGTCTGTTCTGTAAAAAAAGGTAATACAGTGTTCTATTTCTAACTACCTTATCAATTGAAATATTTCTTTATTATATAATTTAGCAACTAATTGTAAGTATAGAGATCTAGCTAAATTATTACTTTCTTTATTGTGTTTGTTTTGTTTCTCGTCGATCCATGAGGTCGGTGAAGCAGCGTCCATGGATTTCTGTAGCCATGTCGTATTAAGGGAGTGTGTGGCCAGAACAATGCCCACCCGTCTTTATGTTGCCCCCATCTTAGGTCAGGTAACCGTCCGAGATGGGGTAGACTCAAGGACACCTTCCAGAGCCGGGAACAACTCATAGCCTTCACCAGGATTCGAGCCCAAAACCTTCGGTTCGCCATCCGTAAGCGCTGACTTGATTGAATTTCAAATTTTGATTTCTGGACAACTCATGTTAATTTTAATGAGTGATATCAATAGTAATGAAATATAACTATCTCTTCTTTATCTAGTTAGCAAACGCTTTGCTTAATGGTAGTAGGCATTTATATAATTATTTATCCTAAATTATAATAATGTATCGAAATAATTTTTGGTGTAAATTAAATACCAAGATGAGTGTTGGAGTGTCGAGTTTCATTTGACCCTCTCTCAACTTACTTCCATCTCCTAGTATCGAAATGAAACCTTTGACGCAACATGTTTTAAAAAAAAATAGATTTCAACGCCCTACACAAATTGACTGATATAAAATATATAAACAAACATCGATTAGTCCATGAGTCAGTCTATCTATCTATCTATCTATCTATCTATCTATCTATCTATCTATCTATCTATCTATCTATCTATCTATCTATCTATTTATCTATCTTTCTATCTATCTATCTATCTTTCTTTCTATCTATCTATCTATCTATCTATCTATCTATCTATCCATACATCCATCCATCCATCCATCAAATCCATCTATCTATCTATCTATCTATCTATCTATCTATCTATCTATCTATCTATCTATCAATCTATCAATCTATATTATCTATCTATCTATATATATATATATATATATATCATTCTATCTATCTATCTATCTATTTAAAAATAGAAAAATTAGTTTGTTTTTAAATTATTTTCTTTAATTTTACAGAATCTCA
The DNA here is from genome assembly GCA_949126835.1 of Anisus vortex. Taxonomy (NCBI): domain Eukaryota; kingdom Metazoa; phylum Mollusca; class Gastropoda; family Planorbidae; genus Anisus; species Anisus vortex. The sequence continues at coordinate 14,263,894 of OX421492.1, read as the reverse complement.
TGTTCCGGTTAAATATTTTTTTTAAATAAACTGTTATTTTTTATATTACTATTAATGATGCTGTAGTCCTGTTCGTAACGTATGGCATTTTAGGCAAAATGGTAGATTTGATATCTTAGACGCTTTAAACATTGATATTCGTACTTAATATACACAGTCCGCTTTATAACATAGGCCATGGGTCGGCAACCTTTTTGATAATAGAGTGCCAAAGTAGGATTTCTAATTCATTCAGCGTGCGAACAGCTTAAAAGTCATCCGGCTCTAGCACTCAATTTCTTTGTAGAAGATACTTGAATTGCCGTTTCGGAGGTCTTCCGCGTGCCATAATAAATCGCTCTAGATGCCAATGCTGGCACGCGTTCTATAGGTTGCAAACCCCTAATTATGGTTATAGATACGTTTGAATTCTAGCCTTTTGAGGTATTGACGTTGGGTGGAAGGGTGAACGTGTAATGGGGGTGTGGCGGAAGGGGGAAGGTGTGGTGGAAGGGATTAAAGTGTGATGGAAGGGGTGGGACCACTGATCTCTAAAAATAATGGATTAGGCTCAGAAGTAACATTCTTGAGGAAATTTCCACCATTTAGTTTATACTGTCACTGATCAATATAGTCTATATAATTACCGTGAGTTTGTTTATTTATTTAGATGTTTGTTTCTGCTCTATTTCTCCTAAGCCGTTTGACTAATCGAGTTAAGAGTTAAATGTATAAATTGGAAACGTCCATCAAAATAAAGTTAGTTTTTTTTAACAATATTGCTTAATTCGTTAATTAAAAAAACAAAACAACTTAGACCTATTACTAATCACCGTATGTTAAGGTTATACAATGGGCGCAGTTTCCAAATGATGTCCCTTTGAAATGCTTTCAAATTTAGTGTGTGTTCGGGACCGGGTTTTTCCGTACTGCGAAATATTGCTGTCTACTTTCTTTATTATTAACTTTTTTTTATTGTTTGGTAATTGTTTTCTTTTGATCGTATTATTGTTAGTTTTATATTATTAATAAGAAGTCAGAAGCTTGACAGGAACAATCCATTTGCATATTGTGTAAAATGGCAGCAACATAGATTCCGTTCCGATCTATTTATAGATCAGTGGCACAGTAAGTTTTAGACACATATTTGTTTATATCGGTAAGTGCAGTGGACATTTTTAGTTTTCCCTTTCTTCTATAGATCAGTGCTTTTCTTCACTTTGCTCAAACCAATTTATTAAGAAGGCGCAATCCATTCTTTTTATAGATCAGTGGGTGGGACTGTAATTATAGATTTCATGGGTGTGGTTTAGCTTTAAATATATCCTCACCAATCGCCTCCCGCTCCAGAAGCCTCGTCAGCTGCATCTGTTGTTTGAACGGTTTCAATAATCTTTGTTAAAAAACAAATCAACAACAAAAGGGGCAACATAAATTACAAAGTCAGTTGCCTAGATCTGGGCCATCGAGAAATCTTTTATCCTCAGAGCGTTTCTCTTATATTCTCTTTATTGAACACTTCACTAGGGAAAAAAAATAGTGGAGTGATGGGGGATTGAGGTTGAATATTTTGCAACAGCTTGAGTCCCCCCCCCCCCTCACACACACACACTCAGACTGTTTTAAGTTTGTGAGGTAATTCTTAATTTCCATAGGCTTGCATTTCTTTCAAAAGCTTAAAGGAGAAAATTTCTATTCGTTACGTGACCAAACGTCTCTTGTGAAAGCGGGTGTTTAAAAATAAATTACTCCTGGTTTTGTTTATTATTTCTTTCTCTTTACGCATGGTAAATAACAACACTATAAGCCGGCTTTGTATTGTTGTGCCTGAATGCTAATATACATTTCATATGTTATGAAAGGTTGCATTATTTCATTCACGCTCTTTCTGCAATTCTGCTGGCTTTTTAAATACTGTTGACTTATTATAATCAGGGCCGGATTAACATCCATAGAGGCCCCATCTTAATAAATAAGGAATGCAAAATATGATCTATAATGTACAATTTTATGAACTGAAGTTAAAAAAAAATTCTCTAAACATTTTTTAGCCGCACTTACAATGAATGAGATCAGGAGTTGTTTTTTTTCTAACACGAGTTACACGACCCCCTCATCAATTAAACTGTTTCGGCTAATTACCAGAAAACTATTCAATAAGACATAAATAGACTAGGAGTGACGTCATTGTCTATCATGTCATATGACTGACTGATCAACATCGTCAACATTTGTCTAAATGCCAAGTTGTCAGGCGATGTTTGAAATGGCTACTCTGTCTCTCTCTCTCTCTCTCTGTCTGTCTCTCTCTTTCTCTCTCTCTCTCTCTCTCTCTCTCTCTCTCTCTCTCTCTCTCTCTCTCTCTCTGTAGTTTTGTTTTTCTCAGAGCCATACTGCCGAGGTTTGAAATATTGTGTTTATAATTTATATTTATATAATATATAAATATTTGGTATTTCTTGAGAATATCAAAGTTTTTTATTTTTTATTTTTTTATTTGCTTAGCAAATATTTCCAGATAATCTATCTATCTATCTATCTATCTACCATATAGTCTGTCTGTCTGTCTGCCTGCCTGTCTGTATGTCCATTCATCCATCTCTGTCGGTCTATTTATCTGATATATGGTGGTCTATATAATATATAACTTTTTTTATAAAGGATAGCTTCTAATTTTTCACACCAAATGTTTAAAACATCCAATTCTGAGAGGCACTCAAAAAGGCCCAAGACCAAAAGAAAAGGAGCGTTATAGAGAAAATCATACAAGCGTGTCATATTTAATAACAAATTAATCTATTTGTTATTATCATCTTTTTTTAAATCCATTCATAGCCAATACATAATTTCATTTTTCAACGTACACATTAATGGTTAATTTATAAGCATTTAAATTTACTTGTCTAGATATAATTCTGGTAAAAACTATAAATTCATTATAGTTTGATCTCAGCCTAACTGAGATTTCCGCTAATATTATATTATTTATATTCCCACATGCTATACATGGAGCAATTGTTGTTGAGCGCATTTGATACGTAGTAATCATACACACTGGGTAGTGAATGTAATGTTTAAAATGTACATATAAATTCTTTAGTCATATAATGTTTCTATAAATTTCAAATATATATATAGTTTGATCATTTTAATGTTATAGATCTAAATTGTAAGTCTTCATGTTTTAAAAGGGAAAAAAAGGAACATGTTAGAAAGAAAAACGAAAAGAAAACGGATTAATTGTCTCCCTTTAATTAAAATCTCCATATTTGATGCTAGTGATGCCAAGCAAGTTCGTTTTTTTAAAATATAACTAGTGTTATTTATAAATTCTTATTTCTTTATACAAATTCAGCATTATGCTCTCTTTTCAATTTGTAATTAGAGGTATAAAATTAATTAATCTTGTAAATAAACATTTATGCATTAATAAAGTCGATTTCAGGAGTTTTTTTTCCTAACATTAATAGCATAATTACGCAATATAAGTAAAAACAGTATAAAAGTAGTGGTAAAACACCAAACTGATCATAGAGCTGGTGAAGCAGCGTTCCCCAGTTTCTGTGGCCACGTCATACAAGAGGGATGTGTGGCCAGCACAATGCCAGCCGCCTTTACTTTACATCAACTAATGTCAGGTGCCCATCAGAGCTAGGTAGACTCAGGGGCACCCTCAAGTTCTGGGAAAAAATCCTGGCTCCACGAGGATTCGATGCCGCTCGGCTCTCCCCCCCCCCCCCATGCTAGTATATAAGCATCTTATATTTATTACAATAATAAAACAAACAAATTTGTTTTGGAATGTCAGGTACATATTTAGTTACTTCTGAGTGCTCAAGTGTAAGTGATCTCTTTGTATTCTTAACAAATAGCTTTCATGTGCGGTACAATAAGTTCACTATTGTAAATTGAACTAAAAGCTGACAGTAGAATGCCTTGCAGTTGACAATAGCAGATGAGTTTCCTAAAAAGCTTCTTTTCAAGATTTTCCCGAAAATCGTCACATTGTCATTTCGATGCCCTATTTTCGGCTCCATTATAAAAAGATCCAGGTCTAATTAGTTTGTAGTAAGAAGATGCCAGAAAGGCTTGATGTGATATGGAAACATGAGTCCATGAATTTGAAAGTTTGGCCTTTGTTTAGAAAACTCCGCATTGAGTGATTCAATGTACTTCTTAATTTGTCTTAAATTAAGGGAAATAGTTTAATGTTTTGAAATTGATTTGAATGCAAGATATGTCCAGTTTCAATGCAAATCCAAGTGTTTTTCGACCCCGTCCTTGTAAATGCAAGTTCAACTCAGTGAGATGTGTCACCATGCCATTCAGAAACATCGGCTTCAACAGTCAGTTCTCCGCAATTCAATACCGGAAATGTTTTTTGTTTTCATCAAGTTACACCTTAAATGCTTCCAGTCAATAAACGGATCTATCCAAGACTTCTACTCTGTATCACTTTATTCTAGAAGAGACTTGAGAAACTATAAAATTTACTATCTAAGAATAGATTCAATCAAGGATGACAAGTCCAATGATGAGAGCTTTGCATACAAACATTCCTGAACTTAAACAGACGACGTCCAGTGTGATTCCCATGAAGTTCACCACACATGAGCATCCATTAATTATGCAGACTTGCATTAAAATATCTTACCTGAAGGTCTCTCGCGTGCCACCGATAATCGTTCTGCGTGCCAAATTTGGCACGCGTGCCTTAGGTTGCTGACCCCTGGTCTACATAATGTTCAGCTTAGGTTTTCAAACTAGGACGTCCATAAAATTGTATTGTGTGTTTCGAGATGGAACACCCATTTAGTGACACGTAAAATCATTTAAACCGAATTTGGTGTATGCCGCTGAGAACAGGTCCATACTGCGCCGCATGTCTGCCTTCGTGGAGGCTATCAGGGCGCAGTCATCTGTAAACAAAAAGTCCCGTATTGTTTCAATGCCTGAACAAACCATGAAAACCAGTAACTTAACATCATATAAAACATTAATAAAGATGCGGGGACGCAATAATATTCTTTATAGAAAGAGCGTCTGTAATGTATAAGATAAAATTACACAAACCTATGTTAGATGCGATGGTGTACATTAGTGTGTGTGTGGTAAAAGGGCTAAACCTGAACTAATGTAAATTTTCCACATTCTTGCTAATGAAATAAGTAAGGCAGCATTCAGTTGCCGTGGCATGCCAGGGGATTGTGTGGCCTACATACCTTCAGCGCCAGGTGTATTCAGCAACGCCAACCAGACCCGGACTAAAAAAGAACAACAAAAATACAACTACAAACAACAACAAACAAACAAACAAACAAAACTTGCACTAGCCTGTATTTGACCCCGGACTCATATCGCGCTGCCGACAGAACACTTTGCCCCAACCACAGAATAAATAGAGAACAGACTGCGCAATCGCATTTTTTTCTGTTTCCGGAAGTAAAACCGACGCCATACTGTTTAAACGCAGCGGTCCTGGTTACACTATATATTTATGCTTATTTAAATGTCTTTTTCATCAATTTTACAATTTTGAATACCCAAGGCTATTGTATCAGGCAAAAGGTACAAAGGCTGTTGTGTAAAAAACTGCAACAATGATGCAAAACGATAGATTATCGTACAAAATAAGCATGTCAAACTACATGGCTTTCCTGACCTCGTAAAGGATAAAAAACGGAAAGTTGTAACCTCATATTACTTAATATTAGTAGCCTTGCTTTAGTCCTAAGCTTACTAAGAGTAGATATCAGTAATAAATTAAGCCTTTCTCATTTTACTACAGTAGCGTTTCTAGAGACCGCTGCCTTGAATCAAAAGAAAGTGGCGGAAGCCGAGCTTCACTTTTAGTGACTTTGCATATTATAGGGATTGCGCATTCTGTTCGATACCTATTCTGTGGCCCCAACTATGTAATGAAAGAAAAAGGTATGTACTGAGGGATACTTCAAGGTAACCGTTGCAACAGTTGTTCAATGACGACATTTCGAATCAAAAGCTGACGATGCAGAGTTCAACACAACGCACTGTTCATGCATAACAACAACACACGCTTCATGGTTAGAGCCAAGAAAATATTTGACTGGTCCGCTCCTTATCTTGGGATTATGCTTTTCATGTTTTGGCCGATTGCTGATGTATATGTTTATTTACATTTTTTTTTCTGCTTCACAAATATAAGATTATAAATGTTAATCGCCAAAATAATCTATAAGTTTTCCTCTTCAAGCTTCTTATGAAATTGCGGTTTAGTTTTTTTTATAGTTTTGATAAAATATTTTTTCTTTGATGCTATATCAGTCAGTTTGGCTTATTTCTAGATGTAGGTTATCTGTAAATTTAGCCAAATTGTTTCGGTATTAGTAAGCTGAGCAAAATTGTTGCGATATTAGTAAGCTGAGCTAAATTGTTGCGGTATTAGTAAGCTGAGCTAAATTGTTGCGGTATTAGTAAGCTAAGCTAAATTGTTGCGGTATAACTAAGCTTAGCTAGATTTTTCGTTAATCCATATCTCTCAGGCTTGGGATGCCATGTAAAATTAACGGTGAACGAACTGACATATAAAAAACGACATTCGAGATGGCAAAATGCTAGATGAGTTTGGATCTGACGGTGTATTAACTTAACACATGGTACAACATAATTTTAAAGACGCGCTGCTTCTAATGAGTCAGAAAACGACGCAACAAAATGCCAAGCTTAACCCTTCCTGTACCGACCTACTTCTATCTATGCTGCCTTCAGTTCCGCTATATACGCGCCCGGGACTGTAAGGGTTAATAGCATATTCACAACCCATGGAATTAGGCAGCTGGGTCTTATTTCCGTTGTGCAGAAAACAGAAGTCACAAGTCATAACCCAAACAGAACCCCCCCCTTCCCTCTCTCTCTCTCTCTCTGCTAAAGCGTGTTCATCAATAAAGTAGTTAGAATCGAACCTAATCTGTCTCAAGCTGTCTCAAGCTGTATATTACACGTTTTCCCCTCAAAGTCTGAATTCTGAACTGTAATTTATCCTGTGAGTGTTTGGTTGAGCAGCACTCAGCTGTGTCCTAAGATAAGCATTGAATGATATCTGCTTACATTTCGTTTACACAATTTTTTTTATCGAAGTTGTTGTTTTTATATATAGACTTGTATTCCCTAAAACCAAACCACCACATAAGATATATGTGTGTATAGAACTATCTCAGCAGAAAGTAATAAAATATGGATCTAGATATGGAAACATTGAACAGCTCGACCTTTTGATAAGAGTTATTAATGTTTTGTCGTTTTTTAAATGTTATCTCTTTATCAAATATTTAATATCATTCTATATACATGTCCGTGTAACCAAGCAGCCACACATCCATACATGAATACTGTCATCCATTCATCCATATATACATTGACATACCAATGCAAACATCAATCCATTTATTCATCCATTCATCCATATATACATTGACATACCAATGCAAACATCAATCCATTTATTCATCCATTCATCCATATATACATTGACATACCAATGCAAACATCAATCCATTTATTCATCCATTCATCCATATATACATTGACATACCAATGCAAACATCAATCCATTTATTCATTCATTCATCCTTCTACCCACCCATCTTATTTATCCATGCAGTCATCCATCCACTTATCTATCCCATCCATGCATTAACGCATCCACAGTCCAAACATCCACCCGTGCATACATTCACCTAAGTATCAATACATCTATCCCGTCCATCTAGTTCATGTATTGTATATCTAGCTCTCCATACCACGCATGCATGCATCCATCCATCTAGCCACGCATTTAGGCATCCATGCCATCCATGTTATCCACTCACTCATACAACCACGGATCAATGAATCCATCCATTTTATTCCATCTATTCCACCCACACATATCACACTTCAAATAAATAAACAAGTTATTTCTGCAACCAACTATGTATTAAAATCCTAAACAGTCTTACAATTACAGTTGTAATAGAGACACATTTTCAGCATAGCAAACCATCTTTTACCTGCCAGGAGAAATAGAAGACTATTCAGCAAAGTGCTTGCGTGACAATACCTTTGCGAACTAATCATTACCTGCCTACCTACCGGAGACTATTTATTAAGGTTAACAGTGAGATAATATTATTATCTTTGGTCCTAGAAAAGACTCAACTAACAGGTAACACCAGACAAAGTGCTGATAGCATCCATCACTCAGCAGTTGTGCTTAAATGTGTACAGCGAGCTGAAAATAGACTATAAGCAACAATAATGCCACTATAAATCTGTAAAGATTCAATCAAAAAGCTATTGCTAGTGGCGTTAAGCTGTACGGTGTCTATGGTATGACTGCAACACTCAATATAGATTAGATCAGGCAACCTTTTGATAATAGTGTGCCAAAGTAGGATTTCTAATTCATTCAACGTGCCAACAGCCTAAAAGTCAACTTGTGCCATCAATCAATTTCTGTTAGAGGAGACTTGAATTGCCTTTTGTGGGTCTTCCGAGTGTCATTAAAAATCACTATGCGTGCCAAGTCTGGCACGCGTACCGTAGGGTGCCGATCCCTGGATTAGACCATACAGTATGCAAAACCTTAATTTTAAAGAGCTTCATAAACACTTTTTTTTAAAATAAAAGGCATTAAGTCTGTGTATGTTATAAATTGAATGTTTTATTAATTTAGGCTAATTGTCTTATATAACATAAGATAAAAAGTAAATATATAATTTGCGATCTATGGTTTATGTATTATAACTTTGTGTCCTCAGACTAAGACTTTATAGCGTATAACAAATATAGTTATAATCTATGGCATTAATTATAAAATCATAATTTTTCCCAGGCTTACTTTAAGCCGGTTATAAATTATGCATTACCTTTTTAAAAGCAAAAAAAAAATCTCTTATTTTTGTGATTCCCATGAACCCGCGGTACTCCATAACGTGTTAGATAGAGCAAAGTTCAAGGACGAAACCTTGGATTTTGTGTAAGATGTAATAATCAATATGCAGGTAGAAATCTAATTGACAATCTAGGTAAATAAGTAAATCCTTCTTTACAGTGAAATGCAGAAAATTACTCTTTGACATATCAATCTATCTTTGAAGTTAACAGGGTTAATGAAAAACACTGCACTCAACAATAACACAGACTTGCACTCTCACACACACACACACACATACAACAAGCAGTGTCAAATACATACGTTTACCTTATCTCATACACGTGACGCTAACCAGTTCTTCTATTTATACATGCAAACACCAGTCATTAGCTGCATGTTGATTATAATATCCCATCTTAGAAGTTTACCTGCCTCAGGGGAGGGATCGAGGGGGGGGGGAGGAGGGAATCTTGATAAATGTTTTCCTATTAAAAGATGTCCGACGGCGTGTGTTTATCTGTAGAGCCCATCGCATAAATTACACTGGTTAGCTCGATCTTACACTCAATGGTAAGATTCGCAGGCATGTAAAATGCACAGTGAAAATTGTTCAGCGTATTTTTTAAAATTAAAATTGTAACGTTGGGGGTCTACAGTGCCCTCACATGGGGGAGGGCAGAGGGGGCATATGCCCGGGGGCGGCACTTCTAGGGGGCGGCACATTTAGCCTAAGTTCACACAAGAAATTTTAGGAAACACAAATTGTAAACAAAAGGAATAATGAACGAATATAGATTAGTAGAAGTTTTCTTCTTATTTAATTACACTCAAACTAGTTTATACAAATGTTTCACTTTTCAATAGGCTCACAAAGGTTTCATAAAAGATTGGCTCATCTAGAATATTCTTATTAAAAAAAATTAAAATGTCGTTAATCATAATAATTAACTAAGCGCCCCAGGGGGCGGTGAGAAGCTCTGGGGGGGGGGGGGGGGGAGGGGGGCTGATGTTCCGGGCAACAGTAGGGATCGCTGAAGGGCCAGTGGGCGGTACGAAAGTAGACTACTTGAAATAGATTCAACACCACTGATTTTTTATTTACCAAAATTAAGATCTGCTTCACGTATAAGAAGGGTAATCTTGAGCTTTGACAAAGGCTTTATCGACTTATGTCTACTGTGTAACTGTGTAAAAGTCATATTAGGCCCGTTTTGTACTTAACCTTGATCTATTACTATATTTTAGACTGTATCTGAGAAATGCAGATGGGGGCGGTGATTATATTTTTAGAAGAGGAAGTAGGGTCTAGAGTGAGTATAAATAAAATATCTGGCTCAGCTCGTTAGAAAACGAAGCAGTTAGAGATAAAAATTTGAAAAAGAGGGCGGTGAGCCGAAAAACGTTGAGAACCTCTGCACTAAACAAAGCAGTTACAGTATGCAAGGGGCGGCGCTGAAACTTTTGCCCTGGGGCGCCACAAAGGCTTGTGAGGGCCTTGGTGGTCTATAATCTACGGCCCTGTGAGCTAGAAATGAACAGGAATTTCCTAATTATCGTATCCAACTAGATTATTTGTGCCAACAATACTTGAGAGACTATATTCCGTTTGCAAACAATACTTGAGAGACTAGATTCCGTTTGCCAACAATACTTGAGAGACTAGATTCCGTTTGCCAACAATACTTGAGAGACTAGATTCCGGTTGCCGACAATACTTAAAAGACAAAATTCCGTTTGCCAATAATACTTAAAAGACTAGATTCCGTTTGCCAATAATACTTGAAAGACTGTAAATTGACACCAGGTTAAATGTTTTTAGAAATCAAATCCAAGTCAGTAATGAGATGCACTATTTGTTATATTTTATTACTATGCAGATATATTGTCAATAAATGAATCAACCAGTTCAACAATCAACCAATTAATGGCTATCCGACTATTTATCTGTCTGCTTGTGAATCTGCATGCACTTCTTTTTGTCTGTCAGAAGATTTATACATGTATAAACTTTAGTTGTTCAAATGTTTCTTTTATTCCTTAAAAACCCAAAGTTTATAATTCAAATGTCGCGGATAGTTCGTCTATTTTACCCGTACGATTTCCAGCATGTAACCATAATTGTTTTGTTTTGAAAAATGTATTTGAATAAAATTTTGACAATTTTATTCCAATTCAAGACAAATTATCCACTAGACCATAGGTTCTCAACCTTTTTCGGCTCACCGCCCCCTTTTACAATTTTTTCCCGCTCAGTGCCCCCCCCCCCCAACTTCTTTTGCGCCCTCTTTCCCCACCCTTCTGGAAATTAAAGGGTCAATATAGTTTCTGCAATTTTTTTTGGCCGACTAGATTTCTGAGCTTATTTATTGTCTTTATTAAAAAATGAAAAGGAAACATATTGTACGAATTAATAGATAAAAAAATTACCTAAACAAGAGGCTTAACAAAAATTCAATATTAATGTGAATCGTTTGCCTGGTGGGTTGCTAGTAGTTTGTCTAAATGTGTTTAAATTTTGTTTGCAAAAGCCTTAGGTCTCAACTCTTCACTATTTGCAGCTTGTCTTGTTTTTCTTTTTTAACAACCAAATTGTACTAGCATAAAATCCACTTTCTACAAAAGAGGTTGATAAGAATGCAATATAAAATTGTTGCCCAAACTCACACTTAGAGAAACTGTTTAATTTTCTACCAAGGAATCGTATTTGTTTTTAAAAAACTCGAGCACCGAATCCAAGTCTCATACATTATATTTAAATGGTCATCTTTTGCTAACCAACGCGCGTCTGTGTGCAGTAGCCACCGCTTGTAGTCCTCGTCAATGAACAATGAGCAATATTTATTTTGCCACATAGTAGAAACAATAAGAATAATAAATATGCAATAAAGACATACATAAAGACATAAGAAAATTATAAAATTGGCAAACAATAAAAAATTATATCGAGACAATAATAGATTTTTTAATTAAAGGGAGATAATTAACCCGTTTCATTTGAGCTAATATTTCTAATTTGTTTTTTTACTTTTATAAAAAAATAAATGGCTTAAAATGTATGACTGATAAAACTATAAAAAGTATTTGAAAATTATATAAATATTATATAATTAAAGAATTTATAGGCCTATGTATCTTCAAACATTACATTAACTACCCAGTTCGTATGATTACTACGTATCTATTACGCTTAATGATAATGGATTTCGTGATAAGAAGTAAAAATGCTTAAAATAACAATTCAGTAAAACTGAGATAAAAGTATCATTAATATTAGCAGATTAGATATTTAGCATCGTTTACATCACATTTCATTAAAAAAAACTTATCGATTCAAATAGCTTTGGTGTTGAAATTATATCAGGTACATTTGTGTACACTTACTGTTCACCGCCCCCCAATCGCCCTCGGGAACGTCAACGCCCCCCAAAGGTGCTCACCGCTTCCCGGGGGGCGATAACGCCCCCGTTGAGAACCCATGCACTAGACTCTATTCACATCTCAACATAAATGCGTCGCCGCTGCAATTCAGTGGAGAAAAATCGAAACATCTTTGACAGTCAAAAATGCTTTGTTTCCATGACAACATACATGCCACCACGTCATATTCAACACGATTCCTTTTTTAAATAGTATATTCCAAGTTAGGGTTGCTCTCAAGTTATTAAATAAAAAAAGGTAAGTAGCTCGTTCAGACCGATTTCATCCATAGGACATGTGGTAGCAGCATTCACAAGTTTCTGTGGCCGCTTCATACACGGGACTTTTTACGAGTCCTAAAACCAAGACGGCCTCGTAATGACATGCTTAATTGAAGGCCATTTTACGATTGATTGATTCAATGGTTGTAACTTTTTAAAACGCCCCCGAGACATATATCTATATTTAATCCACCGTGGGCTTTCTTCTTTTAAAAATAAAGGTTTACTTTAAATTACTATTTGAGAAACGTTTAAAGAAAAACCCTGTCAGAGTGCAGTATTTCAAGAAACAAGTAATGGAGTTCATGAATCTCGTGATTTCTGTGTATTTTCCTTGGATTCATGAGATGTCCTTGGGGCTGCCTCGCTGTACAAGATTACATTACATCTATTTCGTGATTAGGCTAAATCATGCGGCCATTGCACTGGCAACATTGTAATTACCAGTGAATATTGGGTGTACGGACATTTCATCCCGCGACATTTGATCCTGTGACAGTTACTCCCTGACACTTAACCCCACGACAAATAAACCCATTGACACTTGGTCCCGCGACACTTAATCCCTCCCTTCCCGCGAGATAGTCCCATATAACACTTAATCCCTCCCGCGGACATGTAGGCTACACTAAGAAAAAAAAAATGTATTTTGAGAACTAGTTGTCACAAAAGTACTAACTAATTGGTAAGAATAATAATTACTAATAAAAATTAACGTGTTTCCTTATTTAACCCTTTTGCGTAATGTTCAAGTGACTAGCCCCTGCGACACGGGCCGATCACCTCCCTTTGTTACCTGCGGACAATCCTCACCCAGATGGTTGTCAAAGTAGGACCCGCGCGTGTTTGGCTGAGTTCGAGCGAGACTTGCTTTGATTGGTATACAAAGAGATTGTCAGAGAGATATGTCGGCTTTGCGTATTTGTAATGTCCGCTCCTTGTGACAGGGAGTCACTGTCACGGGATCAAATGTCGCGGGATGAAATGTCACCAAACCGAATATTGGAGCTGATTGGAATTAAATTGCTTTACTATAATTTCGACTTGTTCTCTTAGCCTGTTAAGGTCCAGTTGACAATGCAAGATTATATACGTATTCCAAACTATGATCTTTCCAAACTATGATCTTTCCAAACTATGATCTGTCCAAACAATGATCTTTCAAAACACGGATCTTTCAAAACAATGATCTTCCGAACAATGATCTTTTCAAGCAATGTTCTTTCCAAGCAATGATCTTTTAAAACTATGATCTTTTCAAGCAATGTTCTTTCCAAGCAATGATCTTTTTAAACTATGATCTTTCCAAACTATGATCTTTCCAAAATATGATCTTTCCAAACTATGATCTTACCATACTATGATCTTTCCAAACTATGATCTTTCCAAACTATGATCTTTCCAAACTATGATCTTTCCAGACTATGATCTTTCCAAACTATGATCTTTCCAAACTATGATCTTTCCAAACTATGATCTTTCCAAACTATGATCTTTCCAAACTATGATCTTTCCAAACTATGATCTTTCCAAACTATGATCTTTCCAAACTATGATCTTTCCAAACTATGATCTTTCCAGACCATGATCTTTCCAAAAAATGTTTTTCTTGCAAAAGGGTGCGGTTGGATAAATTATCACCCATGCGCCTAGCGCTTACGTTTTCTTGCAGTACAGACAAGTCAATATCAAGGTCAAACGTGAGTAGTTCTGCTGATAAAGGCAAAGGAGAAGAAGACCCAATGAACAATATAATAATAGAAAGCCGTTCTAATACACGTTAACATCTCGCCTACATGGGGAAAATGCACTTTGTCACGTGATATTGTTGACGTAATAAGCTTTGATTTTCAATTCCGTGAGATATAAAGAAGAAAAAAAGTATGAGCGACTGCAATAATTACTGTAATAAACGGAGTTATCTCTCCTTTATTTTGAAACGGATATTTCCCATCTTCCTGCTTCACACACACACACACAAACACACACACATAGATAATCAGAGCATAGCAGATACATAATTCTATCTACACGATGATTCTGGACACATAATACGTTTTTTTAAAGTATGATAAAACTTTCTTTTATATATTATAATGTACTCGTGATATGCATCATGTAGGCTTGTTAAGAAATATCTTTTTTTTATTTCGTTCTTTAAGCTAGACATCTAGAGTCAATCTAGACCTACACAAATAAACACTAAAAACCACACAAGATAGAGTATTATAATATATATATATATATGTATAAATATGTGAGATGACATGTGATGCATATATGTCTTTGTCTTGGTGTGGATATGTCACATACAGATGTCATAGTGTAATAACTTGTGATATATATATATGTCATAGTGTGATGTCTTGTGATGTATAGATGTCATAGTGTGAACATGAGATGCAGAAATGTCATTGGGAGATGTCAAGTGACGTAAAGATGTCTTTGAGAATGACATGTGATGTAGCGATGTTATTGCGACATGTAATGTGATGTAGGGATGTTATTGTGAGATGACATGTCTTATATAATTGTCAAAATGTGGAAATTTCATGTAGAGATGTCATTGTGCGGACATTTGATATAGAGATGTCATTGACTGTGAAATGCAAGTGTCATTGTGTGATGACATATTTTTTTAAACATCAGATCTTATATTAACCGTGCCGGTTGTTTCTAATTATAACTAAAGTTCGCTCTATTTATTAATGACTTGGGCTGGTTTAATCGTTTTATTGACGGATTAAGCCTAACAGTCAATACCAATTATATATATATATATATATGCGGCACATTTTAAACAATAGTTTTTCTCCAGGGGAAGCACGGGTTAATTTATCACCTGTTAGGCAATATTGCTACCATCTATTCTCTCTTCCAAGTAAGATAACTTTCGTTCCAGACAACTTGGCACTTATTTGGCGGCATGCCGAGCTAGTAGTGGTTAGCTCAGGCCAGCGACCCATCCATCGAGCGATAACAATCGGTCGACGAGGTTTTTAACTTGGCTGTAGATGTGTACATTTAATATATCATCTGCAATGGGTAGGAGAGCTTGTGACCTTAAGGCTATTAATAGTCTCAGGCGGGTGTTAGAGAGTAGTTGACGTTAAGCTATAAATAGTCTCAGACGATTGATATAGATTATGTATATGTATATTATTATGACGTTAAGTGTTCAGATTAATTTTCATTGCTTTTGTAAGCTTCTACATATAGAGCGTTCTTAGTGGGCGTGGCTTAGGTTTTTAGTGACGTATTTGTGTAAATATAAGAACCCACTTGAGGTATAAATGTAACGTGGTGAAAATGAAGTTGTTCTTTATCATGCAAAATTCACATCTGAATATTGGCTATCCTACTAAAAAATAAGGAGGTAAATAGTAGTACTGTAGATTAATTGATTAATGTGATTAGGCTAGGGCCGGCTAGACCTATTTACACTTTCAATTTCACTTTATAGGCCTACACTTTTAATGTTTCGTAGGCTAGGCTACGATGTCAAGTGATATTGTTGGTGAATATGCTATCTAGTCAAGTCACTATTAGGCTCACATCGTCTATGATCTATGTCTATGATAATAATAAAATAGCCTATTGTATTAAACATACATAATACAGATTAAATCTTAATAAGACTTAAAACACAACACATCATTTAAAAAAAGCTCGAGCCTATATTAAACTTTATTAATACAGCGGCCATTATTACGTGTACACCATTACAGAAAGTAAACACAAATCACGTGCTTTTTATCACGTGATTGCAAACGCCCTATTGAAGATGGAGTGCAACTATGGGTGGGATGCCCGGATGAGGGTGATTATTTGAAACAAGTGTTTGTGGTGGAACGTGAAATTGTATGTGTGTTTGTGTGTGTGTGTGTGAAGCAGGAAGATGGGAAATATCCGTTACAAAATAAAGGGGAGATAACTCCGTTTATTACAGTAATTTATTGCAGTCGCTCATACTTTTTTTTCCTTTATATCTCATGGAATTGAAAATCAAAGTTTATTACGTCAACAATATCACGTGACAAAGTGCATTTTCCCCTGTAGGCGAGATGTTAATGTGTATTAGAACGGCTTTCTATTATTATATTGTTCATTGAGTTTTGTTCTCCTTTGCCTTTATCAGCGAAACTACTTAAGTTTGGCCTTGATATTGGCTTGTCTGTACTGCAAGAAAACGTAGGCGCTAGGCGCAGGGGTAATACATTTGTCCAGCGTACCCTTTTGCAAGAAAGATCATAGTTTTGAAATACGTATATAATCCTACATTGTCAACTGGAGCTTAACGGGCTAAGAGAACAAGTCGAAATTATAGTAAAGCAATTTAGTTCCAATCAGCTCCAATATTCACTGGTAATTACTTGTTTCTTGAAATACTGCACTCTGACTGAGGGTTTTTCTTTAAAAGTTTCTCAAATAGTAATTTAAAGTAAACCTTTATTTTTTTTAAAAGAAAGCCCAAGGTGGATTAAATATAGATATATGTCTCGGGGGCGTTTTCAAACAATTTATTATCTATACGTAATCTATTTCTACTCTATACACAATCTATATCTAATCTATACGTAATTTATACGTAATCTATACTCTATACGTAATCAGTCTAGTTTAAAAA
This sequence comes from Anisus vortex, assembly GCA_949126835.1. NCBI lineage: Eukaryota > Metazoa > Mollusca > Gastropoda > Planorbidae > Anisus > Anisus vortex. The sequence continues at coordinate 14,246,697 of OX421492.1, read as the reverse complement.
AAAACAACTTTTTTTTATTTGAGTAGGCTAAATTACATGAGGTAACATATATTGACTGATTTAAATAAACTGTGTCCTATCTATTACACTAATCTACTGAAGATAGACAAAACCTTTGCTTTTTCAAACGCAAGTTCAAATGCATACGGTTCTTTCTTTCCGATTGTCATTTAGTCATGTAATGGGTTACCTGAAATACACAGGAAAAACAACAACTTAACATAATTTGCAATATTGATAATAAATGCAAAGCTAGACATAAACCTCAGAAAAGCGTAGTTTGCAATACTATTGTTAATAATAATAATAATAATAGATTGCAGAATGAGCGTCTGTAAATTATAAGATAATATTATAAGATAAGTCACAGACGTCACAGGACTAGTCAAACAACTTTAAAATAATGGGCCACATTTTTATATTTGTAGATATTTAGTTTAAGACTAATAGATTACGTTCTACTGTTCGACATTGTAGGGAATAATCTCACCGAGTTTTACTTTTAAATCCCCCCAAGTTTCAAAGATTCTTTTGACAGATCTAGCCTTGTCTTATATCTTATACATTACAGACGCTCCTTCTATAAAGAAGATTATTGCGTCCTACGCTCATCCGTGGTCCGAGTCTAGTCTTGCATTTTTATTAATGTTTTAAATGATGTTAAGTTACTGGTTTTCCTGGTTTGTTCAGGCAACCCATTCCATGTCCGAATGCCACTCGGGAAGAAAGAGTAGGCTACTTATATGCATTTGTTCTCGCATAAGGGACAAGAAAAGTGTTTTTATCTTTATGTTTATCTGAGATTTGCAACAGGTTGTTATTGTGTTGTATTTCTAAATTAGAGTTTAATGCCTTATGTATTATTACTACTTTACTCTTTGCCCTTCTGTCTTCTAGTGTTTCTAGGTTTAATGATTTGACTAATGGTGTTACTCTTGTTAATTGGGAATATTCGCTAGTTATGATGTATATTATTATGACGTTAAGTGTTCAGATTAATTTTCATTGCTTTTGTAAGCTTCTACATATTGAAAATGGAGTACAACTATGGATGGGATGCCCGGATGAGGGTGTTTATTTGAAACAAGTGTTTGTGGTGGAACTTGAAATTGTATGTGTGTTTGTGTGTGTGTGTGAAGCAGGAAGATGGGAAATATCCGTTACAAAATAAAGGGGAGATAACTCCGTTTATTACAGTAATTTATTGCAGTCGCTCATACTTTTTTTTTCCTTTATATCTCACGGAATTGAAAATCAAAGCTTATTACGTCAACAATATCACGTGACAAAGTGCATTATCCCCTGTAGCCGAGATGTTAATGTGTATTAGAACGGCTTTCTATTATTATATTGTTCATTGAGTTTTGTTCTCCTTTGCCTTTATCAGCAAAACTACTTAAGTTTGGCCTTGATATTGGCTTGTCTGTACTGCAAGAAAACGTAGGCGCTAGGCGCAGGGGTAATACATTTGTCCAGCGTACCCTTTTGCAAGAAAGATCATAGTTTTGAAATACGTATATAATCCTACATTGTCAACTGGAGCTTAACGGGCTAAGAGAACAAGTCGAAATTATAGTAAAGCAATTTTGTCTGATGGCCGAGTTGTTGTGTGTCTTTTTTGTTACCTAATGGTTGACTTCCAACCCAATCAGGCTCAACCTTATCGCGGAGTTTCATCTGGTCGCAGAGAACTACATCATCTCAAAGCTTTTAAGTCTAAGATTTCGACTAGTTATAAATAACTCTGATCTTTAGTTGAGTATTGTTCTGCATGAGCCATGCACGTTGAGAGAGATCTGCCCTTGGCATAAACCACCTTTTCAATTTTGTACTAGCTTGTCCAGCAAGATGTCGGCAACGTTTCTTTTTCCAACGTTTCTTTACACACGAAAGCAGTTCTTAAAACTTAACACCCATTTAAGTCGATTGTGCCATATGTCAGATTTAGTGTCTGATTAGAGAATAGTCACAATATAACAATATAACAAGAACAATATTTTATTTTGCCACATATTACATAAGTACAATTAAAGGCACAGTTATCCATCATGTGCTAGTGATTTTTTTTAGATTAGTTAACTAGAATTAGACTAGATGTACCGCTTGCTCTTTTTTTAGAGTTTAAGTTTTTTTTTTTCCGTGTGCAGCCAATAACGCTGACCCAAATGACTCCTAAACGTTGGCTAAAGACTTCCGCTGTATACAAATTTCAATTTTAATCTTAATTTTCCTTTGAGAAAATCATAGCGAATTACTAAACATGGAGTCTAGACTCTGAGGACCGGGTGCGTACAGAAATTCCGAAACAGAGTACATCAAGTTATCAAATAGCATATAAAATAGCTAATTGATTAAAACCGATAATAGCTTTCAATAGTGATAATCAAATTTCCGATTATCGTTGACCATAATATAAGAAACAAATGAAAAGGATGACGTTATTAATCCAGGATGCTTCGTACGCATATGCTTACGCAATCCAGTGGTACTGCTACCGCTCCGGCTTAACTGTTGGGAACATAGTTTACACCGAGCCATCGTTAAAAAAACGTTATTAAAAAATTTTCCCACACAAAGGATTGACATATTCTACTAGCCATATCGACACTGTTTTTCTATAAACTTAGACAAATATAATTGGCGTCTAAGTGAATATGAGAGAAATGACAGTATCTAAACGTGGACTTAGACTTTTAAAATAATGCATTAAAAGCTTTCGCGTGGCACCAATAAAAAAAATGTGTATTTAATAGTGCCGTTAATAATATTGCACATACCTGGTGTCTAGCCGAATTTGTCAGCTTCACTAGTTTGCGTCTCTCCTTTGCGTACATCAAAGAGTAGCGCACATCTAAAAGATGAGCCGACAAGAAAAAAAATAATGTTAAATGTAACTGTAACTTAATATTTGGTTTAATGTTGTTTTTATCGCAAGCCTTACTTGGTATTTGGAAAAAAAACGAAACACACTATCTAAGAATAAATAATGTTAGAAAGGCATTTCAAGAATTGTATTGTGCGAATCAAACATTATTTATTAAAAATATTTCCATCAGAACCCAAAAAAAAAAAAGGTAAGCTACTTGAAGTAAGGATTACCTTCCAACCAACAAACCGAAATCCGGTTTTGACAATCGACCCCTATTAAGATTGAACATATAATGTTGGTATATTATTAAAACCATATTCTTTTAATTTCAAAAAAAAAAATTTACGTGAGCGAGCCCGATATAAAAAAAAATAATTTAACAAAAGCTTACTAAATCTAATCAAGGGAGATAATAGTCCAACTTGAAGTCTCTGCGGCAATGATTTTAGTAAACAATTTTTATACTACACAGTTTGCATTTGAAAAAAAAATTATATGCGTATACCAGTACCGGTACTCATATTAATAAATAAAAATACGTAAAATGAACAATCAATTAATTAATTTTTTTACATTATAAATGTAATTTTTAAAACACCATTTTAGCTACTAGCTTGTTTTCATTAGTACGCATTTACTTCTTTTAATAGTATTAAGACTTATATATTATTTATAGGAAGATATATTTTTTTAAAAACCTTATTTTTTAAGGTTTGAAGACTAAAGAAAAGAGGAATGGTCTAGAGCAGGGGTCGGTAACCTTTTAAAACAATGTGCCAAAGTATGATTTCTAATTCATTCAGCGTGCCAACAGCCTAAAAGTCATCCTAATGTAGCACTAAATTTCTTGTAAATGAGACTTGAATAGACTTTTAGGACCAGGGATCGGCAACCTACGGAAAGCGTGCCAGACTTGTTACGCTAAAGCAGGGTGACTTTTAGGCTGCTGTCACGCTGAATGAATTAGAAATCCCACTTTGGCACACTATTATCAAAAGGTTGTCATTTCCTGTTCTAGACTAAATTATTCCTCCAATTAGGAATTCCTACAATGAGATGTCCTGCAGAGTCCGTAGATGGAGGACAGCTTACAGATACTTTCCAGGTGCGAACCGGAGTTCGTCAAGGATGCCTGTTGTCGCCATTTATCTTTCTGCTTGTCATAGACTGGATTATGAAAACATCCACTCGGGAGCGCAGAAACGGAATACAGTGGACCTTTTGGGACTAGCTTGAAGACTTGGACTTTGTAGATGATATTGCACCCTTCTCGCACAGTTAACAACAACTGCAAGAGAAAACAAACATGGTGGCCGCCACATCAGCACATGTAGGACTAGATACCTAGATACAAAAATTTAGACCGTTCAACTCTAATGTAAAGACAGTCCTGTTTAATGGAGCGGAAACTTGAAGAATGACAAAAGCCACCACCGGCAAAGACAAAGCGTCACCAACAGCTGCCTCAGAAGGATACTCCAGATCCGCTGGCCTGACACCATAAACAATACCGACCTCTGGCGAAGAACCTGGCAACGTCCTATAGAAGAGGATATCAGAAAAAGTAGATGGGGTTGTATAGAACACACCCTGCTTAAGCTGCCAACCAACATAACCAGACAGGCACTCAAGTGGAACCCCCAAGGCAAGTGGAAAAGGGGCCGCCCAAAAAATACCTGGCGACGCGACCTTGAGTCAGACACCGAAAAGATAGGGTACATCTGGACCCAATTGGAGAGAATGGCTCAGGACAGAGGATTTTGGAGATCTGTGGTTGGCGGCCCATACCCCAGATGGGTTGACGGGCAATGATGATGAGATCTGTGGTTGGCGGCCCATAGCCCAGCTGGGGTGACGGGCAATGATGATGAGATCTGTGGTTGGTGGCCCATACCCCAGCTGGGGTGACGGGCAATGATGATGATGGTCCTTAGCGGCCCACATGAAATGGTCGTTCGAGCCCCTAAGCTGTCGCGACTTACAGGTTGGGAACCGCTGATCTAACCGTATATATTTAAACAAAGTGGTGTCCGTAAAAAAAAAAGCGGAATTTGAATCAAAGTCCTTATGAAAATATAAAATAATATAAAAAAACGTGTCAATACATAAATAGGAATGTTAATATAGTTTTTTTTTCAAAACCGATTTCCATCAGAACCAAAAAAAAGTGTGCTACTTGAAGTAATGATTAGTCTATTACCTTCCAACCAACAAACCGAAATCGGTTTCAAAAACCGGAATCCGGTATTTCGGTTTTCGTTTAACATCCCTAGTCCTGACTATGAGTCGCCTATGACAAATTAGACAACTAGTGTTTGCAAGGAATTTAATGTTGGGGAATTATTTCGTGCGAATTAAACATATATCAAGAGTTTTAAAATATTTCTTCGAGAATAAAAAAACAACAACTCATGGGACACCATTTTTGAATAATTTCTCCCTAAACTTCCAACGTAAGGGAAAATCAGTTTTAAGTTTGAAAACGATTTTCGGTTTCAAAACCGGAAACCGGAACTCCTGTTTTCGTTTAACATCCCTATACAAAAATATGAATTCATTACAAATAAAGTTGCATTTCTTATAGCCGTACTTTAGGGCTAAATAAATGTTTATTTTGATGGGGTAATGATCCTTTTTCAAAAGTTGAAGCCTTTGAATAGAATAAATTAATTAAAAAAAAATAATTAAATAATACAATTGCAAAGAAAAAAACAAAACAAAATCAACAAGACAAAAACAAACAAGCGAAAACCAATTTCAGTGAAGGATAAATGAACTTTGCACAAACAGCCACATAATAATATGTAGAGGATTCATATTTCTTACGGATTTAGAGTGCCGTTTAAATATGAAAATATAAGAAAAATTGATCTCTGCAGACATATATTTTGATTTAGTTTCGACTAATTGTATTTATGAATGTATTAATTTCTACTTAAGCACTAATGTTGCGTATGTTCAAGTTTTTTCTAAAAACAATCAATTTTAAATAAACAGTTTTAAAACCGAACGGCGGAACCATTTAATGCCGTAACTTTATATAGCTTAAAGTAAAGTATAAGAATAACTACTCTCTCTCTCTATATATATATATATACATGCATACGCCACACGCACATGCACAGACACATAGGCACACAAACAAGACATGCACTCACGAACACACATACACACAATTGGTAGAAAAGAATAGAATAATCATTGGTCTGCGTTTATAAACAAAAATTTGAACTTATACATTGGCCTTTTTTTTTATTGCTGTGGAATTTTGACGTCTGCTTTGATCGCCTAGGAATTAGGTTGAACTGAAATATGGAACATGACATTTACACCACTTGGCACCATGTTGGAATGACTTTCTTTTGAAAACTGTTTTAAATTGTTTTTGCTGCTTTATCCTGTTCATTTTCGTTATTCTGTCTAAAGTCTTTTATTTTATTTTTTTGGCAAGAAAAGACAGTGTTGAAGCAGAACAAGGAAAGTAATAGCAGTGTAGTGACAGAAAGGAGGAGGAAAGACCAGTGTAGATATAGAAAGAGGTAAGAAATAGCAGTGTAGTGACAGAGCAAGGAAAGAAATGGCTATATAGTGACATAAGAAATATCCCAAAACAAGACAGAACCAAGCAATAAATAAATAATGGAATGTCTCAGAAAATAAACTCTGTATGGATTAATTACTTTTTTCTGTACATGTTTCTCAAGAGACTATCAAATATTGACGTTTTCGTTCTACTAGAACAAGCGGCGAAAACCGAAACCGACGAATTGTTTCCGCATTAATTCTTTCTAGAAACTCTATAATACATACAAAAAAAAAAAAAAGACAAAGTTAAAATTGGCTTATAATGAATATAAAATTCTAGTATGAAGAATAACTGATCGCATAACATGGCATTATATAAAAACTGCCCCCCCCCCCACCAACACCCGGGTAATTTAAAAACGAGGCTGAATAGGCTGTTTAATATATTTTTGGTGTTGGCATGTCATTGTGTTTCACGCCATTCAACATAGATTACAGTGAAAAGTCTATTTTTAATAGCCTTGCTCCGAACATTCGGCCGTTTGATTTAAAAATTGTTTTCGTATTTTCATAATTACCCAGAAAATCTTTTAAAACCCAATTTTCCATTAGACTTTTGTTTTTGTAAACAAGTCAAGTCAAAGAATAAAAATAAATATGGTAGAAAAACAATCTTTCAATACATTTCGATCGACAAAAGTTCAACATTGGTGCTTGGAATGGTATACAAATAAATCTAGGTGAAAGAAAGCCTCGTGGGAATAATAAATAAAGCATATGGTTTGTTAATGGTCCGCGGTGGCTGAGCGCAGCGCGTTCGACTGGCTATCCGAAGGGTCTGGGTTCGAATCCTGGTGGATGCTAGGATTTTGAGTGTGCCTCAGAGTCTCCCCAGCTCTGATGGGTACCTGATATTAGATGGGGTAAAGTAAAGGCGGTTGGGCAATTGTGCTTGCCATACACCCCCCTAGTATGCCGTGGCCACAGACACTGTTGAACGCTGCTTCACCGGCCCTATGATCAGTTTAGTCTGAAGGGTACTTTACTTTTTGAACCCCTTTCCATTGAAAAACATCAACAACAAAAACGAAAAGCCTCTTTAAATTCAGACTGCAAGAGCAGACGTGAAGACATAAACCATGAGGGGATGCGTGGGACATAATTAGAGACTTACTAGAACAAAAAACAACAACAACAACCGCCAAATTTATGAAGTGTTAGAAAGGATTTTTTGTTTTTCAAAAATCTTGTTTCTAAGCTAATTGTGCTCATTCTGCTCATAACTTATCTCCTGAAAACATTTTCAGCAGTTCGCTATGGGCGATGTAATTTTGTTTTTCAAAAATAAAATAAATGTTACGCATGCGCAAAAGTTAGACTGGAATGAATGTTAAGTCTGAAAGTGCGGTAAATAAGATGTTATATAATATATTGTTCAGTGAATAATTTGTATTTTAAAAAAACACAACAGTTGAAGCACATTTTTTTATTTCCCTGAGAGCAACATCATTAAAAAGAAGTTATTTTTAAGGGGTAGTAAGAAATCAATCATGTGTACTGTATATCGTACTGCGATCTTCATCACATTCACTCCTTAAAACTCCCAGTTTGGCTGGTCACAAAACGAAGTACCAGGGAGTGCGTTCAATTGAATCAGTGGCGCCTTATTTATGGAGCAGTTTACCTCAGACACTGAGAGAATCTGAGACAAGAGACTCTTTTATAAAGAACTTAAAGAACTTTCTCTTTGGCTTATACATCTGTCACTGCAATTCACACCAAGGGCGCACTGAGCATGCTAAATTTAACAGCATGGATAGAAGCGCTATAAGAAACACCATAATTATTATTATACTATTTCACTGAACATATTGTTATTACAGAAGTAGTTTCTTTTCTTATTTGTACACGTTCACAACTTCAAACAGTTGAGACCAATTGCTTTTTAGTATTACAATAAGCGCCGCAATGGATGGTAGCTGTATAGACTGATCCAGCCAACAGTTTATGTTCTGGGTAGCGACAGTATTACGAAATTCAAATGTTAGTACACTGGACTTTTGACCAATCCGACCAATCCCTGTCGCTCTGGGTCGTAATAATCTATCTAGAAGGAACGTCTTTAAAACTATTAAAAACTATAAAAAAAGATTAGTACCTTTCGAGACCATTGTTTTTACAAGACTACAAGCTGGCAAAAAGCAAAGAACTTTCTTCAATCTATTTATTTGTCAGTCACCCCCCACCCCCACTCCCCAATTATTTTAGTCACGGATTATTTTTCATTAAAATATAAACAAAATATAAACAAAATATAAACAAAATATAAACAAAATATAAACAAAATATAAACAAAATATAAACAAAATATAAGCAAAATATGAACAAAATATGAACAAAATATGAACAAAATATAAACAAAATATAAACAAAATATAAACAAAATATAAACAAAATATAAACAAAATATAAACAAAATATAAACAAAATGTAAACAAAATGTAAACAAAATGTAAACAAAATGTAAACAAAATGTAAACAAAATGTAAACAAAATGTAAACAAAATGTAAACAAAATGTAAACAAAATGTAAACAAAATGTAAACAAAATGTAAACAAAATATAAACAAAATATAAACAAAATATAAACAAAATATAAACAAAAATCCTTTTGAGATATTTATTAACATTAAAGACTGACCTTTAAAGTCGTTATATTATTATACAGTTTCACTCAAATTAATGATCAACGCCTCCATGTTGCCTTATATAGAAAGTGAAGAGGGACGCCTTACATTTTTTAAAGTATTTTATATAGTGTCTGGGAACCGATCTATTAAAACATCCCTAAGGGAAATAAGTGTTATAGAAGTCTTCATAAAGATAAGGGTTTTTTCTATTTCTAAGGGTTTTAGGGGGGCGCTGTACTTTAGTACCGGCGTAAAAGTACAAGGAAAAATCTGAGACAATACAGAAAAATATCTCGCCCATACAATAAATACATAAATAATTAAGACTGTTACTGTCTGTGTTGTGTGGATAACGAAGGTCAATGACAGCCTGAAGGGATATATGAATATATGTTAATATCATGTAGCTGTAAGCCTCAGATATAATTGGTTTATAAGCTTCGTTATATCATCGGTATAACTCGTTAGCATATTTTCATATTGAGATTGAAATATCTGGACCTGGAGGCCGCAAGGGCGGTTTAGACAGCCACAACCTTTTTATTTCAAACAACTCTTGCGACACCGCTAATAATATTCAGAACCAACACTATCCGTATTCTTCAACCAGGGGCGTACATTGGGGAGGGGCGGTGCAAATGCTGATTACTTTTACAGACAACCTTCATGTTCTTAGTTTCTTACTTAAATTAATATGGCAGTTAAAGCGTAGGTCAAACTTTTTAAAATAATTATTATATGGCATCCGTCTACTCTCAAGAGGTAATGGCACATTCTCCTTTTTCGCTGTCCCTCTCCTTTCTCCTGGCTCGCTTTTCTTCACTCCTTTCTGTGATGGTGGCTCCTGCACTTGAGTGCCCTCGCGCACATTGGACCGCCATGAGGTGCGTTTCTCAGCGAGGCCCTTAGAAACGTAGGCGTAGGCGGCCTTTTTTTTTGTTGTTCCAGCTGCCAGCTCTCCATACAGCAGGGATACGTTCCGGGCCCTTTCTGTGGACATGACCTATCCATGTGTAAGCTATTGAGCTGCATTATTTGCTTAGCGTAGGAAGCCCTGGTCTCGCTTTCATATAGGAGTGTGTTGAGCACGCAGGCCTGGTAGACAGTGCTATTTGCCCTGTCAGTGAGTTGGGCATTGTCCCATACTCTTTGGTTGAACCTTGCCATTAATGATACTGCCTTACCAATTCTAGTGAGTGAAACAAGTAATACAATTAAAGCATTGTTAATACGTTTGTAGCTACAGTTTACGGCTTATATGGCTCTGCTCAATAGACAGATATTTCACTTCATGGTACACATTTACTTGACAAAAATACACCTGTCCACTAGACATCTGATACTGATAGCGCACTTTTATGTAATATTACTATTGTAGTAACCTATATCATCATAAATATGTTAACTTTAATTTATCAATTTTTATTTCTTGTTTAATTTTCCTTGCAACTAACACAATTAAAAAAAAAAAAAAGTTGTCAACTTTTATGTAGATCTAAGCTTTTAAGTCTAATATAAGAAAACAAGTAAAAACTTCATTTTAAATAATTTTAAAAGATTTTGTGCAGTCAATTTAAGAAATATGATTAGGACTTTTAATAATCTTTTCGCAATGTGTGAACAATGAAGTGAACAATGAAGTGAACAATGAAGTGAACAATGAAGTCGTCAGTCCTCACATGTATACGGTGCTCTAGTCAGGATTTTAAAGTGAAGGTGTGGCAAATAGTGCGAGGCTGGGGCGGTAGGGGTGCAAGAGAGCACAATCATATACTTGTGGTAATTAATAGTGCAAGGTGTGTGTGTGTAAGAGGGGGACGTGGAGAGGTTGCGCGGAAAGATGGCAATAGAAGACGGTTTATTCTGAACTAGAGCACTATTTCCCTTAATCTAATTATTCTGAACTAGAGCACTATTTCCCTTAATCTAATTATTCTGAACTAGAGCACTATTTGCCTTAATCTAATTATTCTGAACTAGAGCACTATTTCCCTTAATCTAATTATTCTGAACTAGAGCACTATTTGCCTTAATCTAATTATTCTGAACTAGAGCACTATTTCCCTTAATCTAATTATTCTGAACTAGAGCACTATTTGCCTTAATCTAATTATTCTGAACTAGAGCACTATTTCCCTTAATCTAATTATGAATAGATGGAACATAATATTATGTTAGAGTAATTAGACATCTAGATCTCTATATTTATCAGTCTCCGAAAAAAAAATCTCTTTAAACCTAATCAAGGGGACGTACAGACTCTTAACGCTCAATGTTGTAGTAGTTTTATACACGACATTCTCATTGTCGACATTGAAGCTATAACTTAACATTTGTAAGCCGACCTCAGCGGAGAAGGAAATACATCTCTTGACCGGATATACTTCTTAGGTCTGCACACCATTATTAGTTTCAAGGCGGACTGTATGCCTGTGGAGAATAAGACCCAAAGAGTCAATGGCAATAGACAAGAACAACGACGGATGGCCATGGAATGGAGTGAATCTTTACAACTTTAAACTTCAATACATTGGTTCTTAGCAAATTCACATTATTCTAGTCTTGCTCCAGGTCCTTTATCTGGCGTGGAAACTGTAAAACGACGAAAGCTCACATGGTTTGGTCATACTGTAAGTGTAAGGCATGACTCCTTAGCCAAAACCATCCTACAATGTACAGTGGAAGGAACACGCAGAAAAGGTCTCCAGAAAAAGAAGTGGTTGGACAACCTGAAAGAGTGGACCGAACCACCTCTTGATACGATTCTGCAAATGGCTTCTCGCCGGGACGAATATAGAAATCTGGTTACGTGCACCATCGTAGCACCCCCAGGACGAAAGTCACGGGTCTGATGATGACTTACTTTAGCGTTCGAAGAACTTATTTGTATTATATTTCAATTGTACATCGTTATGTGGAAATCATTTGTTAATACTAGTAATTTATTTACATTTAAAAGGACTTGTTCACTACTATAAACAAGCCTGCTAGTTTCTCCGCTCTTAGATTACATTTGTTTCAACGGATGTTTAAAAATGTTAATATGCAACCAATGATTTTTAATAAATGTATTTAATTTGTAAATTTCTATTTGCAGATATTAACAAGGAAACGATGGAACTAGATGGCCACAACGTTTACAGAGACAGAATGTGTAATTCATCTGTGTAAAAACACCCGATACCTTAGTTATAACTAAAAATGTGAGCAACAACTAGCAACACTAGTTTATCATAGTGACACTTATTGAATAATTTATTATTAGTGCTTTACTTAAAGTACTCGACTAGTTCCTCAACAGATTATGTTTACAACAGGTGTCACCAAAGATTTCATATTGTGTTTGATTATTGCGATACAATGACGTTAAGACCTTTGACCCCGTGTTGCTATGGAAGCCTTTTTATGGTCGCCATGATGTTATTCAGTCTGACGTCATTGCTATCAGCTGCCACCATTCCCAACAGCTCCTCCGTCTTGCACTCGCTGGTCGAGTCGCGGAGATCGGAACGCACGTCACACGCTCCGGCATCGGAAAACCCCGTCACGACGCCAGTGCCGCAGGCGTCGGATTCCCAGAGACCACCGTACGAGCTCCAGGTCATTGTCTTTGAAGACGGTGTCACCGCGTCGGTCCCGCAGACGAACTTCACCTCCAGCTTCTGCAAGAAGCTTACCGCGGAGGAAGTTCTGACCAACTATACGGAATGCCTCCCGCCACTCCCGAAAGGACTTTACTTCAGCGAGGACAACGCGGTGTCCGTAGCGGCGTATTCTTTCCTGTTCATCGTCGCCGCCTGCGGAAATCTGACGGTCTTCATAACGCTCTTCCGGAACAGAAGCAGCAAGTCGAGGATCAACATGTTTATCATGCACCTGGCCATCGCTGACCTGATAGTGACCTTCGTCATGCTGCCGCTGGAGATAGCGTGGCACTCTACAGTGGCCTGGATGGCTGGGGACGCCGCCTGCCGCCTCCTCATGTTCTTCAGGGCGATGGGATTTTACCTGTCCTCGTGTATCCTGGTGTCCATCAGCCTGGACCGCTACTTCGCCATCATGCGGCCACTGTCCATCACGGATGCCGGCACCCGTGCCAGAGCTATGCTGACAGTGTCCTGGTGTTTGGCCATCGTCGCAAGCATTCCACAGGTAAGTTGAATATATAGCCACAACTTTCTATTCTCTTTACCTGGTCGTCCTTGTCTTAGTAACAGAGTCACATTTGCAGGCATGTGTCATCAGGTATACGTTTACAGGCCTATGTCTATAAACGTAAGTCTTTGGGCACACATCTTCAGGCATACGTCATTTGGCGTAAATCTTCTGGCATAAGTGTACATGCATAAGTCTACAAGTAATTAGTACATTATGCTGGCCAGACCTTGGTTACAGAAACCAGTGCACACTGAACTGAAAAAAAGTCTTTAGTGTTACACAATTAGACGTAACCTTTTGAGTCTTATCAAGGGAGATTCCAAAGTGTTGCATTTTTAGCTTAAAGTGAAGATAGATTTCCGAATGGACCTAACCATTAATTAAAGTTTTATTCAGTTAGACAATAGCATTTACAGTAATTACAAGTCTATTACCTTTAATATTGTCATTATATTGCAACATTTAACGTTTCTTTAATCAGTACTATGAGAAAATGATTTTGCAAACTTATGAATTAATTTATTAGCATTTTTTTTTGCATATGAAATATATGCATACTTTAAAATACTTATATTTTAAATTCAGAGCCCAATATTTAGATAATACAAGGACTACACTTATCTTTTAATTCTTTTCAATATTTAGGGTTAGGGCAGTGTTTCTTACACCATACTGTTACATATACTTATGAGCTTTAAAATGCTCTTTTTGTAAACATGATCTCCTTTGTTATAATGATGATTAGAATACAACAGATGGACCACACTCTCTTCTTTTCCCGTGTAGGCCTCTGTTAACCTAATCTAATATTTTCCCCAGCGAGAGAATGCAGCTGTCTATTTGCTAATGTAATAATATGAGAGAGTCCACCGTCCTTTGTTTCTCAATGTGGGTCAATTGAATATCACTTTGTGTTCTTGTCTCTTAGATTAACCTTGAGCATTGGCTCTCAGGGTTAAAGGTTACATAAGATAATTTAAGTGTACTGTATATAACATTGGCTCAGAGATAGAAATGCGTGGTTTGGGAGGGGGAGGGGATTCAGTTCCTCAGTTCCTATGTCGACCTCTAACCCATTTTCTTTTTCATTGCCACAATTCTCAAACCCTATCTCATTATCAATTATCATTTGGGTTCCTTGTGGAGTATTGGACCTCTGTCAAAGCACACCACTCCCCACGGTCTCTTGCCAGTCGTTTTAGTTCTTACCAGCTCTTTCCTGTTTGTCCAGTCTCATACATCAAGCTGCGTCTCCATGTACTTTTGGGTCTTCCTCTTTTTCGTTTGCCCTGGGGGTTCCACTCTAAGGCCCGTCTAGCTCTATTGTCTATCTTTCCAATCCATCTCCACTTTCTTGACAGGATTTTTTGTTCTATTGTTCTCTGTCCACACCTCTCCCGGCTCTCCCACAGCTTGGATTTTTCTATATTATCGATTATAGTACCATTGTTTTTTCAATATATGCATCTGTTAACAAATATCTGAAGTCTATTACGGGTTATCTCTAATGCTCTCTATGTTTCGGACACACAAAGAATGGTGCTCAGTAAAATGTCAAAATAGACTCATTAATCTACGTTTTAATTAATTTCTACCGTTTGTTTGAGAATAATTGATATCTTTTCTGGATTAAAAAAGAAATATATATTATTTGATATAAATGGGATATAAAGGACCTTGCTCCTCCATTCCCACCAATTCCTACATAAGTTGATCATTTTCTTTAAGCATTCATCAAAGATATTTTTTTAATTTGAGGTAATGCGATAGCACTTAGTTTAATGTTTATAAACTTTTTTTTTTTAAAGAATAATTTATTTATATAGACCTATTATTTATATTTATACAAAAAATTCATTAATTTAATTGGTAATTAAACAGTAAACACGACAAGAAATTTAGTATTTTTCTTCCTGGTTAACAGCCTGCCTAGATTTTAAAATGTTATTAAGCCACGGGCTATCGATGACGTAAATCATAGGTTCTCAACGGGGGCGATATCGTCCCCCGGGGGGCGGTGAGAAGCTTTAGGGGGGCGCTGACATTCCCGGGGGCGATTGGGGGGCGGTGAAGGGCAAGTGGGCGGTACAAACGTACCTGATATAATTTGTACACCTCAGCTATTTGAATCGATTAGTTTTTGGATGAAATGTGCTGCTAAATATCTGATATCCCCCAACAGTATGCCTACATATTATTATATTAATAAGAAATAGTAATCGCAGTGACTTTTCGATGAAGTAGGGGTCTGTATTTGGCAAATATGGTGTGCGGCCGGCTGGTCCTGTGGTTGGTTTACCGGACTATCAACCCTGCTGATCGACCACTGCGCCCTAACATTTGCTAATATTAATGATATTTTGATCTCAGTTTGACCGAGAGGACCTTATTGTGTTATAAATGTTGTAAAACGATAAACACAATGTCACAACCAACTATCAATTTTTACATGTGAACTAAAGCTGCACTTCTAAGTGTTTTTAATAGCTCAGAAAAGGGAAATAACTGGTTCCCATACTTTTTGTTCCCCTTGACCTTTGCGGACGAGCTGTCAACCCCTCTATTATCACCTCGCTCTCGCTTGCTGTCTCGTTCGAACTTTCTCAAAGATATTTTTTGTATATATAAATAATAGACTATGTAAGCTTATGTTAGTTTTTTTTTAAATGTATAACTATACGTTTAGGAATTGCTAAGTGCTAAAAGAAGACAATGCGTTAGCTTAAATACACGCAAACAAAAACATGTTAGGGCTAGTATAGAAATACTGGCCATGATCTGGAATATGGATAATCCTAACCAGCTCGACGCAAGAGCAGTAAGCGTGTTTGAAGGGGAGGCAACTCTCCTTAAAAAAAAAATTAACATAATGGAACGACTACGATCCTTATATTATACACTCAGGAAATAAATGACGCATAGTGATTTGTGTGTGTGTGTGTGTGTCTGTTGGCCTTTTTTTTTTGTCTAGATTTACGTCTCTTGAATCGTGTGTGTGTGTGTGAGAGAGTTTTGGTATTCCTGTTTTGTTAATAAAGATAATCGAAGCAGTATGTTCGACAAAGCTATCGACTTTAGGGGTTCGTCTGCTATTACGCCCACGTTCTGCCAACTTTTACGAGTTTCTTAGCTGTTGAGCAAGTGTGATTTGACAAGCCAAAGAACGAAATGATACTGTATTGTTTAATCAGATTTAAATAGTGTAATGAATAATTGTAAATATAGATTGGGTATACTCTAATTTTTATGTTGACATTTTAATAGCATCTATTTATTGCAAACATACTTGATAAAAATTTACATAAATGTATACTTACATACACGAAAGCATATTATATAAACAACTTATTAGTTTTTACCCCTAATAATGGAGAGATATTTCTGCGTGAATTGAACTCAAAATATCAAGCACGCCAGAACGTCAAGATAACATAATCTAAGATACTCTAATAATAGTGCAAATAATACGCAAATTAAAAAAAATTCTATAAAAGAAAAAAAACAAACAAATAACATTGAATTATTTCATTGAGCTATTTAAAGGCCGCGTAAAAAGCAGAATAAATGACAGAAAATGGACAGCCACTATTGTTACTTTTGACTGTTGTGAATATATACAAATAATGAACCTTGCAGCTCTTTTCTGAATTTGTTATAAATTTTTTTTTCAATGTTGTCTTTGGTAGATGTGTCCCATACAGAAGATGCATATTCTAGTAAAAGTCTGACTAAAGTTAGGTAGAATTTTAGCTTTTTGTTATTTTTACATTTGTTCGTTTTTTTTTAAGTCTATGTTCTGTTTGATACTTTATCAACTCCTAGATTCCATCGTAATTTATAATTTACTCTTAAGTACTTTGCGTTTATAGATACATACATTTCTTATAATTTGCCTGGAAAAAAAGCTTGCACTTCCAAAGTTTCTGATTGTTTTCATTACTTCTAATTACTTCTTTCTGTATCTACTGAAATAGTTTTAATCTTGGTATGTGTTTAAACCCAATTATCTGATAATAAATACAAATAGCTTCGATTTAACCCAGTGTGAGGTGACCTTGAAAAAAACAAAACAATTTCTTTTCAAAGCCTCAACTTGACTTCAGGAGGTCGCCAAGTTCGTTAATCTATTTGTTTAAATTTATAATCTCTCTTGTCGCTTAGCAACCAACACCGACTGCTGTTACAACTGCTACAACTACGTGCGTAGACGCAATTTTGAAATCTAGTCACAATGTATTTTCTACCGATGACCTTCATATAATATCTATACCGATGACCTTCATATAATATCTATAAGATTTAGCTTTAAGTTAATTAAAGGAAGAGGCTAGATACCCCAAAAATTTGGGGTATCTAGCTGGCGGCCTAGATACCCCAAAAATTTTCAGTGGGAATTTCTTAGACCCGATACCGAAAAGGGGCCAAATAGCACGAAATGAATAAAAAATAATAATTATTCTCACCGTATTTCATATGAAATAACACAAAAAGACACAAAATCCTATTGTCCTTTCTTCCTACTTGTTGAGACCACCTCGTCTATTGAGCATGCGTGCCATGTGCTTTTCTAGAATACTACTTCCCGTCCCAATATATGGCCAGGTTAGCTATGTATAGCTATGCCTATGCTGTAACCTAACCGATAGTAATGATTAACAAATACTTAGAAAGCTTAGAAACTAACCGATACTAATGATTAACAAATACTTAGAAAGCTTAGAAACTAACCGATAATGGCTAAAAATTATGGTCCGAGAAGCGTGATGTCATGCGCAGTAGGCTAAAAAACTTTTGGGGTAGGAAGACACTTTGTTAATTAAAAGCATGTTTTAAAACAGTTAAATATTCATAAGGGGTCCAAAGAAAAAATGTAAAAAATACACGCAGTGTTGCTTTGTTAATTTTCACAGAATACATTACGCAAAACTATAGCCATCCAACTGTGATCATTGCAAGTTTCTAACAACAGGTGTTGCAAGTTGAAACATAACTGAAAAGTTAACAAACATATAACAACCTCAACAACAAGTCAGCACATAAAAATATACTTTATTCTATATTAAACTCAAGATTTGGTTATTTATACTATAGATCTTTTTTTTCTGGGACCACAAAGTTGGTGGTCCACACGATGCCCTCAGAGCGCGAGCTAGACGATCGGGACGGCAACGGTTTTTATTGTTGGCTTCCATTAGTCTCGCGAGACGACTGAATTTGGTGTGCCCTTGGGGGAGTGTGCACTCCTGGCCTTGCAGCTTCTGCTGTGGCTGTACAAGCCCACACACGAGTGACAGTCCTTATTGCACTTCTGGCAAAAGAAGGCAGCATTAGTAATTGGCTGCTCCCTTCCTTCTGTTGCGCTGCTTCTCATCAGCGAGCTGTTGCGTGTTTGTTTCTCCTGCTTCCAGCCAGAAGGTCATCGCCTGCCTCCAGATGTCTGGTTTTTACATCGTGTGAAATAATCATTACTTTTTGCTTATAAGCTTAGATATTATAATGATTAATTCGGCTGTTCAATGCTTAATGTACGGTTACTAAATATCAAGAATATGGTTATATAAACTGTCGCTTTAGCAATGAAGGTTTGCTTCAGCTAAAGTAATTTTCCAGTAGTGTAGTTAGTACCCCCCCTCCCCCACCCGCTCGAAACAATTCTTTTTTTTAAGATTATACAGAAGATAATACAAACATGAAATGGGGCATGGTGGCCGAGTGGCAGAGCGTTCGACTGGCGGTCTGAAGGTCCTGGGTTTGAACCCTTGTGGAGCCGGGATAATTTCCCAGGACTTGAGGGTGTCCCTGAGTCTACCCATCATCTTAGTTGGTGTAAGTGAAGGCGGCTCCTTCACCGGCCCTTTGGATCAATTGGGTCTGACGGATACTTAACTTTTTTAACTTTTTAACTTTTTGACTTTTTAACTTTTTAACTTTTAACTTTTTTACTTTTTTACTTTTTTACTTTTTTACTTTTTTACTTTTTTACTTTTTTACTTTTTTACTTTTTTACTTTTTTACTTTTTTACTTTTTTACTTTTTTATTTTTACTTTTTTACTTTTTTACTTTTTTACTTTTTTACTTTTTTACTTTTTTACTTTTTTACTTTTTTACTTTTTTACTTTTTTACTTTTTTACTTTTTTACTTTTTTACTTTTTTACTTTTTTACTTTTTTACTTTTTTACTTTTTTACTTTTTTACTTTTTTACTTTTTTACTTTTTTACTTTTTTACTTTTTTACTTTCTTACTTTCTTACTTTCTTACTTTTTTACTTTTTAACTTTTTTACTTTTTAACTCTTTTACTTTTTTACTTTTTTACTTTTTTACTTTTTTACTTTTTTACTTTTTTATTTTTACTTTTTTACTTTTTTTTTTTTTACTTTTTTACTTTTTTACTTTTTTACTTTTTTACTTTTTTACTTTTGAACTTTTTTACTTTTTTACTTTTTTACTTTTTTACTTTTTTACTTTTTTACTTTTTTACTTTTTTACTTTTTTACTTTTTTACTTTTTTACTTTTTTGCTTTTTTACTTTCTTACTTTCTTACTTTCTTACTTTTTTACTTTTTTACTTTTTTACTTTTTTACTTTTTTACTTTTTTACTTTTTTACTTTTTTACTTTTTTACTTTTTAACTTTTTTACTTTTTTACTTTTTTACTTTTTTACTTTTTTACTTTCTTACTTTCTTACTTTCTTACTTTTTAACTTTTTTACTTTTTTACTTTTTTACTTTTTTACTTTTTTACTTTTTTACTTTTTTACTTTTTTACTTTTTTACTTTTTTACTTTTTTACTTTTTTACTTTTTTACTTTTTTACTTTTTTACTTTTTTACTTTTTTACTTTTTTACTTTTTTACTTTTTTACTTTTTTACTTCATGAAGGGGCACGATGACCGAGTGGCAGCGCGTTTCTTCTGGCGTTCCGAAAGGTCATGGGTTCCTGGTGAAGGTCATGTGTCTGGCGGGTGTCTCACAGTCTACGAAGAACTGATGTGTCTCTGGTGCAAATTAGAGGAGGCTGGGCGTTGTTTTGGCAACACAATCCCGTAGTACACCTTTGCCACAGAAACTGGTAAACACTGCTTCAATGGCCATATGCATCAATTTGGTCTGGCGTAAAAAAAAATAATTATGAACACAAACAAAAGCAGCGAAGTGTTGAGTTTCTGATAGGAATGGTCACCTAAGTGCCCCCCCCCCCCCCCAAGTTGCATAACGCGTATGAATAATGAAAGACGCAGGCGGAATTGAAAAGTGGGTCTCAGGGTCAAACAAGAAAGAATTGTCAAGGCTTTTAGCAAGCAGCCTGTGACATTGTTGATGCCCACCCCCACCCCCCTCTGGTTTTTGCTTACATGTCAATCAAGCTCTACAGAAATAACAGAGCTTAAACGGCCTTGACCTTTTATTTTACGTGATCCTCATCGTTGATTGGTTTGTGGAAACGTACACCAGTAATGAGATATGGCTGGATCATCAAATGGCCGCAAAGGCTTAAAATGTCACGGAAGATTGAAAAATTAAATTTTCCTTTGAAGCAAAACATCTTTTCACAAGGACTTTGTAATGACGACGCAATCATCTTGGCGTTGATTGACGGATAAAAGGAGATGGACAAAAAGATGAAAACATTATTTTTCTATTGCTAAACAGGCTGTAGAAATGTTGGCTTTCTTGCAGTCAATTCCAGACACAATTCGTATGTCTTTTTAAGCTGTTCTTAGTTATGGGTGAGTGTTTTGGTAATGGGAGGTTGAAGTGACAATAATGCAAATCTGGGATTGCTTAGTTGGGTACATTTTAAATAGAAATTGGTCAACGGTTTCACCCTTGTCAAAAATATTGCCAGTAAAAAAAGTGAATGCCTAAACACTAAAACACACATATAGACACAAACACATATAGACACAAACACATATAGACACAAACACATATAGACACAAACACATAAAGACACAAACACATATAGACACAAACACATATAGACACAAACACATATAAGACACAAACACATATAAGACACAAACACATAAAAGACACAAACACACACTGACACAAACACATATAGACACAAACAAATATAAGTCACAAACACATATAAGACACAAACACATATAGACACAAACACATATAGACACAAACACATATAGACACAAACACATATAGACACAAACACATATAGACACAAACACATATAGACACAGACACATATAAGACACAAATACATATAGACACAAACACATATAGACACAGACACACACTGACACAAACACATATAAGACACAAACACATATAAGACACAAACACATATAAGACACAAACACACACTGACACAAACACATATAGACACAAACACATATAAGACACAAACACATATAAGACACAAACACATATAAGACACAAACACACACTGACACAAACACATATAAGACACAAATACATATAGACACAAACACATATAGACACAGACACATATAAGACACAAACACATATAGACATACACATAGACATACACAGACACGCACACAGACACACGGACAGACACATAAGCACTCACATATAGAGGCACACATAAAAATAGGGGCACTTGTATTAGTAGTATATGCCTACATTATCTACAAATATTAAATCTACCTTTTAAACACTGACGTCTACAAGGACTTATAAATCCAGCTTATAATACGTCTGTCTGATTTTCATTATCCTTCTCTTGATCTGTCTACATCAGTGTACTTCCAACTTTATTAATATTATTCACCGGAGGGATTAAGAACAGACTTAATCAGTGTCAGACATATAATATGGCTATAAAGAAATACCATAGTGCATAATAGTATCATGTATATGATAACAGCCTTATTAAAATACAAAAATTGGCAAATAAAAAGCAAACGCCACGAAGGGCGCAGAAGTAAAGGTCCATGCAATAAACAATCACTGAAGTATTCAGGAATTAAAGACTGTTCCATTTCTTTAACTGCTGCGGGTTGTTGAGGTTATAAGTATATATGATTTATTTTCAGTGTTGGTTTTTCCAGTCCCGCTATCATCCATATGTTACATAGTGTACACTTACTTTACGACTAAGCTTATTGTGTTTTCTTTAAACGCGTTTCAACCCACTGCTTTATAATAACAAACTCTTGCCAACCCGCATGCTACGTAAAGTTTTATTTCAAATATTATAAGGCAGGGGGTCGGCAACGTTTGAAAAAATATTTGCCCAAGTAAGATTTCTAATTCATTTTTGCGTACCAGCAACCTAATAGTCATGCTGTTCTAGCGCTCAATTACTTGTAGAATAGGCTTGAATTGCCATCGCCATCATGTGAAGCCGGCTGGTCCTACGGTTAGTTCACCGGACTGTCAACCAAAAAACCAACGGACACGTCAGGGGTCTATCCCTGCCATTGACCGATCCTGCCGCCCTGCAGTATTTTTGGTACTACAGGACGCAATACTCTTCTAGAGTGCACTGAGCATGCTAAAATAGCATGGATAGTAGAGCTATATAAATAACCTTTATTATTATTATTATTACTACGGTAAAACTTATCTATAATAATAATAATAATAATAATAATATTTGTATAGCGCTGCCAACAAACATAATGCTTTATTCTAAGTGTTTCAGTAGTCCATGTATATATAGCTCAGTGAGTATCAAACCATATTATATAGGCATAACCATTATATCCCCTATAACTTCGCAATCGTTTTCTATATTTTTATTTTTAGGGAAATCCCGTTTTCTTGATTTATATATTTTCGAAATCTGCTGCTTATCTATTTATTGATACACTTTTTCTTTTTTCTTTTTACAATCTTTGCGTCATGGCGATAGGGAAATTCCGATGAGAAGACATTCAAATGCATCCCGTTCGGTTGATATATCTCAAGAGACAATCTAAGAACAGTTTGCCATTTCTTGTGTACACATTATGGACATTGATAGGAAGGCATTCATTCGTGTGTGACGTTGTATGTATATAATCGATCGCTAGAGGCCCCGTTGGAAGAAACGCTTGGGAGTTTCATGTTAAAAAAGATTTCATGACTTTACTGTTGTATTGGATTCCACTTGTTCCTGTTGCATAATCAAACATAATAGCAAGCATTTTGTCTGTCTTACAATAATTTTCCCCATTGGTCCAACCAACTTCTCTTTTATAAAGTTTTACCTATGATGTAGGTCTCTAGTAGGCTTAGCGTTCTTGATAAAATCAAGGTTGGTTCTACTTCTCAGACCATATTGTGGAGGCTGATTCTAATTCTAAAACCACATGGTATGACCTATTCTATTTCTCAAACCACGTTTTGAGATCAATTCTATTTTTTTAGTTGGAAAAGCGCTGATTTCGTATCGCCTTTTTTTTTTAGAACCATCAATATCTCTAAAAAGGAATTGTGCTCAGAAAATAAGCATGCTCTCTTAACGAAGCAACTTGATTGCCTTCTTTTAAATCCCAATGAACCTAACAAGCTCCATTATATATATATATATACATACATTTTTATATCTAATACAGTGCAAACCTATTTTATTAGTTTGAAATACAATATCCATATTTCCCTAGAGAAATAATTTAACAGAGGCAAGATTTAAACTAGATTTCATGAGCAAAATTTTTATTAGATTTCATGAGCAAAATTTTTATAACTTTGTCAAATTACAATTCATTTGCGTGGGCTCTAAAGCCCTTTGGGGCGTTGGAGCTTAACGTTATTACAAAAGACGTGTTGTTTTAATTGTAATACTAAATTTTAATACTAAATTTACCGAAGCTCATAGAACCACCTAGAGCGAAACGTGAAATATCTTCTTATAAAACATAGGTCTTAAAAATGAAATAATTTAGATATAACTTAATAGTTGGAGATTAATTACTAAACTGGTATATCTGAGTGTAAAAAAAGGTCGGCGACGTCATTTGATTCTTTTTAATTCTAGCTAAGACAGGAAGGGAAAAAATTATTTTAAATAATACGCCCATCCCCACGCCAAAAATACAACAATACAGCAGTCCCCTCCGAAAAAAAAGATTAGCCGATTAAAAGAAAAAGTACAAAAATAGAACAGAGTTAGTCAAATATAGGTTTTCTTCGTTTTTTTTTTTTTTTACGGTTTTGCTTTTCTTCGGTTTTGCTTTTCTTCGGTTTGGGTTTTCTTCTGTTTTGGTTTTCTTCGGTTTTGGTTTTTTTCGGTTTTTGGTTTTCTTCGGTTTTGGTTTTGGTTTTCTTCGTTTTTTTTTCGATTTTGGTTTCTTCGGTTTTAATTTTCTTTGGTATTTTGTTTTCGTCCATTTTTCTTTTGCACAAAAACTTGTGTCTCAGTTTTCCTTCCATTCTGAAGGTGATTCTAGTTCCAAGATCGGCATTGACCTTTGATAGATCTTTGATACCTAAGACCTTTTGGAGAGGATTATTCCTATCTAACAATAATATCTGCACCCCTCTCTCTCCCCTCCTCTCCGTATTCTATACGCCAATACACCAAAAGGAGTCTTTATTTATTCCTTTATTTTATTTATTTATTTATTATTTATTATTATTTTTATTATATTATTCTTTAATGGCCTAAATTTCTTTCTTTTTTTTTGGGCTAAAGCAAATTAATTGAATTTAAATTGATTCATATGAAAATAATTGCCTTTGTTTTAGTCCGTCTCAGATTTCACCGACTGGTTCCACATTTATTATTTACTATCTTCATCTAACATTTCTAGAAGTTATGTTTTATAGCTTGTGATATGGTTTACAGGTCAGACATAAGTTCTATCAAGAAAAAGCTTTAAAAAAAAAATCTAATCATTTATCCATATCTGATATTCAAAAAAGGAAATACAAAGTCGAAGGTAAACAAGATACCTGCAATTTCATTGGCGGATGTCACAGAATCACGTGGTGTTGTTGAAAAAATTCGTGAATCAATAGTGTACTCTCAAATCCCAGTGACCTAGGTCACACATGCAATGGTGAGCCATCAGTCTAGCCGGAAGTTAATTGAGTGTCAACATTGATGAAGACTACCCTCCAAAAAACTAGTCCTTAAAGATTACAGATGTGGACATTTGTATCTATCCATTTCATATTATCTATCTCAAAATGTTTGAGCCATAAGTGTGCATATCTTTTTGAACTGAAAAGTAAGTATTCGTACTAACGACCCTTTAGTACACTAGTAATGATCAATTATAGAGTAAAAAGTACCAGTCGGACCGAATTGATCCATAGGTCCGGTGAAGCAGCGTTCACCAGTTTCGGTGTCAACGGCATACTAGGTTATTGTGTGGCCAGCACTATGCACAGCCGCCTTTACTTTACCCCAACGAAGTCAGGTACCCATCAGAGCTGGGTAGACTCAGGAACAACTCATTTGGATAACTATCTTTGTCTTATAATATAGTTCGAACACAGGCCCTTCGGTACGCCAGCCTAACGCGCTGCCGCACGTCCACCGTGCACCGCATTGTATAGTACATGCCAGTTAGAACAAATTGTTTTGAGCAGAAATATTTTCGATATCCTTGACATTTAGCTAGCGTTACAGATTATATCTAAATATGGCTGTTTACTCGTCCACAATTAATTATCCTTTAATTTGGCAAAAAAAAACACAACAACGTTTTCGAAATATACGAATAAAACAAAACATATCTCTAATGTTTCATGTAAAAAACAACAACAACAATTCATTTTATTTTATTTACGTTTGATAAAATTTTGTAAATAGAAAAACACACACAAAAAAAAAGTTTAATTTCATTCTGGGGGGGATTTAGGTCTAGTAGATTAGTTGTCTCTATTTTAAAAGGTACATTAAATTATTTAATTGTAATTGACATGAAAACAAATAATTACTTTGCAAAATCATCGCTATTGTCATTTTTTGTCGTTTTTTTTCATAGTTTGAGACAAGTTTTAAAAAAAAATAATTGTCTTTTAACATTTATTTAAATATTTTATTATTAAAAACGAATCAAGGTGGATATTTTCAAATTTTACTTTAAATTGTTTAATTTTCGTTCCATTAGCAGATAAATTTGTTTAGTTGCAACCATTGTTGGTAGGCGAGAGTAAAAAAACAAACAGCTACAACTAAACACCGAACTCTGTTCATATTTAATGACTTGCATTAAAATACATTATATACACTTTAAGAGGCGTTATTCTTTTATATTTTGAATTACTTATGTAAAGGGGAATATGACACCAAAATATTTTGTATCTCTAGGGCCTCATTGGATTTTAAGTAGGCTCTTTTTTAGTAAGACGAATGCCTAGACCTACATCAATTGTAGCTGCTATATACTACGTGTCTATTTCAGTAAGACTTAAGTCTAGATCGATTTTTACCCACGGGGAGTCGATATTCTAAAACTGTAGTTTCCACGGTCTGACTTAATGACTATTTAATCATTCAACGGTCTCTCTGTTTTATAACTATCGATCGCTGTATAATTAACGTTAATAACAACACTCGTTTTTACTTTAACGTTGATCACGCTTGATAGAATTAAACTTCCATAGAAATGGTTATCGAACTTTGAGTAGTTAAAATGGTGAATAAAAATTTAGTTATTCTTTAATATTATATTTTTTCCCACTTGTCGCCATCCCTCTCTCCCTCTCTCTCCTTTCTTTTCCTCTGACCCTCTTTTTCTCTCTCTTGTGCAATTTTTGTTTAAGTTTGTAAAATAAACGGTGCTTGTCTTTTTTCTGTCTTTTCTGGTGGTGATCTATTTTTAACCACAATCACATCACTTCCGCTTGGCCTATTTCTTGATAGCTCCGAGCCTTACGGCGTTGTATTAAAACGAACCTCGAAAAGCCCTGAAATAAACCAAGAGAAGATAACCTAAAGATTGTTTTGAACCCAAACTGAATGCTATCTTTCCACTGCAGTTATACTCCCTTCAGCTTACCGCTTCATTTTTTTTGTTCTGTTTAATCCAGCTCGCCGTATACACTGACGCGTTCCATATTTTTAAAACTCCAGACTACTTGTGTGTCACGCGTCATGATCTTTTATATCTCTGTCATCGTTTTCTTACTTTATAGACTACTTTATTTAAAATATGTATTTCTATCTATCTATCTATCTATCTATTTATCTATCTATCTATCTATCTATCTATCTATTTATCTATGTATGTATGTATCTATCTATCTATCTATCTATTTATCTATGTATGTATGTATCTATCTATCTATCTATTTATCTATGTATCAGTCTATCTATATATTTATCTATCTATCTATCAGTCTATCAAAATATCTATATTTCTATCTATATACCTATCGCCTTTTATCTGTTTTTGGAAAAACAGATCTGATTGGGGAAAACATTTAAATGGTCCCTTTGGATACACTCTCCAAGTCATTAAATGCTTTGCAAAAACCAATGTCTTATGTAAAAATGTAAATGTATTAGGCCTATGTTTTTAAGGATCCAGGTTTTTGCTCTCCATATAAACAGTGTAAACAATGTCGCTTTGAGGTTTTCCTGTGAAACGAATGGTTTGTGTGTGTGTGTTGTGTGTGTGTGTGTGTGGTAGGGGGGTCCATGAACGTCAATTTATCGATGAAGAACAAACACTAAAAGTCGGATTTTAACCAGATTTTTTTTTTACTAAGTATAATTGGTTTAGGAAAAACCAACAACAAAGGTATTTATTTCTGAGTGTATAATATTATAAACCTAGATAAGGCGTTGATACTGAAAAAAAATGAAAGATAACGTTTAATCATCATATTTAAATTCTTTGCTAGTTATATTTCAAAAACAATAGTTCAGTGTAGTTAAAAGTGAGTTATTGATAATTCAATATACTTTTACGTGTACTTAATCTTTACAAATATAATTATCTCTACATCCAGCATGCCACTTATCAGACATTAACATCTCACTTTGACAAATTCACAGTTATTGAAAGAAATACGCCGTTTCTTAAATGAGGAGAGCCACTGATAAAGATGTTTCATATTTCAAATTTCCTGTATTTTAGTGTCAGATTATTGTTTGTCATTGTGTGGGGCTACACAATCCCCTTTCCGGCCATGGTCTCGAAAAGTGAACAAATAATTTATTTACAGTAAAACCAAGGAAACAATTAGATTTTGTTTAAAATGTTATGAAGAAGTTCAAATGGAAATCATCAATTATGGACTCAACACCGATGCTAGTTTTCTAAGACAGCTCTTTGATCTTTAAAATAGACATGGAATAACAAATCTGTAAAAAAAAAAAAAAACACATTTTAAAAATAAAAAAAAAAATTTTTCGTCCAAAGAATTTTTAATCTGAAATTTTTTATTTTTACTGTATTGTAAAGGTTGTTTTTGCCATCATAAATATATGCAAGTTCTAATATTATATTTATTAACGAGCATTACGGGTTTAATATTTTACGTCTTCAGAACCTGCTGGTCCAAAGATTCAGTCGAGCAGGCTAAATGTATACATTGAAGTAAAAAAAAAAAAAAGCTGTATCCATTCCAGTCAAAAGTTGTTGTTTTACCTTCAATGGTTCTGGAAGACTTTACTCGGCATTGATTGATACCTGACATTAGTTTGGGGAGGGGGAGTAATTCCCTTATATTCTCTGGCCACCGATACTTGACCAGTTGACCAACAGGATCTATAACTGCCACAATACTTTGTAGTTGTTTTCCTACTGGCTGGTCCTGCGGTTAGTTCACCGGACTGTCAACCGACACGTCGCGGGTTCAAGTGAACGTAATAATCTTCTATCTTCTATTTATACTTAGCCCTGCAAGTAAGAACCAACCGTAGCTACCGATTCGTTTTTGTTAGAAACAAAATGCTTCTCACAAATTTTACTATTTAAAAAAAAAAACATGTATATTTACACTCTCAGCTCACTGGCCTTGATATTTTGCAAATATTAGATTGAGTTTTTTTTAAAAAAACAAATGAGGTTAATCCTTAATCCGATGGTACAGTCGTCCATTTCGGGATTAACAGTTAGGCACTGTTCACTCTCGAGTCCCGCTATTAGTACGGGATTCTACAGCTTAGGTCTTGTGTGTACAGGTGTGTTCGTGTTTATGTACGTGTGTGTGTGTGTGTGTGTGTAATGAAGTGGTTTTGTTTGAAAAAAAATGTACACTCCCTGACGCAGTAACACTAATGCATATATAACACAAATATATTTCCTACGTGTTTTATTTCCCTTTAAATTTAACATAATTTCATGTAGCGACCATAAACTGTGGGGGTGGGAGAGAGGGGTGGCGGTGGGGGAGAACGTTGGGCGGTGGGAGAGAGGGTTGGGCGGTGGGGGAGAGGGTTGGGCGTTGAGGACAGGTTTCGGGCGAGGACATCTTGTGCTTCTGACGTTTACCTGATACATTTAATGACAGTTGTAATATCCTAGACCAAATCTTTTTTTTTTTAAATAATTATCTGGAGCTGTCATGTCTATGGATAATAACAATACAGTAACATATGCAAATAGGATGGTAGAGTTTAGTTTAAAACAAAACAAAACACTTTGGAAAGGAGGAGGGGGGGGGGGCAAGAATAGAGGGGGGGGGTATTATTGGCGCCCATGTAGGGGCTGTGCTCGAATTACAATTTCGCAATCAAGCAGTGTGAACAGTTTCAATGAGATGAAATTGCATCACCACGTGAAACGAAAAGTTAAACACAAACACATTGAACACTCGCAATATTTTCTCCATTCTCAAAAGTTAATGTATCCATGTGTAAAGAAATAACCCAATTATAGTTGTTGTGATCATTTCTTCTGTCGTCTATCTAGGGGACTGTCTAGTGTCTGGTTAACTAGGAAATAATACACTCAATCCACTCGATGAACGTGTAAGGAAAAGTTACATTAAAAAAAACACGGGTCGATTACAAGTAGTTACTTAAACACTCTTCAAAACCACAATTGCAACAAACTACACCCCGACATGCACTATATAGGTTTTGGTGCAAAGAGTGCTAGAATGGGTTTTCCCGAAGGAGACACTAAGGAGAATGCTTACTAGAAATGTGTAGAGTGTAGAGACTATGAGAACAAAAATGTGTTCACTTCATGATCTCTACGCCCTGATATATAACTCTAATTGAATTATCCTTACAATTCTTACTAAAAAAAATTATAATCCATAGTTAAATATAAATAAATTAAAAAAACAACTCTAAATGAATTTTAGATACAATTCTAAATACAATAAGAACACAATTTAAACATGCTATACATATTTACGCTGTTTGTGGGAAGAGGCATACAATTTAACAACGCATCGTCTTTTCAAGGATTAGGATAACCCATTAATCCACCTAAACTACGAGGAGTTACGTCCCATGTATATTATTAGGTAGCCTGCCAATGAAACTGGTTCTACTCTGGTTATTACAACACCACTGACCATCAACGTGATAACTTATGACTTATCAATCAGCTGTTCGATGTTGCTTCAGTAATATACCAGTGGTCATCAGCACTGTCGTATATACTGAATTATAAATAATATTTATTGTCCTGGTTAGATCCTTTTAAAATATAATGTTCTAGATAATAATGTAGACTAGCCAGTTCATTAAATAGTTCATTAGTGATGAAATAGATGACTTTACTATGCTGTTGTTATTGTATATGAAGTAATTAGCTCAGAGCCCCTAATATATTTGAATACAGCTCAATTATGCTGTTATTCGATCATTTAAAGTATTGTTCCTTCTCAATAATACAGCATTAGTAAATTATGTTGATTTATTAGATTATTATGTCTAAGGGTGGTCCAAGATAAGCTGCCTGGGTGAGTCGACATGAGTAACAGCAGTGTATAATTTATTTTAGTACAATGCCAATAAATAATGGCTCTTGGCAGTTGAATATGTGTAAACGTTGACGTATAATAATAATTATGTAAAGTTAATATGGACTGCACAAAGTTAACTTCTAAGAACTTAATAATCCAGATGTTAAATGTTTAATTCCGAATAACTGAATGATGGTGATATCTTCCATATCTATCATATCTACATAAAAATGTACATAATAATCCAAGAAGTAGTGTTACACAATGAAATTAACTTGATTAAATAAATATGCGCATTTAAATGATAGGTATAGATCCATTCTCAACAGATCCAAAGGTTATATAGAAATAACACATAATCCGGTTTAAGAAGATAGAGTCACATAATAAACAAGGCGATATTTTCAGAGTACCAGCGACGTGGTTGACCCTAGCGAATCAATTAAGAAAAGAGAAAGCGTTCCGCGTGGTTTTGGTTTAAATACCCGTCAAATATCTACTTTTTCGGATTCGACTTATTCTGGAAGCATGGATCACTTTTTTATTATGACGCAATTGAATATAAAGAGTAAAATATTCAATATTAAACCAGTCATCGATTACGAACTATAGTTTTTAATTCCATCCCACGCTAAGGGATCTTTTATTGTTTTTATTAATAAGGGAGAAGTACATTGAGCTTTTTAATAACCTTCCGACGGTGCATTCGCGATTCGTTTTAATATATTAATATGAAGTTTAAGAAGATTGTTATTATTATGAACTCTGTTTCGTAACAATAGGTTGTTTCACCAAATTAAATATTATAGAAAAAAAAACAAGAGATAATATTTCATTTCCAAGCCGTGGGAGGAATCGACAACTTAAAGCATCTCCGAGACTTCCTGGTGGCGCCCTAAGCATACCATTAGCGTCAGACATTGTTTGATGGAGCTGAAGTTACTGAGTACACTAAAGCCAGTTAACGACACGTCTCTTTGTAGTATTGTCAATTCTTGTGTTGTAAACCTGAAAATGGGGAAAAAAAAGTGGGGGGGGGGCATTCAAGCAAGGGCAGTAACTTAGCAGTCATTGGGAACACCTTTAATAAAAAAATGCTAACAATTGGTTATTTTGA
The DNA here is from genome assembly GCA_949126835.1 of Anisus vortex. Lineage (NCBI taxonomy): Eukaryota > Metazoa > Mollusca > Gastropoda > Planorbidae > Anisus > Anisus vortex. The sequence goes on along the minus strand of OX421492.1, from coordinate 14,214,541 downwards.
AAAAAAAAAACGTTTGGAAAACAAAACCAACATGACATTTTAAAAAGATGTTCTCTTGTATTGATTTTTAATAGTAATAAAGATAATATTGATACTGATGGTCATTTGTATAGCGCGAATCTCCATACTATAAACTATCACATTTAGGATGCTCAGTTCCCTCTTGTCTACAGGTGTGGGTTTGATACGATAGTTCAATGGAATGGCATGCACCATTTTCCGTTTGTCGAATATCTCAGCGCCATCTTGCTTCCGGAAGTTGTAACTGTAACTTTTGGTGTTTAAGCGTGTGACAACTCGTATTTTTTTTAGTGTTTAATAATTTTTTTGACCAACTGACATTTAACCTGCATGTAACATTTGATAGGCGGCTTAGTGGTCCGTCATCTAAGCGCTTGGATGCCGTCCAGAATGTCTTGCGGCCAGAACTTTCTACTATAAACATTTTTAAAAACCTTTCCTGATTACCTGATTAAGTATCTGAAATCAATTTGATGAAAGTATACAATTTGACTGACATTATTCTGTCCCCACCGTTATCGGCGACACTGTAAAATTAATTCAGTCACACTTTCACCTTATAGAACTTGTAAAACAATTGATTTTAAAGAATCATGCAGCTTTGCAACATGTTATCAGATGTAGGTTATCATTATTTCGCAACCGATGAGCACAGAGTTTTATTTTGTTGACGTGTGAAACGGTATGATAATTTTCTCCACCTACTTCTGTTATCATAGTTGTCAGTGGGTGGTGGTTTTCTCCAGTGACAACCTGTGCTTTCCTTGTCGTCTGCCTGCGATTTAAAACAAACACAAAAATTCAATAAAAAAAAAACACAAGACATCTGCAATGCACAGAGGCGTATCAATTGCTTTTGTTTACCTCAAAATGAGTTTGATGTCCCAGGGGCGTTTGATGAGGAAATCGAGAGTTTCGAAATAATTTATGGATTTAATTTCAAAGCATAATATAAAACATGTTTAACATACGAAAACACAACTTCGAAAACAACACAATCAAATTTAACTCATGCATGCAAGAACATGTTGATATGTTTTTGTTCGTTTCAAAATTGATGTTTTTTTTATTTCCCGTTGAAACTATCTTGTTTACCGATGATATAATTATCAATAAATGATTTCCAGTACAAGATGATTTTGTCTCAACATGATTGTAACTACAAGAATGTCAATACATGATTGTAACTACAAGAATGTCAATACATGATTGTAACTACAAGAATGTCAATACATGATTGTAACTACAAGAATGTCAATACATGATTGTAACTACAAGAATGTCAATACATGATTGTAACTACAAGAATGTCAATACATGATTGTAACTACAAGAATGTCAATACATGATTGTAACTACAAGAATGTCAATACATGATTGTAACTACAAGAATGTCAATACATGATTGTAACTACAAGAATGTCAATACATGATTGTAACTACAAGAATGTCAATACATGATTGTAACTACAAGAATGTCAATACATGATTGTAACTACAAGAATGTCAATACATGATTGTAACTACAAGAATGTCAATACATGATTGTAACTACAAGAATGTCAATACATGATTGTAACTACAAGAATGTCAATACATGATTGTAACTACAAGAATGTCAATACATGATTGTAACTACAAGAATGTCAATACATGATTGTAACTACAAGAATGTCAATACATGATTGTAACTACAAGAATGTCAATACATGATTGTAACTACAAGAATGTCAATACATGATTGTAACTACAAGAATGTCAATACATGATTGTAACTACAAGAATGTCAATACATGATTGTAACTACAAGAATGTCAATACATGATTGTAACTACAAGAATGTCAATACATGATTGTAACTACAAGAATGTCAATACATGATTGTAACTACAAGAATGTCAATACATGATTGTAACTACAAGAATGTCAATACATGATTGTAACTACAAGAATGTCAATACATGATTGTAACTACAAGAATGTCAATACATGATTGTAACTACAAGAATGTCAATACATGATTGTAACTACAAGAATGTCAATACATGATTGTAACTACAAGAATGTCAATACATGATTGTAACTACAAGAATGTCAATACATGATTGTAACTACAAGAATGTCAATACATGATTGTAACTACAAGAATGTCAATACATGATTGTAACTACAAGAATGTCAATACATGATTGTAACTACAAGAATGTCAATACATGATTGTAACTACAAGAATGTCAATACATGATTGTAACTACAAGAATGTCAATACATGATTGTAACTACAAGAATGTCAATACATGATTGTAACTACAAGAATGTCAATACATGATTGTAACTACAAGAATGTCAATACATGATTGTAACTACAAGAATGTCAATACATGATTGTAACTACAAGAATGTCAATACATGATTGTAACTACAAGAATGTCAATACATGATTGTAACTACAAGAATGTCAATACATGATTGTAACTACAAGAATGTCAATACATGATTGTAACTACAAGAATGTCAATACATGATTGTAACTACAAGAATGTCAATACATGATTGTAACTACAAGAATGTCAATACATGATTGTAACTACAAGAATGTCAATACATGATTGTAACTACAAGAATGTCAATACATGATTGTAACTACAAGAATGTCAATACATGATTGTAACTACAAGAAGGTCAATACATGATTGTAACTACAAGAATGTCAATACATGATTGTAACTACAAGAATGTCAATACATGATTGTAACTACAAGAATGTCAATACATGATTGTAACTACAAGAATGTCAATACATGATTGTAACTACAAGAATGTCAATACATGATTGTAACTACAAGAATGTCAATACATGATTGTAACTACAAGAATGTCAATACATGATTGTAACTACAAGAATGTCAATACATGATTGTAACTACAAGAATGTCAATACATGATTGTAACTACAAGAATGTCAATACATGATTGTAACTACAAGAATGTCAATACATGATTGTAACTACAAGAATGTCAATACATGATTGTAACTACAAGAATGTCAATACATGATTGTAACTACAAGAATGTCAATACATGATTGTAACTACAAGAATGTCAATACATGATTGTAACTACAAGAATGTCAATACATGATTGTAACTACAAGAATGTCAATACATGATTGTAACTACAAGAATGTCAATACATGATTGTAACTACAAGAATGTCAATACATGATTGTAACTACAAGAATGTCAATACATGATTGTAACTACAAGAATGTCAATACATGATTGTAACTACAAGAATGTCAATACATGATTGTAACTACAAGAATGTCAATACATGATTGTAACTACAAGAATGTCAATACATGATTGTCACTTCATGTTTTTACTAAAACAAAATGTCGCAAAAATGATTGTCACTGAATCAATGTCATCAACATGATTGTATTAATCATGATTGGACACCCATTGATTGTTCCCCACTACATGGTCGCTACCACGTGATTGTCACAAAATGATCACTCTTGCATGATTGTCGCAACAAAATTGTCACCAAAAATTGTTCCCAACATTATTGTCTCTTCCTGATTGCTGCCAAATGATTGTAATGACATGATTGTCATAAAATTATTTCGCCAACATGATTGATAACGCATGAATGCCATCCACATGACTGACAGCATCCGCGATGAGGAGCTCCGGCACCGGAACCGTTAAAGCTGCACGGGTCTCTCTGCGCCAGGGCTCAGAAGGCTCTCTTCGTCACGTGACCTTATTTCATCACCTTAGCCTTGTCAAATGTGCAGGGAAAAAATTCACACGGAGAGAAACAGGTCAATGAACTTACGCTGCACATCTCATGACGTGGAATAGATCCTGAACTGGCGCGGATTCCTACTCTTGTCCCGCAACCACTCCACCACACCCACTGCCCTGATAGAGAAATACGTAACTTAAGTAAAAACTTAGTTTTCAAAATAAACATCAATTATATCTACTGCAACTTTTCTATCACTTACACTTACAGTGACATGTTCTTATACACCATGTCTACCCTATAAGCGGACTTACTCATAAATGCAATCCGTAAACCTTTATTTTCTCTTAACCCGGCTTTTTAAATTAGGTTTTTATTCTAATTACTGTTGTTGAAAATTGTAAAAAACAAAATGCTAATTAATTTAAGAAATAATTTTTATAATAAAAAATGCTTTTAGGTGAGAAAGAACAACAAGAAATATATAATTGATATGATAAACAGTGTATTTGTTTTTATCTGTTGAGCACTTTAGAGCTTTAAAGTTCAGAAAAACAACAAAAAGACAACAACTTACATTTGATTCTATTGATACAGAGATTAAAAATACAATTTCCACATATATTCTATTTAGACTTTAAGTTTTAGTACTGGAACTTTTATACTTACCTTTTCTTTAAAAATTGATATTTGAGTTATTGATATTAGATTTATCTAGCATTTTCCCGCTAATACAAACAGGGTCTGCGAAACTGTTAGGTGATATCTCCACATTTTTTTAAGAACATGAAGACTCAAAAAATTATATGAAAGTGGAAGCCAAATAGGTGATGTTATCTTGACGAAAGTTTGTTTTGTATAATTTTTCTCTTATTAAAAACATTAAATTTTTTTGACATCGCTGCCACCAAAAAAAAGATGCATTCTAGAAAACACAAGATTTGACATTTGATCAACTTTATATGAAACAAACAGTATTCACGATAACCTTGGCTGTTGTTATTATGTTCTTATGTAGAAATATCACGCGACCCCACGTGACTTTCCCTGTATGACCCAATTGCACCACATACCCCAATCTATTTATATCACGCAACCTACTTCAAGGAGAGTTTTAATCAATAAGGACCTTGTATCAACATAATCCTCTTTCACCTTCAGGTCTTCTTTTCACGTCTAACTCATCCATCCTTTTTAAAAAAATAATGTTTGCATCTAACAATAATTTTTCTTGTTTTCTAAATAATTAAAGAAAAGTTGCCAACTCCAAATTAAATTCAGTAATATAATTATGCTCTTTTTGGTTTCTGTTTTACTGCTTTTCTTTGAAAGGTGTGCACGAACATCTCCAAACCAAACCAAAAGCGACGTCAAATAAATTAAAAACGGTGGAAATTAATATGCATACAATTATAGCTCTGTATCATTGAGTTAATTACACACTCGTCTGCTAGACGTGAGTCGTCTACGAATAGATACTTCTGGATAATCACAGTGATTAAAAGTTGGCAGCTATAGGACTACATTTGTTTTGTTTTTTTCAACAAGAGACACAACCAACAGCGATAGTCAAAACTTGTATGTGAATTACGTAAGTGTATTGTATAGAATCGTCTTGTAGTGAGACATTTAGTCAATAAAACGTGATATTTAGGCGTATAGAAGAGAATAAATGACAATATAGGATAATAATCAGAGCAAGGGTGTGCAACATTTTTCGTTGTCGGGCCGCAGAAGTAGTTTGAAAAAGATGGGCAACCCATTCTAAAAATGTATATCTACATAATTAATACAATGAATTTAAAAAAAAATCAGTTAGAAGTTCAGTGAGGGCCATATTAAGATGGCTTGGTGGGCCGTGTTGTGTCCCGCGGGCCGCCTGTTGCACACCCTTGTCCTAGAGCGTCTGGTCTTAAAAGTGCGAGCGACTCGAGTAAATGATAGGCCTATTTGTCAAGTCGCCAATTACCATTGACGTAGGCTGTTAATTAGATCATATATTTAATTCACGAAATGCAGTTTATAGAAAATGTTGTCAGGTTTTTGTTCATCAAATATTTATGACCATTGGAGGATGACGTTTCTTTTTAGTTTTTTTTTAAATAAAGTTTTGAACACTCGTGTTGAGCTCGACGACATATTGGTCACGTGTCTATGCCGGAAGGGTCCATCGGTGACAAAGTAAATTGGTGAAAGGAAATATGCATTTTCTAAGAAAAAAAAATTATGAATAATACTATAGAGAGGAAACTTGCAAATACTATCTTATAGATTGTAAGATCATGAACCGCCTCATAGAAATGTTCACACAGCCAGGTCGCATCCAACAGGTGTCCCGCTATACCCGAGGTCATCAGCTCAAATTGTTTGTTCCACATGGACGCACCGACGTCTACAAATATTCTGTTTTGTCCCCGTCAGCCATTAGACTTTGGAACACACTGAACCAGGCCTCCATCACTGCCCCTTCTGTGCCGGCTTTCAAATCTTCACTGAAGGGCTGGACTTTAATACCTCAAGTGAAACCTCTGTCATCTGTTTGTAATTCTTGTTTGTGATGTTTAAAAAAATTTATGTAGTTAGATTGTGGACTCTTTCCTTGGCCCAAACGGGGTCTCCACAGTAATATGAAGAAGAAGAAGAGGAAAGCCATGTGTATGAAGTTAACCATCTAGTGGAAGTGTTTATTTATTGGACAAAGTGGATTGCATAAATTTTTGCTAAGACATGATTAAAAAAAATGTAGAGATGAAACTTGCTGTAACTCAAAATGGACGCCCACGGTAGTCTGCTCTTCACACAAGGGGAGACAAATTCTATCTAGTCAAGAAAACCGCTGATTGTAATTTAGTGTTTTCATTAAAGAAAATTATGTAGCGGTGAATTCTGATGAAAGTCAAATGACAATTCGTCTCGAGACTATTTAAAGGAAACATAAAATGATTCTATCTGTTAAAAAAAAGCAATTTGCGATTGAAATTATTGTGGCTGTCCGGTAAAAGTCAATTTATATGATTGGAGTTTGGAATATTCAGTTTAGGAAGCAAGAAATAAATATTCATGTTTGCCTTGTGATATTTTGCAGACGCCACAAGTGTATGTTTATATATTTCCTGATCACATTTGCTCTCCATCTGTTCATTGCAATCAATATAAATACAGGATTGTGACGTTTCTCTCTTTATAATGTTCACTTTAATCCTGAGACAAATAATACAGCGACATTGCGACATTGCATGCTGATGATTCAGAGTATACGTCGGAGAGGGATGATGGGATATGTTGGAATGCCATTGGTGGCAACTTCGCTTTTCTATTGGCGGATATAAATAGACACCACCAAGTGATAATAAAAAATGTATTTTAAAATAATGAGTTTAAACATAAAATATCGTCATAATTATAGATTGACATGCAATAGACTCAAATATACAAGTATCTGTATATTGCTTAGAATGCACTAAGTTAATTCAGGGATGTGGTAATGGGTTTTTAAGATGAAGAGCTGAACGTCAATAGCATTTAGTAAGCCACGCGCCGCCTTCCAATTAAATGAATCACGTGACATTTTACTGTAGGTTGAATGAATCCTGGCGGAAACATCTTGATTGGCACTTGTTTTGGTATTTGACAACCACTGAGTACTGTTTTTCTTTGAAGACATTTTTATATTGATCTCCAGGCTCTAGTCTGCACCAGCAGGATTTATTACTAACATGCCCCCTCCCCCTAAAAACATGCATATATACATACATACTTACATACATACATAGTTACATACATACATACATACTTACATGTGACCCACACCAATCCTGAAATAGACCCACAGAGACTTTTACTGAATTTGTTTATATACCCTGGAGACGGCAACCTTTTGATTATAATAAACCAAGGTAAGATTTCTAATCCATTCAGCGTGCCAACAGCCAGAAAGTCATCCTGCACCAGCACTTAATTTGTAGAAGAGACTTGAATTGACTTTAAAAAAAAAATCTTTTTGCTTGCCCCTTGAATGCCTTATGTAGTCGACCCCTGGTACATACAGTCATGTGTCGGAAAACTACAATTGTATGAACCATAAAGAAAATTACAATGTAATATGTGTCATTTCAAATCACGTTGGAGTCGAATGTGTCTATTGACCCTAATGACATATTAACAAGTAACACGTGTACATTATGTTACTCTATATATTAGAGGAGCAAGTATTGAACAAAGTATACAACTAGTGATATACACACACAGTTTCCCCATATAGCGTACATATTAAAACAGAACACAAAACAATCACAAAGATCACAAAACAATGAAATATATTCATTAAACAAAACCATTGGAAGGGAATAGACAGTTGGATCATTCATCTTGTGCATATACTCAGTGGGGCACGGTAACCCAGTGGAACCATTATGTGAAGTAATAACTGACTGTATACTATCATCTCTTTCTATTTATCTTACTCCTCTTGACAACCACATAATCCAATTAGTGTGATCCAAAACCATCTTAACATTCAAGACTTCAAATATTAGATAAAAAGATTCATATTTGTAAATTAAAAAACAACACAACAACATCGTTAATACAGTACATCTTATAAATAGTTATTAAATCCGAGTGAAATATTGTAATAGAACTGTAATTGTCTTAAAAACATATAAAATATGGGTCCTGCACGTCATAGCCAATTGGCCGAGAAAACTATTTTGCACTCCGAATTCCGGAGTGAGATTTTTGTAAAGTACTTTTTTGTTTCCATCATCTCCCGCCTCACTCCGTCTGTTGACTCAACACCAGCCATCGCGTGTCCTGGGGCAATGCTCTTGTGACTTCCTTCAGCCAGCCCACTTTATGGACACAGTCCTCTCTGGTGTAAATGGTGGGGGTGGGTGAGAGAGAGATTGTAGGGAGACAAAGTACGCGACTAGGGGGGCATAGTCAGTGCTTCCGAGAGAAGAAAAAAAACGAATTACAGAGTGAACACCTCGGAAACCCGCCTCCAAATATAGGACAATGTCCTCACCCTGTTAATAGACAACCAAAGGTAGATAATTCCTTCGCAACACTCAGGCAGCTTCCTACAAAATAACTTCCTCAGGGGCGACAATCCACATAATTCAACTCCCTTCTGTGGGCGGCAATGAGTTGAGACTTCATTTTCTCTGTTTGATTTTTGTTCTAATTATTGCAACACTTTTCCCCAAGCCATCGCTTCAACATGGCATCACATTAGATGTTGTAGATTTGCGTTGGTGTAAGACTGCTTTTTACTTTTACTGAGTCATTTCTAGAACGTGTTTCTTAACTTGCAAATACACAAACAAATTAAACGTACCTATCTATAACAATTTTACTGTACTGTTGCTTCTTCTTAAATAGTGAATTCTTCACTTTGTTTTAGTTCTGTGTTTCTCTATACTGATTTTATGCTAGCTATGCAATAATATATTTTTCATATTAAATTTTCATATCACGCAACGTTAATGATTAAGTGTATGTTTTCACGTTTAATAATAGTTTAATTTTATGGACATTTTAAAAGTTTGAATTAGGCCAAGAGCGTACAAGATCAGAAATGCGGAGACTTTTAAAAAGATCTATCCACCAACTAAAGATCAAACTTCACAGTGAAATTTAAAAGATCGAATATAAAAAGCCAATGAAACAAAACAGTGACACACAAAAATATAAAGTACAAATTCTAAGCTAGGAATGTTTTCGTAAGGGTGAGGGGGATGGTGAGGGAGAGGGTGGAGACGGCGATTACGAATACAATGAAATATCTCAGTAGCCTAAATAATACATTGTTTTTTTTACAATTTAGTCGATCTATTGACTGTAGTAAGAAAACATGGAATAGTTTCGAAGTGAAGGAAATCAGAATACGAACAAAAAAAAGCTAAAGCATTTGTTCTGGGCTTTGTATCAATATCGAGGCGAGTGTTTTTTCTTTCTATATTTGTATAAGCAAAAGTTGATTCAAATAATAGTTAGGCCTACATCAACCCATAGCTCTGATCTTGACAAATAGAGTCTACCAGACCATCGTCTTCACTTCCAGCCTCCACAGGATATGTCCCAATTTCATGTTACAGAACGACCCTTTGGGTTTTGTTGCTGAAATCTTTATAACCACCACCCCCTCCCTTTCCTCCCAACTCCCGCCAGAGGTGAAAGGGCTTACACAAGTTCTCCCACCAATCTATTTATAGAATACTCCGAAGAGTAAATGGTGGATTCCCTTGAACCTTGTTGGGTTATAAATTAGGTCAGTGGTGCTTTGTGGTAGACACATTGGCGGTGGTGATTTACATCTGGACAAAGGCTTAAGTGGCCCGGATGACTACCGGAAGTTGAAGAGATATCAATGGCTACTTATCGTCTTGATGTACGGAGCCTGGCGTCTTTTTGTATTCATTTGTAAATGGGGTCTAAAAGTCTATGAAGTAACTTTTGGTGCCGAATTGACATCATAAAAAAACGCTTAAAGTAAATTTAAATTTTAATGGCGAAAGATTAAAACAGATGTGTCTGTTGACATACTTTTAAAAGGTTATTCACACATATAACTTGAACCCTTCGAAAAGATTAGCGTTTACAAAAGGTTAACGTTATTTGCAAAAGGATTTTTTTAACACGCGACCTTCACTCTGCAATTAGATCTATACTTAAATGTATGTATTAAACTATTTTTTATACTTATATACATATTTTTTCTTTACATAGTTCATTAGAGTCTATCTAAGATAAAAAAAGACGATGTATTATCTTCTTGTATATCGTTCTATAGGTACTTTTGCCATTGGGGGAAATCAATAAAGGAGTCATTATAGCAGACAGTTCTAGCCAATTTGGATTATATTTATGAAGTTTACCAATGGGATCAGAGTATTTCGACAAAATTGAACACTCTTCGTTGTTGTTTTTTCTTTGCGTTTTCTAAATTAGCCGTGTCTTACTTAACCCAGTCACGTCCACACACACACACACACACTCACACGCACATTTTCTTTAACTATCAATTGTCTCAGTAATACTCTCGCTCGTACATCCCGACTGGCTCACACACCAACTCACTCAACCAAACAATGAATTACTCACTCACTCAGTCAAACACAGACCCCCCCCCCCAAAAAAAAAAAATAACAAAAAAAAAAAAAAAAAAAAAAAAAAAAACACACACACACACAAATAGACATTAAGAAACGTCTAACACACCTCACCAATTAACTTACTTCCATTCTCAAACAATTTTTCGACTATAAAAAAAAATAAAAAAAGAATAAACGTTTAAAAATCTACAAACAAAAACACAACACACAACAGTAGCCTACATACCTATATAAATCTATACAAACCTTTCCAAGCTTATATCTTTCCTCGGTCCTAACTGAGTCTCCACAGTAATATGAAGAAGAAGAAGAATAAAAAAACCTATACAAACCCAAAACTTGTGGGTTAACTGCATTGCATATTTATGACAAAACGCACAATGTCTCAAAAGTCACGTGTTGGATTCGTGCCGTCCGATTGGCTGACTGCACAAAAGGTTATTCTCGTTTCAGTTTTGTCATTGGTCCTCATCTTTCTTTTGTTTTTCTCTTCGTTGTTTTATTTTTTAATTTACCCAGACACGAAATTCGATCTGCTTCCCTGTGATGAAATTTTCATGTTAACCACTCAGCCAGGTTAGCACAATAAGACGACACCAAAGAATTCTCTCATTTTCACAAACACACATATAAATACATACATATAAACACACATACTTACATACACACATACATATAAACAAATACATATATTGCATGCATAATATATACATATACACACACAAATACATACACACATACTTATAAACTCATGTGCATACAAACACACATCCAAATAAATACACATGCATACAAACACACATACGTTATGGCTGGGGGGGGGGGCACGTTTTTTTTCTTTACCGGCCAAAACTAAAAGGCGCAAGTAGCTTAACTATCAGCAACGATAACAACGCAGATTTACTAAAAAATATTCACATTATTATATGCTGACGACACAACAATCCTAGCTAAAACCGCAAAAGAATTACAGAATAACTTAAACATTTACAGTAACTATTGCAAGGAGAACCACTTAAACATAAATGAAGATAAGACCAAAATAATGATATTCGGTAGAAAGGGTAGGGTAGGAAATCAGAAATTTGTACTAAATAATAATATTATAGAAATAGTTTCTAAATTTAAATACCTGGGAATAATCTTCTCAGCTAACGGTTCTTTCTCAGAACACAGGAAATATTGTAAGATGAAAGGTACTAATGCTATGTTCAATCTTCTCAGAAAATGCCATACACTAAGCTTGCCCATAGATAGTCAAATTGATCTATTTGATCAAACAGTACTACCTATACTAACCTACGGCTGCGAACTATGGGGTATGGAAAATTGTGACATTTTAGAAAATATTAGACTAAGATATTTTAAGATGATTTTAAAATTAAACACAAAAACACCAAATTATGTAGTCTTAGGCGAAACAGGCAAACTTTATATAAGATCATTTATTAAAAAAAGAATGTTACACTTCTGGATCAAAATAGCGACCGGCAAAGAAAGCAGGATTTCTAAAATAATTTATAACATTTTACTTAAAGAGCACTTGGTTGAAAAATGCAAATGGTCCGCCAATATAAAGTTACAACTGGAACAACTAGGATTGGGATATATTTGGTTAGAACAGTATATAATAGATACTAAACTTTCAAAATCAATAATTAACTTACGTATAAATGATCAAAGTAAACAAGAACTTTATGAGAGTATGCAAAAAAGCAATAAAGGTAAATTATATAGCGCTCTAAAATATAAATCTGACTGGGAAATTATTCCACCCTTTTTAAATAAATTACATCTGAAAGAAGCTATCTATATATTAAAAATACGAACAAGTAACAATAATTTCCCTGTTGAACTGGGTCGCCACTCCAGAATAGATTATAATTTAAGATTATGTCCCCTTTGCTTAAAAGATATAGGAGATGGATTTCACTATTTACTTCAATGTGTGCACTTCAATGCCCAACGAAAAATGTATCTAAAAAAATATTACTATAACAGACCTAATGTAGAAAAAATGTCGGAACTGCTTAATTCTAGCTCTCTAAAAGAACTTAAAAAACTAAGCATATTTTCAAAAATATTAGTATCTGCTTTTAAAAAATGAAAAATAGGTTAGAAATGTTTAAGTATTTTAACTTGTTGGTTTGTCACTATGCTAATGAGAGATAGTCGTAGAAGAAATGTAATATACTAAGCCGCAAGAAAAATTTGTGAATGATTTCTTAAATGTTTGTTCTCACTATGTTAATGCTGTGCAGGTCTAATGAAAATGATGTACTTGTATGTCTATGTTAGTAAATTAAGTTGTTGTTTTTTTTTTTTTTTTTTTTTTTTTTTTTTCTTTGTTAGTTTTTTTCCCCCAAAAATTGTATTATAAACTAAATTATCCCCCCTGAATTTTCTTTTAGGATACCTTTAATTAATAAATTTTCTATTACCTTCATTTTTATCACTAATATTGGTATTACTATTATTAATCAATTTATAATTCACTAATGCTATAATTTTCTTATGTTTTTGACTATGCCTTTATTGTACCTATGTACTATGTGGCTAATAAAATATTGTTCATTGTTCATTGTTCATTGTTCATTGGAATATCAGTACCCGAGTTGAATACCACTAAAATTTACTGCTGGCCCCAGCCTTAAACTACAAAAATAAAGTATATAGATTATAAACACACACGCATATACAAATTCACATTCGTGTACATATAAACACATACAAACACATAAAAACAAACACATATAAACACACCCATTTCTTTTTTTTTTATCTCTCCTAGGCGGTTATGAAATTTGACGATGAAAAGAATTGGTATTCCTTGAGGGGATTGAACCATTTATTTACCAATGTACTTCGGTGCCAATGAATACAAAAAATTTAAACATGCGAAAGTTATTCTTGTTTTATACCAAAGCGTCAATAAACGTGTGTAGTAATTGGTTAGCAATGAATTTCATTTAGAAATCTGATGGAAAAGATACGATGAGAAAAATCATTTACATTAAACTTTACCACCCAAGGTAATTTATGTTCTGTTCGTTGAACATTATTTTATTTTTGTTTGCACTATTTGTATAATTCATTTTCTTTTGGTTTTCATTTCATAGACTCAAGCTTACCTGATCCTTCTATTAATTGTCTTCCGCTCTATATGATTGTGTGTGTTCTAAAGAACAACAAGTAAAGTACCCTTCGGTTCAAAATTGATCATAGAGATGGTGAAACAGTGAACCAGTTTCTGTGGTCGAGGCATACTAGGTGATTGTGTGGCCGACACAATGCGCTTAACTTTAACCCAACTAAGGTCAGGTACCCATCAGAGCTGGATAGTCTCAGGGACATACTAGGTGATTGTGTGGCCAACACAATGCACATTACTTTACCCCAACTAAGGTGAGGTACCCATCAGAGATGGATAGACTCAGGGACACCCTCCAGACCCGTTAAAATATCCAAGCCTTCATCAGGATTTGAACCATAGACCTTCGTTACGCCAGTCGAACGCATTACCGCTCGGCCACCATGACAGATTGTTAATTACCAAAATTTTAATACACACAATTTCGGTGACCAACAATGATTGCAAGGAAGTTTTCAAAATCTCTACTTACCAGTTAAAATAGTTAAAATCATTTAGAGCGCATTTGAATTTATTTAAAGACCACACCCAAACAAAAATATTGAAGCTAATTAATCCACGTGACCGGATGTCATTACCTCCTACGCATTATGGGGGAAAGACCGGAAATTCATTTTCATTAGTGACATAAATAAAATTGGAACAATGAGCTAAAAATTCTCCTCTTCAACATAATTAACACACAAGAACAATTAGGGGAATGAAATTAAACCATCCCCTCTAGCTCAGGGGTCGGGAAACCTATGGCTCGCGAGCCAGATGTGGCTCTTTTGATGGCTGCATCTGGCTCGCAGACAAATGTTCGATTATTAAAAAAAAGTTTTTTTTAGACTTATTGATCTACATATTAATTACATATCAATAATTCATTCTACAAATGAGCTAAAGTCTACTGCAGCTCAGCATCAGAAGAATTCAGAGACATAATTACTGTACTTATAGTGTTGCAATTACACAAAATTCACACATTTACTTGAATTTTTAGTTATAAACAAAATTTTTAAAATTTTAATTTTTTAAACGGAATTACTTTTCAAAATATTTGGTATCGATGGCTCTCTAAGACAAAAAGGTTCCCGACCCCTGCAACTCTAGCTCAATCGTTTCTACCTCTAACCCTGTTAATTCCATATGGCTGAAAGAAAAGTATTATTTCAAATGTCTGTTAGCACATAGGTCTTATAACAAGTAAAGCTACTTATCATATTTCATATATTACAGACGCTCCTTCTATAAAGATGATTATTGCGTCCTACGCTCATCCGTGGTCCGAGTCAAGCGTGTTGCATCTTTATTATAATGTTTTAAATTTTAAATGATGTTATGTTACTGGTTTTCCTGGTTCATTCAATATCGTATGCCCGAATGCCACTCGGGAAGAAAGAGTACTTCTATGCATTTGTTCTCGCATAAGAGATAAGGAAAGTGATTTTGTCCTTATGTTTATCTGAGCATTGCAACAGATTGTAGTTGGGTTGTATTTCTAAATTAGAGTTAAATGCCTTATATATTATTACTAATTTACTCTCTGCCCTTTTGTCCTCTAGTGTTTCTAGATTTAGTGATTTGACTAATACTCTTGTCAGTTATGAATATTCACTTGTTATGAAACTTGCAACTCTTTCTGAATTTGTTCTAATTTGTTTAATGCTTTCTGCACTTGGGTGATGCCAGCCTTTTTTTTTAGAAGTTTGAGACTAAAACAATAAATCCTTTTTGTTGACATGATATTTTATTTTTAATTTATGATTGATGGCGCCAAGGAGTAATTTAATATATTCTTTATCTGGAAAATCGTGCCGTGAATATTTAAAGGCAATTAGAGCAGACATAAAAAAGAAGTAACATTATTTTTTACTCAAATAGATGACAGCAAACTAAAAAAAAAAAAAAAAAAAAAAAAAAAAAAAATCCACATTTGGAAGCCAGAGGATGGTAATTATTAGCAAAGAAAATAGTTGTGGGATTTCAGTGAATAAACGCTCACAAATTCAAGGTTCTGTTTAGAGAACAATTTGTTTTATAACAAAAGTACATTGTTGGAGTCGATGTATAGTTGTATATCGATTATTGAGCTGTATGTTATAAAAAAAAGATAAAAAAGGTAGATTCTAATAAAATTATCTCGTTCTTCGGTTCATGTAAAAAAAAATTTCAGTTATATAAAATGTATACTTTAATAAAGTAAAGATTGAATTTCTCTAGATCTTTCCAGGTCAAGGAAATATTTATTTTCCTCTTGAAATAAACCTTTTGAATTTTTGTGTCCTACTGGCCTTAAGTCTCCATCTTCTAAAATTAATTTTCCTTCAGTTCAATAGTTGTTTTTTTCTTCTGGTGCAAAGAGCATAACCTCTTAATATCAAATACATGGTTCCAGAACCACCGAAGAAGAAGATGGACATGGAGTAACCCAGGAGATAGAACAATAAACCAAATCGACTACATTGATTCAACACCGTTTTATAAATGCTGTAAGGTTATCAAAATCAATGCCAGAAGCAGACTGTGACAGTGATCATATCCCAGTCATATGTAATTTAAAACTAAAACTTAAAAAAAACTCAAGAAATCAAAAAATAAAACCCAAACTTGAAACAAACCTCCTAAAAACAGATGATAATTTGAAAGAAAAGTTTACAATAGCTGTAAAACCCAGACTTGAAACTAACCTTCTAAAAACAGATGATAATTTGAAAGAAAAGTTTACAATAGCTGTAAAACCCAAAATTGAAACTAACCTTCTAAAAACAGATGATAATTTGAAAGAAAAGTTTACAATAGCTGTAAACAATAAATTTGCAGCACTTGAAAACTTATGCGAAGTGGAAGAGAGATGGCAGGAATTCAATAGATGCATCGAGATGCTGATTGAGGAAAATTTACCAGAACAATACAGAAAACTACTCAAGAAATGGATCAGGACAGAAATTCTAGACCTCAAGGAACATATAAGAAATGAAGAAAAAATGCAATGAAGCTAAAGAAAATTGGCTCAATGAACAATGCACAGAACTGGAAAACAGCAAGATTGAAAATAATAAGTTATTACATGAGAAAATACGAGAAATATCTGGGAAAAGAAACAGTACACAATCAAGCTGCATTAAATCAAAAGAAAGAAATATTCTGTTTGACAAAGAAGACATACTATGCAGATGGTCAGAATATATTGAGGAACTATTTGATGATGACCTACTATGTAGATGGTCAGAATATATTGAGGAACTATTTGATAATGACCTACTATGTAGATGTGCAGAATATATTGATGAACTATTTGATGATGACCTACTATGTAGATGTGCAGAATATATTGAGGAACTATTTGATGATGACCTACTATGTAGATGGTCAGAATATATTGAGGAACTATTTGATGATGACCTACTATGTAGATGTGCAGAATATATTGAGGAACTATTTGATGATGACCTACTATGTAGATGTGCAGAATATATTGAGGAACTATTTGATGATGACCTACTATGTAGATGTGCAGAATATATTGAGGAACTATTTGATGATGACCTACTATGTAGATGTGCAGAATATATTGAGGAACTATTTGATGATGACCTACTATGTAGATGTGCAGAATATATTGAGGAACTATTTGATGATGACCTACTATGTAGATGTGCAGAATATATTGAGGAACTATTTGATGATGACCTACTATGTAGATGTGCAGAATATATTGAGGAACTATTTGATGATGACCTACTATGTAGATGTGCAGAATATATTGAGGAACTATTTGATGATGACCTACTATGTAGATGTGCAGAATATATTGAGGAACTATTTGATGATGACCTACTATGTAGATGTGCAGAATATATTGAGGAACTATTTGATGATGACCTACTATGTAGATGTGCAGAATATATTGAGGAACTATTTGATGATGACCTACTATGTAGATGTGCAGAATATATTGAGGAACTATTTGATGATGACCTACTATGTAGATGTGCAGAATATATTGAGGAACTATTTGATGATGACCTACTATGTAGATGTGCAGAATATATTGAGGAACTATTTGATGATGACCTACTATGTAGATGTGCAGAATATATTGAGGAACTATTTGATGATGACCTACTATGTAGATGTGCAGAATATATTGAGGAACTATTTGATGATGACCTACTATGTAGATGTGCAGAATATATTGAGGAACTATTTGATGATGACCTACTATGTAGATGTGCAGAATATATTGAGGAACTATTTGATGATGACCTACTATGTAGATGTGCAGAATATATTGAGGAACTATTTGATGATGACCTACTATGTAGATGTGCAGAATATATTGAGGAACTATTTGATGATGACCTACTATGTAGATGTGCAGAATATATTGAGGAACTATTTGATGATGACCTACTATGTAGATGTGCAGAATATATTGAGGAACTATTTGATGATGACCTACTATGTAGATGTGCAGAATATATTGAGGAACTATTTGATAATGACCTACTATGTAGATGGGCAGAATATATTGAGGAACTATTTGATAATGACCTACTATGTAGATGGTCAGAATATATTGAGGAACTATTTGATGATGACCTACTATGTAGATGGGCATAATATATTGAGGAACTATTTGATAATGACCTACTATGTAGATGGTCAGAATATATTGAGGAACTATTTGATGATGACCTACTATGTAAATGGTCAGAATATATTGAGGAACTATTTGATGATGACCTACTATGTAGATGGTCAGAATATATTGAGGAACTATTTGATGATGACCTACTATGTAGATGGTCAGAATATATTGAGGAATTATTTGATGATGACCTACTATGTAGATGGTCAGAATATATTGAGGAACTATTTGATGATGACCTACTATATAGATGGTCAGAATATATTGAGGAACTATTTGATGATGACCTACTATGTAGATGGTCAGAATATATTGAGGAACTATTTGATGATGACCTACTATGTAGATGGTCAGAATATATTGAGGAACTATTTAATGATGACCTACTATGAAGATGGTCAGAATATATTGAGGAACTATTTGATAATGACAGGGAAGAAAAACCAAACTTAACCAAAAATATTTAAGGCCCACCAATATTGAAAGACGAAGTTGAAAATGATCAAGAAAATGAAACATGGTAGGGCCCCAGGGCCGGACATTTCAGTGGAAATATAAGACGCATTGGGAAAAATAGGCATAAATGAAATAACTTAACTTGTTAACAAAATATATGATACTGGTAAGATCCCATCAAGCTTAAGCAGATCAATTTTCATTACAATACCCAAGAAATCTGAAGCAATAGAGTGTGAATCACACAGAAAAATTAGCTTAATGAATCATGTCAACAAAAAAAAAATACTTCTCAGAATAATCATGGAAAGAATAAGAAGTAAAATCCATCCTGAAATTTTCAGAAACCCAGTTTGGATTTGTTGCAGATAAAGGCACAAGAAAGGCTATTTTCAAATTATCTATGATAATTGAAAGATGTATCCAGATGCAAAAAGACCTGTATCTGTGCTTTATAGATTATTCTAAGGCATTTGACAAAGTCAAACATCAACATCTATTTAATGTATTACAAGATCTGGACATAGATGGTAAAGACCTCAGAATAATAAGAAATCTATACTGGGAGCAAGAAGCTGCCATAAAATATGAAGGGGAGCTAAGCGCATTCAAACCAATAAAGAGAGGAGTAAGACAGGGATGGGTTTTATCACCAGACCTCTTCAACATCTACAGTGAAATAATACTCTGGAATATCGAACACATAGATGGTATTAAAGTTGGAGGGAAGAATATAAATAATCTGCAAACAATTCTAAATAAGGTGGTAGAAGAGAGCCGACTTCAAGGATTAACACTCAAACTCAATAAGACCGAAGTAATGGTAATCTCTAAGAAAACACAACCTCCAGGATGCTCTATAGCCAGTGAAGGCGAAAATAAATAAGTAGTCCTATATAATTTGTGGTTTAACTCCAAAGAATACAGAACTAATTTATATACATTACGTATATAATATAAAATTGGCATCAAAATCTAAGACGCTTTTGTTTACCTCTACGTTTCTTAAAATCATAAGAACTATTTAATTAAAGCATTGAGAATAAAATACGACAATTTTTTGTATACAAAATTAGACACGCAGGCCTTTGTTGAGATTCTGGAAGATTTTGGGAGGTGCGTTGTGTGCTTTCTTTGGTCGTCTCCACCATCAGTATGTATATGTAAGCATTCTCAAGAGAAAAAATCAAATACCAAAAATGTTCAACTCTTCATGTCTGCCACCAACAATTGATCAACGGGCTACAACTCTCAAACGTTCCATTGGATCGGTTAGAGAACTTTTTCAAAGAACTTCTTTATGGTGCTGCAGTATTGGTCGTCTGTCTCTTTCCAGAATTATTCGGTAGATCTACCAGACGTTGTGTAGTTCTGTTATGACAAAGTGATCTTCAATACCTCCCAGTAACTGACCTATACCCCCCCACACACACACACACACTTATTCTCCACCCCCAACCCGTCGTGTTAGTCAAAGATTGCTCTAAGAGTCAACAATAATTTCCGTCTTTGTCTAACAGTTTCATTGAAGTTAAAGTGACCTTTTGTTGTTGTTATCGTTATTGTTGTTAAGAGTCGATGTGTGTGTGTGCATGTAAACAAATCGCCGTAGTAAAAAAAAACTCCCCCCCCCCCCAAAAAAAAAAAAAAAAAAAAACCAACAACAACAAAAAACAACAAAAGTTGTGGGAATAGATTAAAAATTAATGCGTGAAAATAGGATTCGATGCAAAATGTAAACTTTCAAATATCCCTTTATGATAATAAAGAAACAAAAGAACAAAACAATTTTTCTTTTCAAATATTTTTATTTTACTTTACTCAACTCAAACTGACATTCGAGAAAATTCTTTCCAAAACTTTTTTTTTTTTTTCAAGAAAACAAGAGTGTTAAACAGAATAGAAACAACAGCCTGCAATCAAATTCATTAAAATTGTATAAATGAACAAATTAAAATCCAATAGACGCCGCGTATTGGTAACTTCAGTAATATAAGATGGGATCGCTTTTAACAATCAACAATAGAAGAGTATTGTTTCAGAATCCTAAATTTATTTATATCTTGTATTTCTTTAGATTCTCTATTGCAGTGATAAAATTATATCTGGGAAAATACGTTATAGTAAATCCAATTTTAACTTATAATGCCAATGTAATAATTTAATAATTTAAAATAATAATAATACAATAAGAAAGTCCTAGACAGAAAATACATTTCTCATTCGATAGGCAAAGACAAATTTAGATAAGTTTTCTGGTTTCCCCGAGTGACATTCGGACATGGAATGGGTTGCTTACAATGGTTTAAAAAGAACAGCCAACAACTTAACATTATAAAACGTGCAAGACAAGACCCCAAACCGGGATAGGCGTGGGACGCAATTACCTTCTGGGTAAGATGAATATCACTAGTCGCATATATACTGTGACTAGCGCAGATATTACTATACCTATCTTATCTATTTATCAATGTTGTGATTAAATTATTTTTTTAAACTATGACTCATAGGCCAACAAACAATATGATCGCTTTTAATTTCCATATTCTAATGGTCTGATTAAAGTAGTTTAGAAAAGACCTACCCACAGTAAAAAAAAAAATGAAGCTAATATAAAGCTGATATTTAGCTGAATTATGTCTAGCACAATAATTGTCTATACTGCAGTCAACAACGTGGTGTCTTGCAGTCAATATCACTCATACTTTGTAGTAAATTCTGGAACAATAATATTCTCTTCTTAACGGGTTCTCTGTGAAATCCTCATGTCAATAACACACATCCTCAGAACGTGACGCCATCCTTCCATAGAAATCCAAAATGTTGCCCAAGGGACTATTTGGTACCCACGCACTCGGATTGCTCCAGATTTGAGGTCATCGGATTTTAAAGGTTACAGTGACATTCTGTGACAGGCTCGGCCAGGAAGCAGTATCGTACACAATATCGAGAATCTGACACGTTTGAGGGGGTGTGGCAGGGAATAAACGAGAATTCCAAACGGACAGAAGACTGGAGTTGTCTGCAACGCCTGTTGAAGACACACACAGAGAAGTATTGTGGGAGTAAAGGAGAAAGAAGTTCAGCTCTTTTCTGGATTTTGTTCTAATATTTTTTATGTTATCTTTAGTTGATGGGTGCCATACAGAATATAGAAGCTATATAATATTGGTGTATTGGTCTAACTAACAATCGATAGATCATAAATATTATGAACTAAAAAAAACGTGTATTTTATTTTAGGTTGTGATTTATAACTACTCCTAAGTACTTAACATTTTTTGTTTGAACTAATTGATTTCTATGAATGGAAGATAGCTGATATATATTTGATACTTTTCTTGGATATTATTATCATTTCTCACTGTTTTTTTTTTAAATGTGGATACAAGCTTAATGCTAACTGAAAATTAATTAAATGTTCCAATTATTCGGATGCTACTAGACATGGGCTAGAACCATTTGTAAATTTCAGACAGAACATTTTTTTATATTGTTTTGTTAATACGCGAAAATTGAACACACACTTTTTAATTTTTCCTCCATCGGAAATAAAATTAACGTAGAAACTCTGCATTGATGAAAACAACAGTATTAAACATGTAATGGGTTTTGTATTGACAGTTGATAAAATAAATGAAGAAAAAACACAATAACAACAACAGAAAAGGTGCGTTAATAAAGTATTTAAAATATAATGGGAAGAGCTGTCTGAATGATTGCTTTCATTGTGTTGTCTCAGACTACTTCAGACTTCATTGTTTAGGAAACTGACAACCGCAGCGAACAAACTGATTTAGACGAAAAAGTGTCTACAAGAGTTCTCCTTTGTAGCGTATGTTTTCTACGTCTATATGTGGTACTATGTTATAGTTGCAAACCTCGCCAAGGTCAACTAGGAATAGTGTCTAAGAGGCATTTAATACAAAATGTGTCTAAGTTAAAAAAAAATGTAATGTAAAATGCAATTTGGGCTATGTTGACATAGTTTGAATAATGTGAAAATTTTGTTGAATAGGGCCTACATATTACTACAGATAAAATAGAATGCTTTGAAAGTTTAACAGGTGAATTGTATTTGTATAAAGAAGAAACAGTGCAGACAATTCCTATTGGGATACGATGAATTAGATTCAATCAATCTAAATTTCCATTATCCCGATAATCGGCTGTCTGTCAGTATCAGATAGTACCAAAGACTTGACACTGTGACCTTCGGGTATCCATAGCCTCCCTCCCCACTCCACAACCAGCAAACCAATGTGGCAGTCTAATCGACAGATTATATTAGTGTTTTGACATTCGCACGCTGTACTCCTGGACTAGAAATTCCCAGGTCTCCCAAGGCAAATCTATAATGCACACACATACACTAGGGAGTCCAGAAGACATTCAACTTCTGGCATGCGACAGTATCCTTGCAAGGAAAAGTGGACAAGAGTTAAATTTCCAGAATGAAAGTTTGTTTTTTAAAATCTATAAACATCTGTACTCATTGTCCCCGGGGTGTGTGTGTGGGGGGGGGAGGGTACAGGAGGAGTGGGGTGGGCACGAAGAATTCTTCTATATTTGTTTTACAATTATAAAGTCCCCTATGTGTGAGTTAGGGGCGCGGTAGCCGAGCTGCAGCGCGTTCGACTGGCGAGCCGAAGGTCCCGGGTTCGAATCCTGGTGCAGGCTAGGATTTTTTTCCCGGGTCTGGAGGATTTCTGATGGGTACCTGACCTTAGTTGAGGTAAAGTAAAGGCGGCTGTGCATAGTGATGGCCACACATTCACCTAGTATGCCGTGGCCACAGAATCAACTCGGTCCGACGGGTACTACTTTATGTGTGAGTTGGTGTGTTCGTACGCTAGTACGCTGCGTGTTGGTGAGTGTATGTGTGTTTTAGGGTGTGTCTCTGTGTGTGTTGATGCGCATGTTTGTATATGTGTGCGTGTGTTTTGTGTGTGTGTGTGTGGTGTGACTTATTGTTTATGAGTGAGTCGGAGTGTGTGCCAGTGTGCCACCAGCCTGTGAAGGCGTTGTCTCTATGTCACTAGTGTACAAGAGGTGTGCTCTTTTATTTATTAATTGCCTTCTACCCGCCACATTACTAACACTATATAAAAACCTAATTATAATATGGCTACAGCTAAACGACCTTTTACGACCTTTTAATAACTACTTTATGAACTTAGTTATAACCTAACTACAACACAACTTCGACTTTTACAACCTCACTAATTTAATTAACAAACCAACTTGCACCTATCGCCAACTTAATTAGAACCTATTACTTAGTTAAAACTAAACTAAACTACAACTTAATTACAACTTACCAACTTAATTACGGCCTTTTTACGGCGTATTTTGCAGTCTTCTTGTCTTCTAATTTCTGACGCTGTTCAAATTACATAATAAAATAAAGTAACCTTAACTTAATATTACGCTACACTTCGTAAGATCGTTATAAGAACACTGTTTTTTTTTTTGTGTTCCCAACTTTTCTATATTTAGAAATCGAGCTGAACTTGGCAAGTTTAATATATAACTAGCCCCGTTCTCTTGCTGCCAGAAAAAAAAAGGCATCGTTGCCCTGGCAGCCAAAAAAAAAGCTCCTTTTCCCCAGTCAGAACTTTCCCACATAATCAATCATTGAAATCGGAGAAGTAATCGATAATTCAGAAAGCTCGGTTTTAATATTTGTAAGTTAATCACGTGACAACTAGACAAAGAGAAAGAAAGAATTAGCTGAAGGAGAGGGGAATGCAAGAGAAAGAGAGAGACAGACAAACAGACAGACGGACAGACAGATAAAAAAAAAAGGAAAGAGAGGAAAGGAGACAGAAGAAATGAAAAAATCATTAGCGTCAGATAGAGTTTCTCGGATCTAATTGGTTGTCTACGAACTTGAACGGACAATGGTCAATAACGATCGTCCACGTTTTCCCATTTGAAAAGTGGCTCACACCTTACTCCACGTGCAATCTCAAGACAAACAATAGCCCCAGGGCTTCATCTCCCCACTATTTCCGTTGAGCAACTTGAGCCAGTTGCTGTCTGGTCCTACTGTGCAGTTTGCAAATAACTGCGGGCATGTTTGAAAACTCTCTTTTTCTAAAAATAAATAGTGATACACACGAGAATGTCGGAATTGTCGAGTCTTAAATCTTATGCATGCATACATTTTGGAGGACACATCACTTCCGATCCTATTTTCTCAATTGGATTTAAAAATGGCTGCCTTCTACTATAAATTCTGGCATACTCACTTTAAATATTGAAGACATAATCCTCACAATAATACTTATTGCTTTTTTTAATTTGTAGTCGGCATGAACTTGCTGTTGAAAGTGCAATGAAATTCTCAACATCCGTGAATGTAAAGTCAGCAACAGGGCGTAAATCTCTGCTTTCAATCGTAATCGTTGCCATTGTAAGCAAAACAAAATGAAACCGGAAGTTCAAAAATGAAACATGCCGAAAAGATAACTATATGTTGTTTACGGGAATATAGGGGAAATTCATTTTCATCCAAATTGCTTATTTAAGACTCATCAATTGTTGGTTGTTTTGTATTTCTTATGCCAGCTGTTGTATATTTTCCATCATAACAAATGTAATGTAAAAAAGGCATTTCCCAGATGGGTTATTTTAACACTGAAATGGGCTTCTATTTGTAAACTATAAATACCAACGTTTTTAATCAATATATTGACGACTATTGAAGCATTCGTTGCGCTTCGTCTGCAAATAATTAAAAAAATTGAAGGTTTTCTTGTTTTTCTCTCTCGCTTGACTAAATACATTCTCATGTAGAACACTAATGGCGCATAGTCAGCTGGAACTTTCTGAATGTTTAGAACTTATTCTGCCGTGATCTTTAACGGTTAGTTCATTTGCTGTGAGGCAAACTAATGCTAACAAAAGCTTGACATTGTTATGAGAAATAAGCTCTTTATACCACCCCATTACGGTCCTACTGCTCGTAAATTAAATGAAAGGATTTTCATTTTGGCTTGTGAACCATTGGCTTTTCATCGAGCCAACCCGTTCGATAAGAATGCTATAACCAAATAGTTTCAATCTCAACTGTTTCTTTGTACTTTATTTATAGTATATATGTATATATGATAGAGAAATAGCGTAAGGTAGAAATGAAACCTAATCACCTAATAGCCAACATCAGAAAGACACAGCTGTTTAATAATTTTCGTGTTGCAAATGCAAGAATAAATTCATATACATTCTCTCTTTTTCTGGACTGGCATCCGGGCATGGAATGGGTTTTAAGAACAAGGAAAACCAACAAGTTCATCAAAATAAAAATCCAAGTCAAAATGTATGACCAGCCTCTAAACTACGTAGAAGCGAAGGATGAAATAATCTTCTGTACAGGAAACGATTCTTTAACTTGGAAGAAAAACCGAAAAACAACAACAACATAGGTTTTGTCTGACAATATAGTCTACAATTCTTTATGTGTCTTGTTCACTGTTTTGTACATTGTAATTGCCAATGACGTCTGGTTCAATTGGGTACCTATTCGTTTTAATATCAGTAGAAGTTGCTGCACCTACTGTTCTGTGTCGATCCAATGTATTACTGTTTACTCTATAAATTCTGTTACACATATAGGCCCTATGGTAGATCTGATATCAGTAGAGCAGTAATTGTAGTGCTATGGTGTAATTTCGGTAACGCCCTGGGCTCTTAGAATAATATTGTAGTATGAGGTTATTTTGTGACATTTCCATTTACAGCTGCAGAATACAAAGGCTTGCTCATCAGAGTCTTACGTAAACGACTTGATGCCACTCCCTCTGTTTCTCTGACTTTTCCCTGACCACGCCCCTCCCCCCTCTTTCTCTCTCTTTACACCCGTTTTCACTCTCTCTGCTTATAGATATCTAATACCACCAATCTTGTATGATACAGGCCTATCTTGTATGATACAGGCCTATCTTGTATGATACAGACCTATCTTGTATGATACATGCATATCTTGTATGACATAGGCATATATTGGATGATACAGCCTATATTGTATGATAAAGCCAATCTTGTATGATAAAGCTCATCTTGTATGATAAAGCTCATCTTGTATGATACAGCCTATCTTGTATGATACAGCCTTTCTTGTATGGTACAGGCCTATCTTGTGTGATACATGCATATCTTGTATGACACAGGCCTAACTCGTATGATACAGCCTATCTTGTATGATACAGCCTATCTTGTATGATACAGCCTATCTTGTATGATACAGCCTATCTTGTATGATACAGCCTATATTGTATGATAAAGCCCAACTTGTATGATAAAGTTCATATTTTGTGATACAGCATATCTTGTAAGAAACAGGCCTATCTTGCATTACACATCCTATCTTGTTTAATACAGCTATTATTGTTGATGTAACTTTACTTCAACAGGTCTTAGTCTTTACAAAATGCGCGTCTTCAAATCTTCGACTCACAATTATCTTTCTTTTTCACCACAGTGTTTAAGGATAGAATTGAGATAAAATAGAAGTACTCGAATACTTTACAACTTAATTGCTTTGTACCTTACCGTAGCAAACAGTAACATACCCAAGTCTCGTCCATACCCTGGTCAAGAAAAAAACAAGTTTCAAATTAAAAAGTCAGTTTCACAACACTTTAATCAAATCCAGACATACATTGGTATAAACTGGAACGTTTCTAATAGAAATTGTAGTCTTATATAGAACTGAGTCTGAAATATTATACAATGATAATGTGAATGTTCTCTCTACTACAGTTAAAATCTTTTAATAGATGTTGTGTTAGGGATTCTTCTGTTTCTTAATATATTTATTTTCTGAAAAACCCGTAGTATTTAGAACTTGTTCCACATTTTTGTTTTGCTGTATAGATCTAGTTTACTTTATTTCATTGATTTATTGGTACACTTCATGTTTAGTGTTACTCGGGTGCACTTTCCCTTATAGATATTTGCCAAAGCCACACTTCTACAATAATGACCTGTATGTGTACAGATTTCTGTAATGCAGTTCTGAGCACGGTCTTCTCTCTGGTGTTGTGGTGGGTTTTTTTGGTTCCAGTTTGTACGTGCTGGATGCACTGCTGCTGCAAAATCTATGATTTCCAAACAAACAATTATTTTTGTACCCGAATGCAGCTGAAACGATAACAATAAGAAAATACAAAAACTAAAAGTTCACTCTGAAAGAAACTCCTTCATGCTTATTAAGATCATCTGTGGATTGATTCAATGGAGCTCCTGTGTATATTCTACAGTCCCTTGTGAACGTCGGATTATTATCTACGATCTGGGTTACAATACAATGAATTAAGATTATTTATTGATGTTTCCATTAAGTTAATTGAATGTTACATTCCTGTATTGAAAGAACAATCACGTGGTTTTAATCTTGGTATTCATTTAACATTTTCAAAATTAATAATTGATATAATTGTCTTAATTTTGTAAGCAAAATTGAGATTTTGTGTCTTATTGACTATTTCAGTATAAATATAAGACTCATCGTACACGTATTAATTATTACAGTAACTTAATACACCCTTTGACGTCAAGAATTTTTTTTTTTTAAGTTGAACAGTATAAATATATATATATAAGATTAAAATAAATACATTTGATATAAAAAAAACGTTAGACTTATAAGTGATCCCCATCCTCTCCCCAAACCCTCACTCCGCATTGATCATACCCATCCACATATAGTTTAGTACGGTGAAAGTAATTGTTTCTGAGTGCAATGGGTCAATATTCTTCTATAAAGAAGCAGTTTCTGTAATATATTATAGATAAATAAAGAAGCTAAACTGAATGGAGAACATTGAGACGAACATAATAAAAATGATTAAAGGCAATAAATATAATAAATGTATAATATACAACATAAAATAAATAACAAAAAAATATTGCAGGTTAGGT
This sequence comes from Anisus vortex, assembly GCA_949126835.1. Lineage (NCBI taxonomy): Eukaryota > Metazoa > Mollusca > Gastropoda > Planorbidae > Anisus > Anisus vortex. The sequence goes on along the minus strand of OX421492.1, from coordinate 14,185,482 downwards.
TATTGGGTAAAACATTTCCTATTTCGTTTTTTAATACTCATTGTTACATTCAACAAACACAGTCTTTGTCTCATAGCCTTAAGGCAAATCTTTGTAGAGAAAATGAACTAGACAATATTTACCAGTGCCATTTTCTGCCAATACAAAAAGGTTTCTCAGAAAGAAGACCTTCGGGGCGTCGGAAACCAGGAGCAGAAATCACTGCACCCTGACCTTTCCTGGGTTTTAATAGATTTAATTGTATCAGGAAACTCAGTCAAGGTTATGTACTCAGTTAACTCTGATAGTGACGTAATAGAAAGTGAAAAAAAACAACAAAAAAACAACAACAGAGTTTTTGTTGATGTTATATTTTTGTCTGGAGTGAAATCATTAAATATTTTGTCAAGGATGTTAAAGTTCAGCTTTATAGGGCAATACTGTTACACTTGTTTGGATCTATTCACAATGTATTATTTCATAAAAAGAAAGAATGTTTCAAGTGAGAACAATTATGTTGGATTGAATGTACAGTATTTGGCTGTTCAATTAAAACACATAATTTTTTTTTCTTGGTAGACGACAGAAAGCCAAAGATATAATAGAGAGTTATCTAGACCAGAGGTCGGTAACATTTTGATAAAAGTGTGATAGTGTGTTAATAGTAAGATTTCTAATTCATTCAGCGTGCCAAAAGCTAAATTTCATTATGCTCTAGCAAATCTTGTAGAGGAGACTTAGTTACCTTTTTTAGGGTTCCCTCGCGTGACAATGAAATTAGCTCTTCGTGCCAAATCTGGCATGCGTGCCGTATGTTGCCGACCGCTAAACTATACTGATAGAAACAGACATACGCAGTTAATGATGGATTGGAAGTTCGGATAAATAGAACGAAAGATACAGAGATAGATAAGTAGATAGATGAAGAGTAGATATATTTATAGATGTTCAGAGAAAAGGATAGATCGTAAGATAAAAAGAGATGGACTGATAGAGGCTAAATATTAAAGGTCTTTGTAACAATTTTTTGGCATCTCAGCAGCAGATTGAATACTTCTGCACAGATCAACCCAGTATGTCTTCCGGGCTGTGTTCCTGGCATTTCTGAATTTTCGCAGCGAAAATACCTTTATATTACCTTTTCTTATTCCTTTTTGACACGGTGCAATAATAATGAATTAATATAACGAAATCATACTATCTGAAATTACTATACAAAATACTAACACAAAAAAAAACATTATTTTAAATTCAGTTCCCAACACTCACAAAGATTAAGAAAGAAAATCTTATGTTATGCTAGCAAAGGTGCCCATTTCTCTGAACTGATTAAAATTAATTTTTAAATATAATACAACTATCCATGCAGTAGTCTTAAGCGGTGATAAAGTATTTTCCGGTAACTGAAACAATTTAACCATTTATATAATACAGACGCTCCTTCTAGAAAGAATAATGTTGCGTCCAACGCTGATGTAAAACATTAACTTGTATGAACGAATCAATGATCAAGAACTATCCCAAGTCAACCTTGAGTTATCTCCGATTTAAATACACTCAGTTACACCTCTTGTTACAATCCGGGAAATTCCTTTTCGTGGCGGTATTTGAATTGGAAATTCCCGATTAAAGTGTGTGTTTTTTTCTCGTCGCTTTGAAAGAGTAAAACAGTAAATTCACCGGCTGCCCTTATTTCTTTGCATTCACTCTCATCCACAGTAAAACATGTAAAATACGTTTGAATTTGTTTCACACAGGGTTGCGCCCGCTCTGCAAGGCAAGAAATGTAACTCTATATATCTTGTTTCCAGTTCTTTCCCTTGATCATCTATCTAGTAAGTAGATTTATTCTTTTGCACTGGCACTGTCAATAGGACAAAAAAAAAGGAATGATGTATGCACATACTTATAGAATAGGACATGGAGATAGGACTAGGTATACACCAATTTCAAAAGTATTACTCCAATCATAGAATTTTCAAAAGGCATTAGATCTATATCAATCATGAAAATTTCAAAATGTGTTATATCAATCATGGAAACTGGTGCATGGTTCATAACTACCGAATATTCACAACTGATAAGAGAACTTAATAGTCAAATCATTAAACCTCGAAACACTAGAACAGGGCTCAGCAACCTTTTGCTTATAGTGTGCCAAATTAGGATATCTGAATCTATCAGCGTGCCAACAGCGCGAAAGTCACTGATCAACTATATTATTTTTATAAGAAAGTGTATTTAGTACCGTAGCAAGACCAATACTAAAAGAAAAGGAGCGCTATAGGGCGTTTGCAATCCCGTGACAAAAAGCACGTGATTTGTGTTTACTTTGAGTAATGGTGTACAATTAAATATGGCCGCTGTATTAATAAAGTTTCATATAGGCTCGAGCTTTTTTTAAATGATGTGTTGTGTTTTAAGTCTTATTAAGATTTAAGCTGTATTATGTATGTTAAATAAAATAGGCTATTTTATTATTATCATAGACATAGATCATAGACGATGTGAGCCTAATAGTGACTTGACTAGATAGCCTATTCACCAACACTATCACTTGACATCGTAGCCTAGCCTACGAAACATTAAAAGTGTAGGCCTATCAAGTGAAATTGAAAGTGTAAATAGGTCTAGCCGGCCCTAGCCTAATCACATTAATCAATTAATCTACAGTACTACTATTTACCTCCTTATTTTTTAGTAGGATAGCCAATATTCAGATGTGAATTTTGCATGATAAAGAAGTACTTCACTTTCACCAAGTTACGTTTGTACCTCAAGTGGGTTCTATATTTACACAAATACGTCACTAAATTTACACCAAAAAACTTAAGCTCCGCCTACTGAGAACGCTCTATAGAGAAAATCATTAAAGCGTTTTATATTTAATAACCAATTAACCTTCTTTTTAAACTCTATTCATATACAATACACAATTTAATTTATAAACTTATACATTCATAGTTATTGTATCAACATTTTAATTTAGTTGTCAACATTATTCTATAAATAGCTATGAATTTTTTATTGTGTGGTCTCTTGTGAAGCCGGCTGGTCCAGCGGTTAGATCACCGGACTGTCAACCAAAAACCAACTGACAGGTCGCGGGTTCTAGCCCTGCCACCGGCGGATCCCTGTCGCCCTGCAGGAGTTTTGGGCCAAGTGGACGTAATAATCTTCTACCTAGAAGGAACGTCTGTAAACTTATAAGATAAGATAACAGAGATTTCGGATTACTGGTATATATTATTAATAGTGGGGCCCATAACGCAGCATGTTCCCATTGCAGTTAAACGGCATTTATGCGTAGTGATTATAAGAACTGGGTAGTTAATGTAATGTTTAGAACCGTACATATACATTCTTTAGTCATATAATATTTATACAATTTTCAAATATCTTTTATAGTTTAATAATTTTAAAGTTATAAATTGTAAGCCATTAGTTTTTTTTAAAACATTAGAAATATAAACGCAAAGAAAAAAACTAGTTAATTATCTCCCTTTAATTAAATTCTTTAAATTTGATGCTAGTGATGAAAAACGAGTTAATTTTTGTTAATAACTAGTTTTGCTTTTAAATTATTATTTCTTTATACGATTTCAGCATTATGCTTTTTTTTTTTCAATGTGTAATTAGATGGATAAAATAAATTTACGTTGTAAATAAATATTTTCTGCATTAATAGAGTCAATTTAAAGAGTTAATTTTTTTCAACATTTATAATAATTACAATAATTACATAAGACTGTTGGTGACAGGTCACTTAATCCCCAGACACTTAATCCCTAGCCACTTAATCCCCAGACCTTTCAACAGTCAGTTCTCCTCATTCAATGTCGGAATTATTTCTTTAAAGATACAACCTAATAGCTTCCAGACAAGAAACGAATCTATTCAAGACTTGACCTATACTTACTCCGTTCTAGAAGAGACTTAAGAAACTATAAAATTGACCATCTTAACAATAGATTCAATCACAGATCGCAAGTCCAATGATGAGAGATTTGCATACAAACATTCCTGAACTAAAACAGTCGAAGTCCCGTGTGATTTTCTTGTGATTCCCACCAATTAATTATGCTGACTTACGTTGTTTTGACTGCATAAAAAATATCTTCTTTGAGGTCTCTCGCGTGCCACTGAAAATAATTTTGCGTGCCAAGTGTGGCACGCGTGCCTTAGGTTGCCGATCCATGCACTAGAAGACAGAAGGGCAAAGTATAAAGTAGCAATAATACATAAGGCATTTAACTCTAATTTAGAAATACAACACAATAACAGCCTGTTGCAATGCTCAGATAAGCATAAGAACAAAAATCATTTTTATAGAAGGAGCGTCTGTAAAATATAAGATTAGATTATTTCAAAATGCATTGATATCAATCATGGAAATTTCAATTAGAAAGAAAGTTATAAAATCAGTATTGGAAACGTATTGGTATAATTGTTTAAAAGTTTGAAGCCTGATAATGTAAAGATTTTCTTTGTAAATATATACATATATTTACAAAATGTCATATCATAGAGTCATAGAGGCTCAATTTTCTACAGAGAATAATTTCGTCCTACGCTATATTCTGTGGTTTGAGGTCTGAATCTAGTTATGTATTTTGATTAGTATTTTAAATGTTGAAATTTGTGGATTTCTCCTGGCCACATCAGACAACACCTTATTCCACGCCGAAGGACACTAGAGTAAAGAATCAAGTTTTACATAGGATAGTCTTTGCATAATATGGAATAAGCTAAACAATTGCAGGCTTAAACCATTATTTTGATAATAATGTGTTGATTATTATTTGTATTAGAAACTTGCGTTGTATTTCTGTGTTAGAATGTAAGACTTCGCACATACTTACTACTTTGGTATTTATATCAATCAATCAAGTTATTTGTCTATCTATCAATTAATCTATCTATCTTTCCATCCACCTATCTTTCAACCTTTCCATCTCTCTATAGATCTGCATATTTATCTATTTACCAATATATCTATATTTATTTTTCCCGCCTTCCGTTTTTCATTTACATTGTGTTCGTTTAGTTAAATAACATTAAACGTTACTCTTCATTTTATCTTATATATTAAAGACGCTCCTTCTATTATTGCGTCCTACGCTCATACGTTGTCCGAGTCTAGTCTTACATCTTTATTAATGTTTTAAATGATGTTGAGTTTTTGGTTTCCTTGGTTTGCTCAGGCAACCCATTCCATGCCCGAATGTTACTCGGGAAGAAAGAGTGCTTATATGCATTAGTTTTCGAATAAGGGATAAGAAAAGTGTTTCCATCCGAATGTTTATTTGAACATTACAACAGGTTGTTATTGGGTTGTATTTCTAAATTAGAGTTGAAATCCTTATGTATGATTACTGCTTTACTCTTTGCCCTTCTGTCTTCTAGAGTTTCTAGGTTTAGTGATTTGACTGTTGGTGTTACAACAACAGAGAAGAACAGACGAAAAAACAACAAAACGAACAGATATGTTCTACCTCTAAAGTAACATAATCTCTGATCTAGAGCATAAAAAAATCTAGGGATAACCGTGGAACCAATGTGGATGAGCAGAGCTAATCTAGTGATCAGGAAGATCAGGCTACTTCTAATAACACGACGGATGGAAGCCGAAAGAAAAGCTTGTGCCATGTATCGGATATAGCAATCGACTCCGGCACATTATCTTCTTTCTATACACACACATACGCTCACACATACACACACACGAATACATATATATATATATACAATAAAAAACAAAAGAAAGCTAGAAATATATATATAATATATATATATATATATATATATATATATATATATATATATATATGTATATAAAGAGAGAGAGAGAAAGTGAGAAGAGGAAATGGAAAATGCAACACAGAATACAGGCACGTACTTGTATAGGGAGGGGGTGAGGAGGAGTAATTGTATAGGGAGGGGGTGAGGAGGAGTAATTATCTCGTAAGTTTTCTAATAGAGAGTCTTTTGGATAAGAAAAATATGAGTTTTGCACACGCCTTTATGTTGATCCCTGTTTCTCAATAATGCCTATGTCTATGTGAGCCAAGGTGCTGAATTACTACAGTTTCCATCCCAACGTCTTCATCGGTCTATACTCTATATACTTTATCTCTACTGTAGTATCTAGGCTGCAGGAGTTGCTTTTAGCTTTGAGACAAAATTACCATTGATTTGTACACACACACACACAAATGAGAAATATTTATGAGAAGTAATTTATTTAATGTATTTATCCTTAGGCCGTATTCACAAATTTATCTATCTATCAATCCATCTATCCATCCTTCCATCCATTCATCCATCCATCCATCCATCAATCCATCCATCCATCCATCCATCCATCCATCTAACTATCTATCTATCTATCTATCTATCAATCCATCCATCCATCCATCCATCAATCCAATCATCCATCCATCTAACTATCTATCTATCTATCCATCCTTCCATCCATCCATCCATCCATCAATCCATCCATCCATCCATCCATCCATCTAACTATCTATCTATCTATCAATCCATCTATCCATCCATCCATCCATCCATCCATCCATCAATCCATCCATCCATCCATCCATCTAACTATCTATCTATCTATCTATCAATCCATCCATCCAACCATCCATCTAACTATCTATCTATCCATCTTAATATCTAGTCCTGTATCTATCTCTCTCTTTAAAGATCTATCTTTTTATCTATCTGTATATACCTTCTTTTTGTCTAGCTATCTCTCTCTCTTTTCATTTATCAATCTATCTATCAATCTATTTATCTATCTATCCAGAGCTATATATTAGGTCTATATGCAGGTCTATCGATATATTTATTTTTTTCTGTCTGTCTCTCCTCTCTTTTTGTGTAGCTATCTAGGCATCCCTCTCTTTATCAATCTATGTCTAAATATCTGCCCATCAGTCTCTCTATCCTTCTCTATAAATGCACCTATTTTGTGTGACATATTAAATATTCACATACATGTTTTAAATTGGCCTTAGATTGAAATAAAGTTGTGTTGATTAATGAATAGAAATAGTGTTAGGTCAAAGGTCAACAATGGAATAGTGATGGTTGATTTCGCATTCGTAGAGTTTATTTTGTTATTAACCCTTACAGTACCGGGCGCGTATATAGCGGAACTGAAGGCAGCATAGATAGAAGTAGGTCGGTACGGGAAGGGTTAACAACATTCATTTTTCTTGTTATCACAATTGCGTTAGTACTCAGTTATTTTGTAGCTCGATATATACTATTTATATAACACTTTGGTACCCATGTATGAAACATTGAAATTATATAAACCTGTATAATATTTTAATCCAACAATCTAGAAAACATGGAGTATACCAGGGGTCGGCAACCTATGGCACACGGAAGACCCCCCCCCCCTCCACACACACACACACGCACAGACGTAAAGGCAATTCAAGTATTTTCTACAAGAAACTGAGGGCAAAAGCAGGATGGCTTTTTAGTCTGTTGGCACGCAGAATGAATACAATTAGACATGAAGTAGAAATAGAAAACCCACGTTGGTACATTATTATCAAAAGGTTGCCGAAACCTGGTGTATACGTCAGAGCATTTTCTTTTCACAACAACAAAATATTCCAACGAATATAGTAGACGCCATACACAATTCGCTATACTGTCTGGACAAAGAAGAAGTTGTCTAGTCTTTAGAACTAAATGTTGGAACAGTGAAGTACGAGAGAATTGATTCACACTTTCGTCTCTGTGGAATCAAAAATCTGTACTGACTCATTGTGAATGTCAACTGCGTTGCACTGAGCTAGATGCATGGGCCGAAATGTTTAGTAGAACAATATATAATTTACTTTCATACTGCTGAACATTGTATAGCAAACATGAATTCCCGCTTGTCTGGATCAATAAAGAATTTTAATATAATTCTCTTGGAGACATACATTAGGGCAAAGGAAAGTTTGTAATAGTTTGTTGTTGTCATTGTTGTTAATTTTGAAGGAGCAATTATAGGGTTACCATAAGTGCTCAGATGAAAAAGAGGACACATAAAATGTTCATCAAATCCGGTTACCAGCCCGTAGCCGGTTTCTAGCGTTACGCCAATTTTAAGTGTTGTACTGTTAATGGTTTCAAATTCAATTTTAAACTTTATTGAGTAAGTTTCAGTACACATTACATTACACTAATTACACTGATTGTAGGCAACATAGAAACAAAACAGTGACCAACTTACAAAACAATAGTGACAATATCTCAATCTGACTCATTATCATCATTATAGTATATAACAGAGAAATGTAAATATGAATGTATCGATCGATTGGGAACGGACGGGCAAAAACCCGGACAAAAGCCATATCTATGGAAAGCCGCCCGGACGCCCGGATAGGGCCCTAAAAAGAGGACATGTCCGGGGAAACCCGGACGTATGGTAACCCTAAGCAATTATTTTTAGCGAACTAGCATTGTTCTATGTCTCATTTAGGGAAATATTCACAAGTCATGACATAGAACAGACAGAACACAACTGATGGCAGAGCGTTATAAATATGTTTTATTTGTAGAAGACTGTCGTGAACGGGACGTGGGGGGATTGGGGTTGTTGTGGCTTGTTGTCGTAGGCAGTATGTTGTGCCGATGCTGTAGTTGACCTGGAATATTTATTTGTTATCTCCTGGCTCGTTAAAATGATGTAAAATACACACACACAGACAGTTCTAAGGTGTATACAAGCAAATCTCTGGTGATGGTTATAATGTTTATTCTCTTTGTTTAATCCAATGTGAAATATATATATATACATATGACTTGATATAGTAACAGCTAGCACAAGTATATGGTAATGTGTAATCTATCGTTAAGGTACGCGACTACACTAGGGAAAATCTATTACTAGTCGAATGTACAGGTGTTTTCAGGCTGAAGGGTTCTAATATCTGAGACGAAATGTACAAGTGTTTTTAGGCTGAAGTGTATGGGCCAAGAGCCAAACCAAGACTTAACTAACTCCTAAGTTTGCGTAGCGTCCGTGGGACCAAAATCACGTGATCGCTCTCAATTTGGTTGGTTAACTCGTTTAATTTAGATTTAGATCTGATTTCGATTGGCTAGTTCAAAAATATCTCTGTATAAAGGGATGACTCAATAGAAGTAGAAGGAGGGTATGCGGGGGGTGGGGGTGTGTAATTAATACAGCCAACAACCTGGGTGGTAGGGGAACAAAGAGAGGGAGAATGATTTATCTTCCCTACAGTAGACTTAATATCCCTATGTCAAGTGGCCAGTGGTTAAACCTCCCCGAGAAGTGTTATATATGTGTGGAAAGATTTCTCTGGTCAATTCGTTGGGAGCTAGCGTCTCAAAAGGATTACCTAACCTGCCGCTGCTTACTCGTGAGTTGGGTAAGTGAAGGGGGTGGCGGGGGCGCGAAAGGGGGGGGGGGTAGCGGGGTGGGGTTTAAGCGAGTGGTCGAGTATTTGGGTCAATGACGTAAGGCCTATATATAAACATATTAAAATAACAACATGAATTAATACATTAAGACATGATATAACTACATATACATTGTAACTTTCATATAGCTAACACATTCACTCTCATTCATCCAATATTGAGTACCAATTCGGCAGCATTCAGCTAGTAAACTCTGAATTGGGAAATAAAGGAATGTAGTGAAGGTTAAGGAAAAGGTGATGAAGAGTGGCTGGAGGGTTGCAGTTTCGTGAGGGTGTGTGAGAGAGAGAGAGATAATGACGTCAGACTACTTTCCTCCCTTCTATCCTAACTTACGCTAAATCTATGCTCTTACTTTCTACACTACTATCTACGTGTGCTAATAAGTCATGGTTGCGTCCAGAACCGTGACAAAGACAATACGGATTAACAGCACTAATCCCTAGATCTGCGTAGAAGACCAACTGCTTGCCTGAAAACCCCAAAAAGTCCACATAAAACCAAGCTACAAAAATATCCCCAGACTCTATCCACACAATTTAAATCTATATGATTACATAGACAAATAAAATAACAAACAAAGATATTTTATCTGACAATAGCCTAAGATATTTTATGTGACAATAGCCTAATCCAAAAGTAATGACATTTAAAGCCATCCCAAAATAAACTGACCAAATATTTTCAAACCATCAGTTTTCATGTTTTTCCAGCTTTACTTTTGGACAGCGGCACAAGATGAGAGTTGTCTTCCCACTATTTCCTGTTTTCTCTACATCATGTCTGCCATAGTAACTTGGAAAATATTTTGCCCCTGATCTAATTCTTTTTTTTTTTAAACAAGGACTTAAATTCGGTTAAGAAATTACTATTTTGAAGTCTAACAATAGATACGCTTTATTTAGATCTAGAACAAGTAAAGTTATTATTTGGGAAAACCCATTCACTGACATTTTTTTTGTTTTCAATTTGGCATACCTTGCCGTAGGTCGAAACAAATAAATAAACATCCACATAGATATAGATGTAGTCTATTTGTGTAAAACAAAACAATAACAGCAAAACAAACACCGGAACAAAAACTTTACATCCAACGGTCACCATGACCGTTCACTTTTCAGAGCGTGAAGAAGAAAAAACACAACACGCACTCTAAGACGCATGTTTTAAATTGGTATTCTTTGATGCCACATTCTGAGGCCACTACCCCCCCCCCTTCACACACACACACAAACACACCTTTCCCACCATCCATCTCCTTTAATTAAAACGCCTGGCCTTTGTCGCCACTGATATCAAACTCCGTGCCTGGTATGCGTTTGAATGCACAGCGCGAGGTGCTGACAATGGCTTAATTCTGAAAGCATCAGCAACAAAAGAGAAAAGATGTTATCAGCAAAGACCCGGATATTCCCAACATAAAGGAGTGATATTTTTAGGCTCAAGTCAGTGTATGAATATAGACAGACGCATAGTGATTGAAGGAAGTCGAGGTAAAGTTTCCGTGGAAGTAGTTTGTACTGGTGTTGTGGTTTGTCTTGTTGTTTATGCATGGTCTGCGCTTTGGATATATCTCGCGACCGTCGAAAGGTCAGAGTTCAATCTTCTTAGATTTACATGAAAAAGCCAAAAATAGCCTAAATACTTATGTAGGCCTGACGTTAATTGTCCAGAAACACAATTTTTTTAAAAGAAAGAATAGCTGATTGCACTTAACACATTTAGATTCTAACATTTTTACATTAAATACGTACGTAGGGCATGTTGGTACAGTGGCAACGCGCTCGAATTGCCCCTGGATCCAATCCCATTGAAGGCTAGGATTTCTTTTTTCCTTTGAGGATGCCCCTAAAGGGTACTCTACAAAAGACGACTCGGCCATGGCTAATGAAAATTTTGAAAGCTGTTGTGATTGCCCCATGGACCAACATGGTTTAAACATAAATTACTTTTTTTTTACATTACATGGAGTAAGTGTTTCTTTTTGTTATTCTCAATGAAACAGAAAGTTTATTAATGTTTCTTGTTTTCTCTTTTAGTTACATTTACAAAGATTTTTTTTAGTGTTTAAAACAACAATGATAAAGTGTTTTTAACATTGGGATTAGATCTATTCTTAGACACGAGATGATGTGGGGTGATGGGAAATAAAGAATGAATTGATGAGATTTACCTAAAAAAAAGTTCAAGGCTTTTCCCAACTTCTACCAACCGGAAATGGAAATTTTAAGTAGGTCTTCTACCAAAACAAAACAAAAAAAGAACAACAACAAAAAAACAAAGAAAATTAAACAAATTAAAATACAAGATACAAACATTTTTCAAATACTTAATAAAGAAAACCATGAGACGTGAACTCTTAAGTAACTTGTGAACTTCAGCTAAATATACACAATGCCTTGAGTTTTCTTTTTTTTTTCAACGTGGCTGAATTTGTACACTTTTGGAAGAATTCCAACACCGACTAGACTGACCTCTATTTTGACCAACAAGTTCAAGAAAAGCTGCTCCAGGTTATTTGCATTTATAATTTCGGTTATCCACCAAAACAAAACAACAACAACAAAAAAAAACATCAATAATTTGCGTCTATGACATTTTTTTTACCCTGTTGTTTTTCACTAGAAGTTCTACAACTGATGTTTATGAAATATATGTACTGAAGCACTTAAATTCACTACAAAGAATTTTTTAAAAACAACAATTCACAAACAAAGCGAAATCCTAAACCTAAACCCAAGATACAAAGTGTTATGTAAATAAGGGCGATTCTTACTTTATAGTTCATAAAAGGGTCATCTAGTTTGATCTTGTACAAGGCTTTATCATTTAGAAGCTGAAAAACTATCGCTATAGACTACATAGTAGTAACTAGTCGATGTACTTTTCGGTACAATAGAGTAAGAACTATAGTTCTTACTGTCTACACTTTTATATCTGCATATATAGAACTTTTCGGTCTTTATTGTTATTGCCCTAACAATATAATGAGAATTCTATACTTTACGTTAATGAATTCTCTCTTTGTGTGTGTGGGGGGGGGGGGGGGGGGGAGAGAAAAAATGAGTTCATTAATTCATCTGTTACTATATAGTTTTACCACATAGGGACAATAAAGTCGACTTTTTGAACAATGGAAGTTACAGGAAAAACATGTTAGCAATTATTGTCTACGGCTGTCTTGGATATAAAGAGCTGTATCCCGCTATATTACGGAGGAAAAATTCGTTATATAAAATTACATAGTTTGACTTACACCATTTAAACCCGGTATAAAGAAAAACAATAAAAGAATGGCTGTCCTGCATCTTGGCGGTAGACCACGACAACTCTCAGAATTGTTGCTTTTACCCTGGCGTAAAATGCAACATATGTAGGTATGTAAAATATCATAATTTGTTGTTCACTTAAATCAGGGGTCGGGAACCCATGGCTCGCGAGCCAGATGTGGCTCTTATGATGGCCGCATCTGGCTCGTAGACAAATGTTCGATTATTAAAAAAATGTTTTTTTTAAAGACATATTAATTGCATATCAATATTTCATTCTACAAATTAGTTAACGTCTACTGCAGTTCAGCATCAGAAGAATTCAGAGACATAATTATTGTACTTTTAGTGTTGAAATTACACAAAATGCACACATTTACTTTAATTTTTAGTTTTAAACATAATGTATGGCTCTCACAGAATTACTTTTACAAAATATATAGTATCCATGGCTCTCTCAGAAAAAAGGTTCCCGACCCCTGACTTAAATCATATTTTCCGAAAAAGAAAATCAGACGCACAGTCAAGTTTATATAAAGTCTCTTAATTTCGAGATGGCATCTGTGCAAGGAATGGGTTGTCTGAAAAAACATTTAAAAAATAACAATAGCTTAACATCATTTATAATATTTTGCCTATACTAAAAGCGTTGGACTCGACAATCTTCTATATATCAAAGGATCCGTCTGTAACGCACAAGGTAAAATATGGTTATTTGTTCGTTATTTAGTTCGTTTTCGAATTCATCAGTTGTAGGCATCGATTTCATATCGCAATTCTAGTCTATCTGGCTATATCATCAGACTTACTTCATCAATGACCGGAAATGAAGGTCGCGCAGTCTCGTGCGAACATCGACGAGATATGGCAGAAGGACGAAGAGAAAAGAAAAGGCCCCCGGGCATTCATCCAACTAAGTTTACACAATCTATAAATAGAATTGAGGTTTTTGACATCCGCGGACAAATGAAAGCTCAATGTCGGTCAAGGTCAAGTCTATTTATAGATTGCTAAATGCCAAAGTACAGATTTTGAAAACGCAGTCATTAGGATTAGCATAAATAATATAAAATATCATGGATGCAATAGACTAAATGACGTCAACGCATTTAGATATATTTAGACTTTAGACAAATTGATCCATATAGAGCCGGTGAAGTAGCATTCACCAGACATGACCTAGGGAATAATGTACCCTCGGACTTTTGATACGCCAGACGAAGGCGCTGTCACTCGGCAACCGTGCCCATTGTCTATAGACTTTTCCATATTCTCATCATTCTATGGCTGAAAGGTAAAAAATTAATTACACACCTATATGCAGTCATCGGCTTAGCATTGTGGTGGCCAGGGGCGAATCCACAGGGGGGGCTGAGGGGGGCTAAGCCCCCCCTGGAATTAAAAAAAAAAATTTTTTCAACTGATTTTTTTAAAATATGCACTAAATTTTCTAAAAATTTGGTAAATCTTTGTCACGCGAAAGTTTAGCCCCCCCTGGTATTTGGTAAATATTTGTCACGCGAAAGTTCAGCCCCCCCTGGAAAAAATTTCTAGCTTCGCCCCTGGTGGTGGCTCCACAATTCGTTAGAAGGTCGTGGCTAAAGTAATGGAGGATTGCTACTTTTAGGACCAAACTAATAAGAAAAGTAAACTTTACTTAATATCGATTTCCACTGTAATAACGTTGCTAAAATTTGTTGCTCCGTTTTATTTTTAAATATAATTAGATTTTGTTTTTATTATTGCTCATAATTTTTTAAGAGACTGAAGAATAATCATGAAATAATTCGTTAACACATGTATTCTCTTAAATCAATTATGGAGAAAATTTTCTAAAACCTTTACGAAGTCTTAAGAAAAATCTGCCACTCAAATTAATTTAAGAAAAAAAAATCATGAAATAGTTGGTTAAAACCTGTATTCTTAATTTCTAAAACCTTGACGAAGTCTTTAAAAAATCTGCATTTCAACTAAATAAAGAAATATGTTGACACTTTTATAAATTTATCGTGACTGAAATTTTATAGAAAATAATATTTTTGTTAACATTGCTAAGTTGTTCTTTTTTTGTTTTTTTGTTTGTTTTAGAATTGATATTCTTACAATAAAAGAAAAGTTAAGAAATGGAAATTTTATTAAATTTATTATTTCCCTTTGAGGGGTTAAAATAAATGTGTTATGTCCCTCAAAAAAACAAATTCAATCTGTTTTGCAATGAATAAAAAAAACTTTTAGAATTTTAAACGCACAACAATAAGCGTAATGTTGTTTCAACGTTCTTGTGTTTGTTTGATTTTTAGCTATTTTGGACTTTTCATGTCATTGTGGAATCATGAAAATAAAAGAGATTATTGATTAGTGTTTGAGATTATTGGTTAGTGTTAGAGATTATTGAAAAGTGTAAGCAATTATTGATAGAGTAAGCGATTATTGATTAGTGTAAGCGATTATTGATTAGTGTGAGAGATTATAGATCAATGTAAGCGATTATTGATTAGTGTTAGAGATTATAGATCAATGTAAGCGATTATTGATTAGTGTTTGAAATTATTGATCAATGTAATCGATTATTGCTTAGTGTTAGAGATTATTGATCAATGTAAGCGATTATTGATTAGTGTTAGAGTTTATTGGTTAGTGTTAGGGATGATTGGTTAGTGTTGTATATGCGTAACAATGTTAATAAAGTTAAGCAATGTTTTTTTTTATCTTAAAAAAAAAATATGCTAATTAAAGATTTCTAGCTTAAAATTCAAAGAGGAATTAATCATAACTTTTACGTCGTGAGTAGCGTGCCCTTGATTCTTATCTCCGCGTGAATGATTTAAACAGGAAATGTGGCGGGACACAAAGAGCAATAAACATTAATTGAGCAACAATTGAAAGCTAAACAAAGAGCACAATGTTACAGCTCAAGAACTAGTTTAGTCAAGTGACGTAATGAATGACTTATTGACATCTTTGTCAGAGAAACAAAGCAAAAATAAATAACCAGAAAGCATTACGTGGGGTACAGGAAAACGTGGTTTCTGTTAGTCGTCACTTCCGGTAGTTTATAGCCTGGGCTTGTTCCTGTTATTTGTTACTAAAGAACACTCACGAATGATGAAAAATAAATCATTTAATGCCATCACTACAGAATACAGTAATATAATATAGAATTTTGACGGGTACAACTACTAGTATAATATAGAATTGATATTAATAAGAAAGCAACAATGATATACACACACATTAATCATATTTTATAAGCTACTGACGCGCCATCTATAGAACATATTATTACGTCATATACTTACTTATCTGTGGTTACTGAAGCGCCATCCTTAGAGAACATTTTTAGGACCCTACGCTTATCAGTGGGTTTAATCAGGTCTTGCGTTTGATAACTATTTTAAATAATAACATTAAATATTCGCCGTTCAAATTTTGTTTAGGCAACCCATTCCATGCCTAGACGCCATCTAATAATAAATACAATTTTTAATGTTTTCGTCCTTGATTATGGATTAAAGAAAGTTTATTTTTTTAAATCTTTATGACTTTATTATTATGGTAATAGATTATTATCTTAACATATTACGTTTTTGGCCGAGCGGCAGCGCATTCGGCTGGCGTACTGAAGGTCCTGGGTTCGAATCCTAGTGAAGGCCATAATTTGGACCCAGGTCTGGAGTGTGTCCCTGAGTCTACCCAGATCTGATTGGTACCTTACCTTAGTAGTAGTAAAATAAAGGCGGCTGGGCATTGTGCTGGTCACACCATCCACTGATTCGCCGTGGCTACAGACACTAGTGAACGCTGCTTCACCGGTCCTATGGATCAATTTGATCCGACGGGATATTTTACTTTTTAAAATTTTTTTACACATAAATAGTTAGCTAATTATCAGTCACATGCACTCTTTCATCAAACAAGTTTTACAGTTCAGAATAGTGTTGACTATAACATGTAAACATCTAATATCTTAGTATTGTTTTAACATTGACATGAAGAAGATGATCTACTACTGTATTTTCCCATTCACTGGGAACATTCGACCGTGGTCGGTAAAGTTGATGTAAATTACATTTTATACAAGACTGTGCATCAAATCGACTACTTCATCTGCTTTCTCGTTCCCATGTGTTATAATTTGGAGGATTTAGACAACAAGTTCAATCATTGTGATCAACTGCGCAGTGGTAATCAGTTTGTCCAGACCACCATACAGTTTTTTTTTTATTGGCTGATAGCTTCCTGGGACCATATGGCTGATAGAGTGGTGGTATGAGGGGGGGGGAGGAGAGGCTTACAGGACATGTTCCGCATTTTCGGGAGCTTTTCCGCAGAGGGACATCATTTCACTTGTTCTAATAAGTAACTTGCGGAACACGTGTTGCTTCAGCCTGCTATGACCTGTCCTTAGACTGAAGACGATGTGTTGAGATTTACTGTTATTATCAGTCAAAGTCATGAAGTTGTTGTTTGTAGCAGCTCGAAAGGGGGAAGAATCCCACACTTTCGGGCCAAATATGGAGATGGTGGTTTTCTTGCCAACAGTCTTCACGGAGAAACGGGGCACTTCTGAAAGAGAACGGCAGGCAGCTTTGTGGAACATGGGCATTGAATGGGTTGCCTGAAAAACCAGCAGTAACTTAACGTCATTTCAACACTAATAGAAATGCAGGACTAAACTCAAGCCACTGATGAGCGTAGGACGCAATAATCTTCTTTAAGAAGAAGGATTGTCTGTAATGCATAAAATAGGATCTGTTAAAAATTCATTGTTTTTTTTGTTTGTTTTTAAACTGGCGCCTTGAAATTTTCTTTCTGAAAAAAAAATAAACCAAACAATCTGACAAAGAATTCATGGCTTTGACTTGGTGCTTGAAGTGCAAACTGTAAAGCTCATGCTGAGACTAATGCAAAACATATCGATGGCGGAATGACCAGACAGAAACTGCGCAGTAAACAAAACAATAGCAAATTCTCCTGGTTTAGCGTAGGCATGCCTTCGCTATGACCATAAAAACGGTGATGTTCAAATAATGAGTAGGCATTATAGAAAATAATTACATGGTAGACAAAGGAACATCAGAAAAATATTGCTGACGCCATCGATTTGATCATGGAGTGAAAGTAAGATGAAAAACCACAACGAAAGAGTGGAAGTGAAGTGATTTAATGTGAGCTCTCAAGACCAGACAGTGTCACTTATTTAAGCAACCTTTTAAAACGGTGTCTCGGATTATCCCCTTGGTCGCGTGCTGGCCTTTTACGGGGAACGGATTAGCCACTTTGAACTATGAACTTTGCCTTAATTGACCTGAGCACGAGAGGCTGTTTTTCAACGCTACGTGTATAGCTCAAGGTCAGTCGGTACTGTTTCGGTAGTTTCTAGAAATTATCCAAAGGGCTTGGGCGAAAATTGTTACACCCTAGATCAGCGGTGTGCAACAGGAGGCCAGCGGTCTACAACTGGACCCGCCAAAACATTTTAGTATGGTAACTACAGAGCTTCTAACAGCAGTTCTTTAAAAATTCATTGTATTAGTAGGTAAAAACATGTTTTGAATTAGTTGGCATATACAATCCCTTATACATATTAGTTGGGCTAATGATGTACCAGAGTTTATCTTTAAAATTGACTGTTTTTTTCTGGGAACAGTTTTGTTTTTCAATTATTGATATGACTAAAAAGTGTGTTCTAAATTGTTGCCCTTTTTGTGGGTAAAAAAAAAAATCCTATCTCTCTAAATGAGTTGTTGGATAATCGTAATTATTGCTGCAAAGGTGTTAAAAAAAAACACCTGAAGACATTATCACATTTAATATAATGGAAAGTGAAATTACAGATTTTAAAAAGTACAAGTCACGAACTGTTTTATTCTCGTCCTTATATACTTTTTGTTCCTTTCTAGACTATATTATATTTACATGTTCACTGCTTTTATACTGTACCATTACATGTGCACTGCTTTTTTTATACATGTGCACGCAGAAAAATTGTCAATGGTACGAGGAAAAAAAAAAACATATTCAAGTATATTCTGTTAGAAATTGAGTGCTTAAGCAGGGGGTGACTCTTAGTTTGTTGGCACGGTGAATGAATTAGAAATCCCACTTTGGCAAACTATTATCGCAAGGTTGCCGACCCCTGCACTAAGTCTTCAAACCCTAAAGATCCATCAGAAAACCGGATCAAAGTCCTGTACTTTAACTAAAGAGCAAGATCTTGTCTGGCTTGCTGTGAACAATCGGAAATGCACAAAAGAAATCGTGAGAGGTCACGCCAAAATCGTGACGATGTGAAGAAAGCGTCTGACGTTTAAAGAAAGATGATAAATATTTACTGCTTGGGATTATCACAACAATGAGATATCTATTTTAGCGTTAAAAGTTTGCCTATTTATCGTTGTTGTATGGGCATATCTATTATTGACAATATTTATGTATGTCAAGTGTCACGTGTACATTTCCAAAGCGAGTGCTTTGACAGAAGCTTTGATTTATGGAGAATACATTATATTATATTTGTAAATAAATATTTATGTGTGATATGGATAACTTTTCAAAATGTTTTTATAAACACGTGACTTAATAAAAGCACAATAAATTGGGGATTATGATGGTGAAGTTTTTTTTTTTAGATCCAACTCAGTGTGCGTAGGTCTCGCTAACTGTACATTTAACTTAATGAAAGAGAATGGATGTTGAGCCAGAAAACCAAATGGACATCCTGTATAGAGAACTGTCTACGACCACGCATTAATGACGTCTTCGAGGCGGGACGTGACCAGAATGGGTGTACAAGTAGACACTAGGGAATGGGGCGCTTCAGATTGCTGCGCCATACAGGGGTCGGCAACCTTTTGATAACAGTGTGCCAAAGTAGGATTTCTAATTAATTAAGCGTGCCAAAAGGCCAAAGGTCATCCTGCTTTAGCAGTCAACTTCTTGTAAAAGTGCCTGAATTGCTTTTTTTTTGGTAGTCTTCCGCGTGCTATTGAAAATCGCTCCGCGTGCCAAGTCTGGCACACGTTCTGTAGGCTGCCGATTCCTGGTCAAGTATACTGGTATTTGGATCTGGACATGAGGACAATCTGCTAAAAAACAACAACAACAGAAGATTGAACCAACAACTGACATTGAACAGTCTTCAGATATACAATGGCCAACAACTGACACTGAACAGTCTTCAGATATACAATGGCCAACAACTGACACTGAACAGTCTTCAGATATACAATGGCCAACAACTGACACTGAACAGTCTTCAGATATACAATGGCCAACAACTGACACTGAACAGTCTTCAGATATACAATGGCCAACAACTGACACTGAACAGTCTTCAGATATACAATGGCCAACAACTGACACTGAACAGTCTTCAGATATACAATGGCCAACAACTGACACTGAACAGTCTTCAGATATACAATGGCCAACAACTGACACTGAACAGTCTTCAGATATACAATGGCCAACAATTCAAATAGTGTACTCCACACAGCCACATTCAACGATGCAACGAGCCAGTAGCGTAACTATAGGGTGGGGTAGGTGAAAGGGGACGGCCGCCCCAGGAGCTAAAGTCTGACTAGGAGCCCAACTGACAATTTCTAACTAATAAATAAACAATATTATTCTTAAAGTCCCCTTAGGCGCTATTCGCTCTAGTTATGCCACTCCCCACGAGCGCCCCTTGTTTCCCCGAGAAAGATGGAACCAACTGACTTATTCGAATCTTCAAAACTTGTATTTCTCTAAGTGTCAACTTTGGTAAAAACAAGTAATGGTAACTAGAAGCCCAGATATAGAAATTAAATAAAGTAAATTAAGTAAACGTTCCCTTCTCCGCTCTCCGAACTTTCAGTAACATTAGGGCGGTCGGTAGCCATAATTAAGTATGAACAATTTGGGCCCTTTTAAACAGGTCATCCGATTGAATTCTTTAAACAGATCATCTGGGTGAAATCTTTAAACAGATCATCTGGGTGAAATCTTTAAACAGATCATCTGGGTGAAATCTTTAAACAGATCATCTGGGTGAAATCTTTAAACAGATCATCTGGGTGAAATCTTTAAACAGATCATCTGGGTGAAATCTTTAAACAGATCATCTGGGTGAAATCTTTAAACAGATCATCTGGGTGAAATCTTCAAACAGATCATCTGGGTGAAATCTTCAAACCGATCATCTGGGTGAAATCTTCAAACAGATCATCTGGGTGAAATCTTCAAACAGATCATCTGGGTGAATTCTTCAAACAGATCATCTGGGTGAATTCTTTAAACAGATCATCTGGGTGAAATCTTCAAACAGATCATCTGGGTGAAATCTTCAAACAGATCATCTGGGTGAAATCTTCAAACAGATCATCTGGGTGAATTCTTCAAACAGATCATCTGGGTGAATTCTTCAAACAGATCATCTGGGTGAAATCTTCAAACAGATCATCTGGGTGAAATCTTCAAACAGATCATCTGGGTGAAATCTTCAAACAGATCATCTGGGTGAAATCTTCAAACAGATCATCTGGGTGAAATCTTTAAACAGATCATCTGGGTGAAATCTTTAAACAGATCATCTGGGTGAAATCTTTAAACAGATCATCTGGGTGAAATCTTTAAACAGATCATCTGGGTGAAATCTTTAAACAGATCATCTGGGTGAAATCTTTAAACAGATCATCTGGGTGAAATCTTCAAACAGATCATCTGGGTGAAATCTTCAAACAGATCATCTGGGTGAAATCTTTAAACAGATCATCTGGGTGAAATCTTCAAACAGATCATCTGGGTGAAATCTTCAAACAGATCATCTGGGTGAAATCTTCAAACAGATCATCTGGGTGAATTCTTCAAACAGATCATCTGGGTGAATTCTTTAAACAGATCATCTGGGTGAAATCTTCAAACAGATCATCTGGGTGAAATCTTCAAACAGATCATCTGGGTGAAATCTTCAAACAGATCATCTGGGTGAATTCTTCAAACAGATCATCTGGGTGAATTCTTTAAACAGATCATCTGGGTGAAATCTTCAAACAGATCATCTGGGTGAAATCTTCAAACAGATCATCTGGGTGAAATCTTCAAACAGATCATCTGGGTGAAATCTTTAAACAGATCATCTGGGTGAAATCTTTAAACAGATCATCTGGGTGAAATCTTTAAACAGATCATCTGGGTGAAATCTTTAAACAGATCATCTGGGTGAAATCTTTAAACAGATCATCTGGGTGAAATCTTTAAACAGATCATCTGGGTGAAATCTTTAAACAGATCATCTGGGTGAAATCTTTAAACAGATCATCTGGGTGAAATCTTTAAACAGATCATCTGGGTGAAATCTTTAAACAGATCATCTGGGTGAAATCTTTAAACAGATCATCTGGGTGAAATCTTTCCGAGTAATCGCAATCTCCGTCACCTGTCTTCGTTTGAAAAAAAACACCAACCTATATCGTCAGTCGGCACTATAGTCAGTCTTTTGTAGTCAGACGCAATCTAGTGAGATACATTTTCGAAGTGTCCAGTCCACTCTCACCCGGGCCGCCAAAACCACGTGACCGCCCCCTCCCTTCGCCCCCACCCCTTGAAATAACTGGAATCATGTTTGGTGGAAGCGATCAATAAGACGTCTGATTAGCACTGGCTGGTCATTTGCGAGGATGTGACGTCAACACCAACTGACCACTGCTTTTAGCCGGAAAGCAACGTACATAATTAAGTGAGTGTGAAGTATGAGTGTGTACGTCTCTATGTCTTTCTGTCTGTCTGTTTGTCTGTCTGTCTGTCTGAAGTGTATGCAGCAGATCCTAGAGATACAGTGAAGACATCTTTTATCAACCGTTGCTTGCATTAACAAAGTCAAATGAAGTCAATTTCCATTATACCTAAAAGTCTTAGGAATTTTTTTTCTTTTGTTGAAGTCGGCAAATTTCAACGTTGGCCATTACGGTCAGCGACCATGAGATACAATGGGATAGTGTGGCCATGTGAAAAGACAATACACTTTACAGTTAGTGGTTACGGTTTTTATTTCTCTTTAAAAGAAATCAAAATGAAAAGCTTTCAATATATTTATATGAATATTATATTAAGACGTAACAAGAATCAATCATTTCCATTTCTACAAACGAACATATTGTCATGTAGCAGCATTGATTGACTCGTTCACAAAGAAACAGGTTGTCATGTAGAACGTATAAATCATGCGTTCATTCTTGCGCGTCTCTTAGTTTTTCTTACAGAATCCTAATTTTGCACACATTTCCTTTTTTTTTTTTTCTTGTTCTTTATCATACTTTATGTAGCTGATAAAGATCTTTTGGTTGATACGTACAGAGTACAGATAGGTCTTAATATTAGGCTTACGTTTGACATGTTTCTATCCTTTTTAAGAAGACTATATCTATTTCCCAAATTTTATGTTTTTACGCTTTTTAGAAGAAAATAAAAAATCTTGTATTTTAGGTAAATTGCTTTTGCAATATTTTATACAAAAGTTTACAATACAGATGAAGACTATCTGATTGTTAAGGGAACCAGTAGACATCCTTGTTTTACATAGACTGATATAATAACGTATGTCGTTTACTTAGTTTGATATAATGAAATATGTCGTTTACTGAGTCAGATATAATGAAATATGTCACAGATCTATAATATTCATCTCAATGCTTTTGTTAAATTCAACTATTCACATAGATCTATATTCATCTGAACGATTTTGTTAAATTCAACTGTTCACATAGATCTATATTCATCTCAATGATTTTGTTAAATTCAACTATTCACATAGATCTATATTCATCTGAACGATTTTGTTAAATTAAACTGTTCACATAGATCTATATTCATCTGATCGATTTTGTTAAATTCAACTATTCACATAAATATATATTCATCTCAACGCATTTAATTTGTTAAATTCAACTATTCACATAGATCTATATTCATCTCAACGCTTTAGTTAAATTCAACTATTCACATAGATCTATATTCATCTCAACGCTTTTGTTAAATTCAACTATTCACATAGATCTATATTCATCTCAACGCTTTAGTTAAATTCAACTATTCACATAGATCTATATTCATCTCAACGCTTTTGTTAAATTCAACTATTCACATAGATCTATATTCATCTCAACGATTTTTTCCCCTTGCACTTTGCAGCCATTAAACCAAATGTCAATGGCATGAGGCTTTGTTCTAAAGCCACATTATGCTAGAAAGAAAAAGTACTTGTTCTGGAATAGTCTATGGCCAATTCAAAAAGATGAGTAATGACAGCTATGAAATGCCTCGATGGCTAAACTCAGCTTGCGTGGCTGCCTATATGCGTATACAAGATAGACTGGCGTTTTCAAATGATTGAGGAGTTACAAAAATTATTATATGGAATTATGACATAATATAAAGCTTCTAGGCCTGCTGGATCCAGTAGTTTGTAGAATTCTTTGGATATATTATTTCCGGCATCCAGGGCCACCTAACCTGTTTTGGACTTGAGATAAAGTTTTTTGGACCCAAGCTTATGTTAAAGAATTTTAGCCGTATTAGAGATAGATGCAAAATAACTAGTGAACGCCTTACGTCTTTACGTCTAGATATTTATACACATAGATACACGATTATACACATGTAATATATATAATATATATAAATGTTCAAGCACATATTGATTGAAATAAACATATAATGCACATAGATAAAAGGTAACATAAATTCATGCATAGATATTATAGCAACTATTTAATATTACCCTTCACCTATCCCATAACCTGAGTGAGGGTCATTTGGGCACCATTTTTTGATTTTACGCCATTCGTCTCGGTCCTGCGGCGCCCTCTGGGAATCTGCAAGAGACAAGCCGGTCCACTCCTTGATGTCATCCTCCCATCGTCTCTTTTGCCTGCCTCTCTTTCTTCCACCCTGCACTGTGCCCTGCAGGGTTGTTTTCGCCAGGCCCTTGGCTCTTGCCACATGCCCGTACCATCTGAGTTTTCTGGATTTAATGGCGCTGTGTAGATCCTCGTGAGGGCCGATGGCGTAGGTGATTCGATCACGGACAGCCTCATTTGTAACTCGATCTTTGTAGGAGATGTTTAAAATTGTACGTAGGCATCTCATTTCCAAGGCTCTGATTCTTTTCTAGAGATCTCCTGTAAGTGTTCATGTTTTATATAATGTGTTTGATATAAAACTATGTATCAAAATTCTCTTTAAAATAGCATAATTTCCTTACAGGAAGTGAAATAATATTTAAAAAATATACCATAATTCAAAAAAGCTTCCGAAACATGCACACCAAAGCAAATTGCGCAAGGGGCTTTGCGCAAGGGGCAGGGGGGGGAGGGGAAAGGGAGAGATGACACACTTGCAGGCATTTATTCAAAGTTTCGCCGTCTGACCTAGTTAGCACCCTCTTCAAACACGCACCTCACGACGTGACGTCTTACAAACCCAGTCGGCACACTCCAGTCCCACCATAATAATGGTTCTTTATTTTTGTTTTAGGTATGCTGAAAGACGGAATTAATGTAATCAAGTCAATTTTCCATTTATTTGGATCAATAAAGCAATCTTATCTTATCTTATCTTATAATAATAATAATAATAATAATGTTTATATGGCGCATATCCCGTCGATAACAGTTCTATGCGCTGAAACTACAACAACAGACGAAAATGAAAATATGTAGCAAATATTGCTAACGAAATAGGTAAGTCTTCAGTGGCTTCTGAAGACCTAAGCCCTCTGTTTACATCACATTTCCTAACGTCTCTTCCCATCTAAATAATCTTCTACCTAAACTAAACGAGACCGCGTTGTTACAATGATTTTTTTTCCGTTTCATAATAACCCTCCATTGAAATTTTACAGAAAAGCGTCAAGAAAAGTTGATAACCTTGTTATTACAACTTTGCCAACGCCTTCTTTCTTTGTTCCTCGGGTCGATCGTAATTACTCATGAAGGTTGTTGATGTTTTTTTTACACTGTAGCTGTTAAATTTCACAATACGACACATTGGGGATGTATAAATAGGATACATTAATTACCCGTAATTAGATCTAGGATATATTGTTATAGTTAGATGACAAGCGAAAAAAGAGCTGGTATGACAATTGTTCATTGTCTACAATTTCAACGATACACAATGGACATATGCACGCCCACACATAATCTGTCAAAAAAACACTTACACTCGATTACACATACAAACGAACACATATGACTTGACCTAGATTTAATTCTGTGTAGCACCTCTTTAATTAAGTTCTGCATCTTTAGTGATTCCCGTCAGTTGGGTCTGGATCTTTTGCGTTTCTTTTCGGTTGGGTCTGTGTAAGGTCGATAGCCTTAGCCTCACTGGCAACCGACCTCCTCCAAGTCTGATATGGTTTGTACACCTCTGGGTGGGATACCGATTTCAATTCTATATTTAAATTTGCTACCTTTTAATAGACATTGCTCTTTACATTCACTTGGGGGTAGAAAAATTCCAAATTTAAAATGGTATCCACGTGAACAAGACATTATTATAAAGGTAACATGATAACTTAATAATAAAAATGTTTTTTTTTTATTATTTCTCCTATTTGTGCTATTTCAGCATGCTCAGTGCGCTCTAGAAGATTATTAGGTTCTCTAGGCCCAAAACTTCTGCAGGGCGTCAGGGATCGGTCGGCGGCAGGGATAGTACCCGCGACGTGTTGGTTGGTTTTTGGTTGACAGTCCGGTGAACTAACCGCGTGAAAATTAGAAGAATTGCCTAGGGCCTAGATCGAAATGTCGAGCCGAGTTCTTAACCACACTCAACCTCATCTTATCACATCTAACTATATCTAAACACACTCAACCTCATCTTATCACATCTAACTATATATAAACACACTCAACCTCATCTTATCACATCTAACTATATCTAAACACACTCAACCTCATCTTATCACATCTAACTATATCTAAACACACTCAACCTCATCTTATCACATCTAACTATATCTAAACATATCTAACCTGATCTCACCCCCTATCGTACGAATTATTTTGTTTTGTCAGCAGGACAACGCTTGGCGATCCTAACTTTTTTCACAGTGTAGTTTAGTGTTTGATGTAACCACAAAAATAGGCTACTGCGAAACATTGTTTATCTTATCTATGAATCATGTCAACAAGGCCAGAAAATTTGACCAAAGAGTGTTGAGTATGAATCATGTCAACAAGGCCAGAAAATTTGACCAAAGAGTGTTGAGTATGAATCATGTCAACAAGGCCAGAAAATTTGACCAAAGAGTGTTGAGTATGAATCATGTCAACAAGGCCAGAAAATTTGACCAAAGAGTGTTGAGTATGAATCATGTCAACAAGGCCAGAAAATTTGACCAAAGAGTGTTGAGTATGAATAATGTCAACAAGGCCAGAAAATTTGACCAAAGAGTGTTGAGTATGAATCGGATACTGGTCTATTTTACTTACTCAAAATTTAAAAAAATAAGTTTCCATTACATCTTAATGCCTTTCAATAAACGAAATCAATTGGCGAGATCGCATATCTGAAAGCAATAACCAAAATGCCACAGACGGTTTTATAGTTATTAATAGTTTGCCCTTTGGTTTTCTTTAGAGCATGTCAAACATTTTTTATTGGTCGTATCAGGACGATTCTCTCTGCCTAAGCCCCCCCCCCCCCCAATCGTTCACACCCCGTTTCCCTCTCACAAACCACCAGCAGATTTACAAAGCTCAATGCAAAGAAAATCTTGATATTTCGCTGTAAAATCTCAAAATCAAAATTTTCTGCAATTCACGGCGTAGCAAAAATGGATTGCTGTCTGAGAAAATGTATAGAACAAAATCAGTTTGAAGTGGACAGCTCTTGAACAATTAGATTCCGGTCGGCAGGAGGCCATTATTATTCTGTCAGGTCATTGGGTGCAACCTGATTATGTCCCTTACTATGATATTGATCCCCCCCCCCTTTTGCTGACATGTTTTTATTTATTGACCTTCAACTACTCCGTGGCAAGGTCAAATGCTACGCATGCGCTTAGAACTAGAAACAATTAGATGCTTGATTTGTATTGGTATCCTTGTATAAGTTCAAAGACTATAATATTTGATATTTTGTTTCGGAGTTTCCGATCACACTACGTCTTCTAGACTTCCGGTTTAGTAATTTGCTATGATTTTCTCAACGTAAAATTAGGATTAAAATCGAAAGTTGTATACAGCGGAAACCTTTAATGCAATCGTAGGAGCGCAGAAGTCATTTAAGAGAACCTCATTGGTGCGCACGCAAAAAAAAAAAGAGCAAGTGGTCCATCTTATTATAGTCTTGGATAATATGTATAAATATCACTGATTTATAAAAATAATGGCTTAGGCTCGGAAGTAAGATTCTTGAAGATATTTCCGCCATTTTTTTCTCACTGTCACTAATCAATATATATAATTACCGTGAGTTTGTTTATTTATTTAAATGTTTGTTTCTGCTCAATAGTCTCCTAAGCCGTTTGACTAATCAGATTAAAAGTTAAATGTATAAATTGGAAACATCCTCCAAAAGAAATGTTTATTTTATCAACAATATTGCTTAATTCGTTAATTTATTTTTTAAAATAAACTTAGACCTATTACTAATCACCGTACGCTAAGGTTATAAAACGGGCACCATTTCCGAATTATGTCCCTTTGAAATGCTTTGACATTTAGTGTGTTTCGGGACCGGGTTTTCCCGTACTGCGCAATATTGCTGTCTACTTTTTTTATTATTAACTTTTTTTTATTGTTTGGTATTTGTTTTCTTTTTGTTCCATTTGATAGTATTATTGTTAGTTTTATATTATTAATAAAAATTCAGACGCTTGACAGCAACAATTCATATGTATATTGTGTAAAACGGCAGCAACATAGATTCCGTTCCGATCTATTTATAGTTCAGTTTTAGACACAATTTTTTTTATATCGATAAGTGCAGTGTGCATTATTAGATTTCCCTGTCTTCACTTCGCTCAAACCAATTTATGAAGAAGCGCAATCCATTATTTTTATAGATCAGTGATAAATATGTGTCCGATTTTCAAACAACTAATAATTTTTTAATACAAAAGTTATGAGAAAACATCTTTCTCTATTAGAGGATGATAATTAAAGCCTCAAAGCTTTAAACTTTGTGACCATTAAAAATTTTAAGATTCGCCATTTTTTTTTAAATAATCATACTTAATAAATTTGTCAATACTAAAAATTATTTTAAAACTAGATCGTATAATTATTGGATAATTGTCGTATTCCTTATTGTGGTAGCTAATGGACTAATAAGATGATACACCAGAAACTGTATTATTTCTATTATAACTAGTTGTGTTTCTTTTAATGAAAATATTGTTGACTCTTTAAATAACCAACAATATCTTGTCTTTTTGGGGCATGAGAAATTGAAAACTTACTTAAAATAACTTTATAAAACATTCCAATATAAATATTCATTTTCTGTTCTTTGGCATCTCCGTATTAAACCGAAAGCAGCAATTTATCAAAGATTCAGGGATTCAAGATGGATGCTAATGTGAACCAAAAGTTTTGTTTTTTTAATCTGCCCTCAGTAAAGCAACTTCTGGCTACAGTTGAGGTTTGTAATGTGGTCAAGGCAGGGATGATATATTCCCGAGTCAGGTTCACTTGTCAAAGTTCACACATGTAAACATCTATAACCGGTCAAGTGTATTTCTCATGCAAAAAAGGTGCTGGGGCCTATATTTTTTTTTAATTCCTGGTGTAATCTAGGACTAGAGGTCAAGAACTGACCTTGGACATGATTACGTAAACAGAGTGTAAGGTTGTAGAACGGATGTCTAGAAAAAAAACATAAAAAAAAACATCTATGCTCATCATTGACTCATTTAGATACTTCCGACGCTTGGATGCTCCATTTTATTTTTCAAGACTTTCTTCTTCTGCCTTCTCGTCCTCGAGGAACAGGCGTCGATCTTCGAGATCTGTGGTCCTTCCTGTGACAAGGGTCCTCCAGGCATCTCTATCCTGGGCCAGTCTCTCCAACTTCCCCCAAGTAAGGCATTATTCCCTAGTATCTGCTTCCACATCTCTGCGCCAAGTGTTCCTCGGCCGGCCTCTTTTTCGTTTACACCCTTTGAAATGCAAATTAAAAACAAATAAAGCAAAGCTAAACGCAGAAAGCGTTTAAAATGTAAATACTTCCCGGATTTCGAATTTTTTCTTTTTTTTTCCCTTAGAATGCCCACAATCTGTAAAGCGCATTGAAAAAGTGGAACGAAAAAAACTTTTGGGCAAATGAAGACAATATTTCACATTTAATGAACTCACAGGAAAGGTTTTGTCTGTTTTTAAATTTCTTCTTATTTTGCCAAACTCTCTCTCTCTCTCTCATACACAAACACACATACAATCGCACACACACATACAATCACAAACACGCATTTACGCAAGCACATACATCCCTCACAAACGACACACATCGACTCATGAACAATTGAAAAATCATCTTGTTTATAAAACTCTAATTATGGAAGCCAAGTTCTATTTTCTATGCCATCTTCGGGATGTTTTTTTCTACTGTTTCTCTCCCTATGATAAAATAATTGAAATAAATGTCGAGATAATGGAGCGCATTTTGGAAAGACTCCCTAAAAGCATACACGAATGCATCTGTTTATGTTTCCACATATAAAAAAAAGTACATAATGCATTCAATTAAAATAGTTTGTTTTCTGATTTTTTACAAACTTGGTTGGTTCTTATTGTTTTTTAATTAAGAAACCTTTTTTTTATACACTATTGGAGATCGCATGATATATAAATTAGAGATTATGGCCTTATAAAAAAAATTACATTCTTTATTTGATTCTGTTTTTAAACAGTATAAACAGTTTAATCTAAGAAAAATGAGATAATGATATTAACCGGGTGGAAGCTAGAAAATGTAATTAAATTTTTAAAAAGGCAATATGATATGTCATGATTGACTGTCCTAAACCATTCAGGGAATTTCTACACAGTTTATTTAAACATTGTAATTACCGAAAATTTAGAATATCTAATATAAAGTATATGTAATGTTTTTATACTAGTTTATAAAATTGTAAATACATGACAAGTTTGAAAGTTTTCACTAAGTCAGTAAAGCAGATGGAAGGAAGAAGAAAGATGGAGAGGATCAATGTTTTAAAAAATGGCAAGACATAATGTTAAGTAACTCTAAGAATAATGTAGAAAATCATGACCGATGGTGAGTGTTGGATGCCACGTTACCCGAGACACATTCCGAGGGTAAACCAGTCAAGGTGAGAATTCGCAAAGGCTGATTAGTGCATGGTGAACACTAAAAAACGGACAAAATGTTTCTTTAATTAGTTCGAACTGAACATTATGACTTAAAAACTAAACTTCGGATAAGTGTTCCGTGTTTCTGTAGTCGTGGAACAACCTGCACTGCAGGTATTCACTGTCTAACCAACAGTGGTTCCATTAATCTCTGCATGCGGAGCAAAAGACTCTGAGCACGCCTGGAGCCAAAGATTAAAACTTTATAATTTTACTCTAATTTGTTTAGATCAATGCTGTTTGAGCAAAGGCAGAAAATAAATTGCTGAAAAAAACTTTTTTTTATACTTTAAAGTTATAATTTTTGTCTCCAAAAAAAATCAACTAAAACGTTAGGGGGTCGTCCTCATTAGGCGCCGTTCACATAGCGAGTTTCTTTATTGACCTTACGTCTGTTGAATTTAAGCATAAAGAACTTATATAGACAGCCTTCTACTTTGTCCACCTTAACCCTTACAGTCCCGGGCGCGTATATAGCGGAACTGCAGGCAGCATAGATAGAAGTAGGTCGGTCCTTCTTTTTTTTCATATAATAATATATTATAAAACCTTATTTATAAAATGCACTTTATATTATCTATAAAAACACTTTTGATTTTATCTAAATTTACTGCAAAGTATCTGTATACTGTGTTTTGAAGTATCTATTAATTAGCTGTCAGTTACCTGGACATGTAACGCAAAGAAACTCTACATGTGCCGCAATATATCTATAGTAAACTGTGTAAAAAAAAAAAATCTCATCCCTAATAGCCACCAAAATTTGATGTAAAAATAACGACAACAACGTTTTCCCGTAAAAAAAGAACACACACAAACACAAAAAGGGACATGTCATTAATCTGAATCATGGATCCAAAAGAAAAAAAAGTGAATCCAATTAATCTAGCTAATTCATACTAATCACATTAATCTAAAGGGTATTAATATTCAACAATGTTTCTAAATATTTGTTTGTTTGTCTTGAACATTATCGTTCAAGAGATGAGAGACTAGGGGTGGGTGAAATTTCGTTACAGGGGCCTGGATCCAAGATGTGACGATTCCATAAAGCATTACCAGTAATTAAAAGAATATAAGGACACCGCAGAGAAGAGCTCTTTGGATGGCGGACAATGGACCATAGGTCAGTTTCCCCCCCCCTCATTTTATAGAAATCCTGGCTCAATACAAGCTTGATTCCAGAGGAATTCTGCTGAGCTCAGAATAAAAAAAAACTCGCTCAATTAAGCTCTAAAACTACTCCAGTAAATTATAATAGAGTAAAGAGAAAAGACATGAACTGCTTGTTGCCTTTTTTGTGTGTTTAGTATCATCTAATACCTAAGATGCTCTTTATTGAACCTTAAAATACTGGACTTTTATGCAAACCAGGCATCGAGTGATGGTTTTGTAATTGAATTATTTTAACATTCTATCCGGGGAAAAAATGCGTATGAAATTTGAATGTCTATTGTTATCGGCAAAAGAAAAAATATTTCCTTAAGTGTAGGGCCTGGGGGGGGGGGGGGCAATGTCTGTAGTTGACTACCCCCTCCCCTTTAAATAAAGAGAAAGAAAAAAGAAGAAAAAAAGGTCATCTATAATTTAAATAGTGCATGAAAAGTAATGAAGTGTATCTAAGCCAGCTTTCGATGTTTGTCACGTGAAGTTAATTTAATAACTAGAGGTTGAGGGACGTATCATAGTTCTACCCCCCCTCCCCCCACTCCACCCAACACCCCACACATCCCCGGCTGTTCGATTCCAGTGAGGATCAGGTATGCAGTCAACATTCATCATCACAAACTGCAAACTGCAAACTGAGCCACTAGGATAGTGACGTGGCCGATGTCAACTAAGGTCAACTAAGGTCCCACTGAACGTCACTATCATCACTGAAAGTCTGCTTACAACTTAAGTACAAAATATGAACAGGATATAAGTTGTTATTTATTTATGAGGTGGCCTTCCCTATCACCCCCTCCCCCCAACACACCCACACACACATACACACAAACACATATTTAGACTCATAGGTACTGATTTTTTAAATCACACAACACAATATGATACACATTATAGTGTAAAAGGAATGGTCAGCATCAGTGTTTTCCGAATGCCAGGTCGCGACCCCATGCCACTTCACAAGCGCAGAATTACCGTGTCCCACAAAGAAGAAGTTGTATGGATATATATATATATATATACATGTTATACAGTTTACTCAAAGACTAATATAGATGAAATAACTGTTAATGGATCCCAAACTAGAAGTGTAGAAAACAACCGGGTATCGAAATGACGAACCGTTTAGGGAAACGTTAGTCAATATCATACAATATAAAAAGCACTTATGTAAAGAGACTTTATAGAAGTTTAAAAAGTTGAATTTTTCCCCATAAAGCTAAAATATAACTTTGTTTTGGTCATAGTTTAGACTAATTGTAAACTTTATCTTATCGTTAAATGCTACAGACGCCCCTTCTATACAGAAGATATCTGCGTCCTGTGCTTATCCCTGGTTTGATTATACTCTTGCATTTTTTTTATAAATGATGTTAGGTTACTGATTTTCCTGGTTTGTTCAGGCAACCCATTCCATGCCATTAGGCCATTCGGGAAAAAAAGATTATTTATATGTGTTTTTTCTTGCCATATGGGATTGGAAAATGGTCTTTATCCTTTTTTTATCTTAGTATTTTTATCTTATCTTAGCATATTGTTTAGTATTTCTAAGCAAGTATTTAATGCCATATACATTACTCTTTCCTATTCTGTCCTATGGTGTGTGCTTTGTTTATTGGTGTTACTCTAGCCAGTTGTGACAAGTTACTAGTTTTTTACTGTAAGGCAATAGGCCTACTCATCCAAATAATTGTATCTTGGTTATTTGTTTTGACTGAGCAGACTACATACACCTGTTCAACTTAGACAGAGATTTCATTGGTCCAAATATATATTATCTCGACTCCAGAAACGTTGTTTCTTTAATCTGGGAAGAATATGCTTTTAAATCTTCAATAAACAGTCTTACTATTCGAGCAGATATTCTACTGAACACACACATTAGATTATTGGAAGATCTGGAAACCTTTGAACATCACACAAATTAGATTTTAGCTCTACCTTCTTTGAACAGAATAAAGAAAAGTCTGATTAAAGTCTACGAAACAGGAACTAATAATACAATTAGACTGGAGAACACACTTTTATAACCAGAATAAAATACACAGATAAACAAAAACAAATTGAAAGTTTATACAAAACAAATATACAGCGTATCAAGGTCAAATATAAAGAGTATTTAGTAGAGATATAGGGCCTACAGCGTATCAAGTTCAAATATAAAGAGTATTTAGTAGAAATATACTGCGTATCAAGTTCAAATATAAAGAGTATTTAGTACAAATATACAGCGTATCAAGTTCAAATATGAAGAGTATTTAGTACAAATATACAGCGTATCTAGTTCAAATATAAAGAGTGTTTAGTACAAATATACAGCGTATCTAGTTCAAATATAAAGAGTATTTAGTACAAATATACAGCGTATCTAGTTCAAATATAAAGAGTATTTAGTACAAATATACAGCGTATCAAGTTCAAATATGAAGAGTATTTAGTATAAATATACAGCGTATCAAGTTCAAATATGAAGAGTATTTAGTATAAATATACAGCGTATCTAGTTCAAATATAAAGTTTATAAATAATATCAATAGTAAAGAGTATCAAGTTGAAATATATTATAAAGAGCATATAGAACAAATCTATAAACAGCATTTTGTATGGTCTTTAATTAGTCATAACTCCTTGGGTTCCAGTCGCCAAGGGGGGATAGAGAGCTAGACTTTTCTGTCAGAATCGGAACTTAAAAAACATGTGGCTTCATTTTAACGCTCGTTTACTCCGCTCCCACTCTTTAAGTACATCTCATTAGTTCCCATGTTGTTCCTAAAAAAAAAAATAAACAACCCTCTAAACTGAAAACAATATTTCCTGCAATAGATTGAGTGTACTTCAAATTTGAACAAAACAACGCGCTCTTTGTTTTTAATTACGTAAACATGTTGATCTGTGGATGGAGAGTACGAACAGATTCCTCATCAGTATCCGCCCACCACTAGACTGAAGTCGCAGGGGCGTCCCCTGTCATCCTCTCTAATTAAGGCATTTCATTGATAACTGTTTACATCGTTTTGCGGTCTTTTGTTATTGTTGTTTTTCTTAATTAAGTTTCCAATCTGAACTTTCTCACTGACCTAGATCATAATTTTCCATACAATGTGCTTTTAATTAGCAGGTTTAAAACAACTAGAGTCCTATTGAACTTTGACCCTGGGGTCATGGGATGAGGAAAACCTTTACCATTTAACTGACCAGATTACTGTTAGCAATTCTAAATGTATTTTTATTGAGGCCTTCACGTTTGTTTGTTTTTTTGCTTTTAGTGTTTAATATTTACAATATTTATGTTACTGTAGGAAGGCATAGTTATAGGTTTTAGTATAACACACACTGATAACACACCGTTAGCACACACACACATCAATAACACACCGTTAGCAAACACACACATCAATAACACACACCAAAATTACACAGTACACACCAATAACATCCACTTATCACCTACAATGTAAATTTCAATTTTTTTTTAAATAACACTATTGCAAAGACTATAATAAGATGGACCGCTTGCTCTATTTTTAGAGCTTATATGTTCTTTTCTGTGCGCATCCAATAACGTTGTCTTAAATTAATGATACGCTCCTACGTTTTACTAAATGTTTTATCGCTGTACTTATACAGCTTTCGATTTTAATTTTAATTTTTCAATGAGAAAATCATAGCGATTAAATAAAACGGAAGTTCACTGTACAAAATAAAATCTGAAATTCCGAAAAGAAGTTATTCGAGTCATCAAATAGAAGAAATATTAAAGCAAGCGGTCCATCTTATAATAGTCTTTGGTCTAATGGAGTTTAGCTAAAAAATGAAGCAAAATGGCATTTAAATATCTTATTTTTTCTGATATGATAGTAACTAAAAGGAGAAGTGGACTATTTTAAACATAACCAAAAAAAAAACAACGCCAACTTTAAAACTATTCAAACGTGTAGCAATGAGCAAAGCGAAATCATCTCCTTTGATCTCAATTCGTTGCTATAAATGTTGTATTCAATGTATATATTATATCCTACACAAATACGCGCTAAGAAAATATTAATTGAGAAAAACATTTTTTTTTTGTGAAATACATTCCTCTTTTTTGTTAATTATTAGGGAACAATTTAAACATATTATAATAAATAATGTATTTTCATTTACAACATATTTGACCTTTATTTTATTGCAATTTTTAACCAATATTCTATGGGGGGGGGGGGGGAGACTGGGAAACAGGTCACACTAATAGTTCTTGATTATTTCAAATTATCTTAAATTGTAGATTTTCTCAAATTTGCACTGCACTCAGAATTGTAATAGGGAGGAACACAAAAATTCTTTAATGAGCAACAATTACATTCAAAGCTAGGACCACGGAGCGTAGGACGCAATAATCTCTTTAGAGAAAGAGCGTCTGTAATATATTAGAAAAGAAACGCAATTTAAAAAAAAATATATTAAAACATAATCATTGAAAGCACTAGATGTAAGGCTAAACCACAGCGAACAATTATTAAAGTTGGGATGTTAAAAAAGAGTGCAAAGGGACTATTTACCGTCAGATAAATTTATTTTTTTTACACAAAAACAGGAAACAAAAAACATAATCAAAAATAAGTTTAGAATTTTTTTTTTCATACTTTCTTTTCTAAAGTTAGATTTTTAAGTAAACCTCTGCGTTCCGTAGACATTTTTTTTTAGCGAGCATAGAGATCAGGAGGTTTTTGAGGTGTGTATGAGATGAGGTAGAGAAGAAAAGTGATAAGATAGATAGACGGTTAGACTGAGAGACAGAGGATTAAGATTGAAACAAATTGAGACAGAGAGGAAGAGGATAAAAGAAAGAAAGAGATACTAATATAAAAATAGAGAGAGAGAGAGAGAGAGATCAAAATGGACAAAAGAACAACGGAGAGAGGGAGACAGTGGAAGAGAACAAGAGAGAGAGAGAGAGAGATACAGAAAAGGGGGAGAGAGATTGTTGTGAATAAGACAGTGAAGGAGACACAGAAAGGAACAGATAATAATTGAGAGAGAGAGAGAGAGAGAGAGAGAGATACAGAAAAGGGGGAGAGAGATTGTTGTGAATAAGACAGTGAAGGAGACACAGAAAGGAACAGATAATAATTGAGAGAGAGAGAGAGAGAGAGAGAGAGATACAGAAAAGGTGGAGAGAGATTGTTGTGAATAAGACAGTGAAGGAGACACAGAAAGGAACAGATAATAATTGAGAGAGAGAGAGAGAGAGAGAGAGAGATACAGAAAAGGGGGAGAGAGATTGTTGTGAATAAGACAGTGAAGGAGACACAGAAAGGAACAGATAATAATTGAGAGAGAGAGAGAGAGAGAGAGAGAGAGATACAGAAAAGGGGGAGAGAGATTGTTGTGAATAAGACAGTGAAGGAGACACAGAAAGGAACAGATAATAATTGAGAGAGAGAGAGAGAGAGAGAGAGATACAGAAAAGGGGGAGAGAGATTGTTGTGAATAAGACAGTGAAGGAGACACAGAAAGGAACAGATAATAATTGAGAGAGAGAGAGAGAGAGAGAGAGAGAGAGAGAAATACAGAAAAGGTGGAGAGAGATTGTTGTGAATAAGACAGTGAAGGAGACACAGAAAGGAACAGATAATAATTGAGAGAGAGAGAGAGAGAGAGAGATACAGAAAAGGTGGAGAGAGATTGTTGTGAATAAGACAGTGAAGGAGACACAGAAAGGAACAGATAATAATTGAGAGAGAGAGAGAGAGAGAGAGATACAGAAAAGGGGGAGAGAGATTGTTGTGAATAAGACAGTGAAGGAGACACAGAAAGGAACAGATAATAATTGAGAGAGAGAGAGAGAGAGAGAGATACAGAAAAGGGGGAGAGAGATTGTTGTGAATAAGACAGTGAAGGAGTCACAGAAAGGAACAGATAATAATTAAGAGAGAGAGAGAGAGAGAGAGAGAGAGAGATACAGAAAAGGTGGAGAGAGATTGTTGTGAATAAGACAGTGAAGGAGACACAGAAAGGAACAGATAATAATTGAGAGAGAGAGAGAGAGAGAGAGAGAGAGAGATACAGAAAAGGGGGAGAGAGATTGTTGTGAATAAGACAGTGAAGGAGACACAGAAAGGAACAGATAATAATTGAGAAAGAGAGCGAGAGAGAGAGAGAGAGAGAGAGAGAGAGAGAGAGAGAGAAAGAGAGAGAAAGAAAGCGAACAAGAGAGAAAAGAGTACTCTTGTCAGAAAACTATTTTCTTTTCCTAGTGAAATGAGATTGAATGGGTTACCCGCATAGACAGATTTATTAACTGACATATCGTTATATTGTCAACAGATTAGCACCTACATATGCGATAGTAATGTATCTTTCTTATCACACAAAGACAAAGGTAAGGTTCCTTTATAGACATTACCAGATATGAGCAGACCACCATAGGCCTACTCCGACTCAGGACACAACAGACTATTAGACCATCAGCACCGCATCGGCCTAAGTCACACCCCTGAGAGGCCCCTGTGAAACTGGACTCCGGAATGCAGAGCACATCCTGCACAGAGATGCCCGTAACCAGGCCTGGCCTCATGGAGCCACCATGGAGGAAAAAGCTCTGGGGGCCGAAGTAGTTCTTACAAAGAAAACAGCCCCATTTAATCATAGAAATAGGACTGCCATTCTGACACAGCAAAGGAAAGTAAAATGGAACGCTGAAGAAGAAGATATCAAATTGGGTATTACTCGTATAGAAATGATCACAAGTGTTTTAAATAAATACCGATACGTTTAAAATACCGGACAATTTCCCGAATCTCTCAAGCAGAAATTTCAA
The DNA here is from genome assembly GCA_949126835.1 of Anisus vortex. NCBI lineage: Eukaryota > Metazoa > Mollusca > Gastropoda > Planorbidae > Anisus > Anisus vortex. The sequence continues at coordinate 14,146,435 of OX421492.1, read as the reverse complement.
TAGAAATGTTTTGAGCCTTTTCTATAGTTCATTTGTGTTGCGCAGTGAACCAACAAGATGAAAGGCTTACGCCGTCAAGCGCGCGCACATACACACGCACACACAAACACACGAACGCATACTTAGCGTGACGTTTAGTTGTTGTTTTATTTTATGCGTGACAGTTGACCGACAATTCTACGGAGAAGTACATATTTGGCAGTTAAGGGAAAGGGACAAATAAAAGGACTAAGGGGAGGGCCCTCAAAAAACCTTCTTTATGGTCTTTGTACTCTGTAATTTAATTAGATTTTTTTTTTCGTTTTTGGTTTCGAAAAACAGGAGAATTAAATAGAGGAGAATGAGCAGAATGGTAACACCCCCCTTCCTCCCCCCCCCCCCACACCCCATCCCCTCTTCCCTCCCGCCATACCCACTTGTCCATTTACATCTTTCCCCTCTATTTTTTTCCCCAAAGTTCCAGCTCATTAGCCAGTTACGTGCACTTGGTGAAGTTCAAACCACAAAGCGCTCATTGCCGGTTTAGACTTTTTTGTGTGTGTGTGTGCAACTGATTCCGTCAAGGAAAACAAAACAAACCAAAAAACTGGAAACAAAAAACATGTTTACACGTTCCACGTAGAGCCAAACTTGACCTTGGGCTTGTGTGGAAAATAAACAGCATGGCCTTATCCCCTCCTCGTTTTGAAGTCGCTTTAGAAGTGCCCCCACACAAAACGCCATACTTCCGGCATAGCACCGATCAACACTACGCCCCGTAGAGGTATTTAATCCCTTCACTTTGTCCTACTCTTGAAACAATAACAAAAAACAAACATGTCTGTGTGTGTTAAAATAAAAAACTTTAAAGGGAGCTAATCAAATTAATAATTTCTTTGCTAAACTAAAGAGCTACTTTTTTTTTTTTGGGGTGGGGGGGGGGAGGTCAAAATCAAACGATACTTTTCCTAGTTAGAAAAATTCAACCAATGTATTTTGCATGTAAATATCCATATTTTGTTTGTTATGTTTTTGTTTTTTTTAAGCTCTGTGGAACAGGTGCTGAAAATGGTAATAACAATTTCTAAAACCAAAAAAAAAAGCATGTTTTTGTTTGTAGCCAAGCGTTGTTTGTAGGGTAACTGTTTTTCTTTGGTTGTAAACATATAAAATCAGAACTGGGAGTGGAGTTTAATCTATCTATTTAATCTATCTATTTAATCTATCTATTTAATCTATCTATTTAATCTATCTATTTAATCTATCTACAGATTTATTTCTGGTGTGTTTTCTTAGCGATTTATGATCCAGAACTGAAAAATACGCTCACCTCACGGTTTCCTGTAATTTAGAACTCAACGAAGCAAATGTGGGTTTGATGGTGGGGGAGGTGTTATTTATTTACATTCCCCCCCCCAAACACCTCTATGACAATTGTGTAATTGTGTTGACTTACATTGCTGGTGTCTTATGGCTTAACGGATTCTTTCTTTGTGTCTCTGTTCTTATACCTTCTCTCTATTATTTCTCTCTCTATTTCTCTATTTCTTCCTCCCCTCCTCAGTCTATCCCGGCTCTCTCATGTCTCTTTTCCCTCGCTCTCAAACAGGTCACAGGATGAACATTTGTTTTTCAATCTTTCTCATTCTATTTCCACTTTCTGTCTCTCTGTCTATCCACTCGTCCGTTTATCTATCCTTTCCAGCACCATCATTCTCACTTTTTTTTCCTTATTCTCTTTCTTTCTCAGTTTTTCTTTCTCTCTGTCTCTTATATCTTTTTCTTCCCTCTACCACTCTATATTACCTCTCTATATTACCTCTCTATATTACCTCTCTATATTACCTCTCTATATTACCTCTCTATATTACCTCTCTATATTACCTCTCTATATTACCTCTCTATATTACCTCTCTATATTACCACTTGTCTTTGTAGGACGAAAGGCAAATGCCCAGATGGCTGCTGAATCAAGGTGACGATGATTCTTTACCAAACATCTTTATGGTCGCTGCCTTTGTCGTCACTGATTCTTGTACAAACGCAAAAAATCTAAACGTTGGCATACTCTCATCCAGGGCTGTGGAGTCGGTAGATAAATGTTTTGACTCCGACTCCGACTCCACAGCCCTGTTCTCATCCTCAACTTGAATACATTTCTAAATAATGTGAATTGAGTTTGTTTTTTCTATCCCCAACTGGCTTTGTAATAATGAACACGAATATACTCCCCCCCCCCCTCGAAACCAAACCATTTATACAAGTGATGTAGCATGGATAGAAGCGCTATATAAATCACCATTACTATTATTATGTATTATTGATAAAGTCCTCCCCCCCCACCTCAATGTAGATTATAACCATACATTTCAATAAAGCACAGCATCTTAGTAAGCAGTCGTTAAACGACTTGGTATCATGTTGTAGCATAGGGTCTGTAAAACAACGTTTACCACTTTCCCTTGGCCACTGCACAGACGCCCTTCAGATTTCTCCCCAACAGAGCTAGGGTAGATTAATGGAGTGACACTCCCACTCGCGGTACAAAAAAAAATTCTCGGCATTTGTACTCGGATCCAAACCAGAGACCTTTGTAGTGTCACTCTGGACGAGCTGCTGACAGGCCGCCGTGACCACATAAGCAAACGTTAGATGAGTTCCAATGTTGCTTTTGTACGGCTAAGAAAACCATGAAGATGTTATATTCTCCCCTTGCACCACTGGCCCAAGACTCTACTGCTAGAGGATGCGGATAAAAAAAAAACCCACTAATGTAGAACTCAGCACTACACGACCTAGACATCGCATTAAATGGCAACGAATCAGTGGCAAGAAAGAAACTATATAATGAATAAATTTCGCATTAAACTAACGTTCCGAAAATAATTCGCTTCAAAGATAAAAACATCCTTTTTTTTTAACTTGTTACAGGCTTTCCTTAAACGGAAAATGGAAAAGAAGCAAATCCGGCAACATTTGAACGCTATTTCTTTCAGAAACTTTTTTTCCTGGATGTTTTTCCACAAGCCGTTTAGAGATATTTTCTGGGAAATTTCTTACTTTTCATTAACGTCTTTTTTCCTCCAGTCTAAGGAAATAAGAATAAACCAGATTTAGTAGACCTTGTTGTTTTTTTTTAAAGATTAGTTTTAAAGATAATTTTGTTTTCTCCGAGCGTGAGGACAAAGAGGTCAGTCTGGACGATTTCATTTTAAAATTAAAAATTTGAGAATGCACGAGGAAGGAACACGAAGAGCTTGACATATGCACCGCCATGTTTTGAGGTTCCGTAACTCTCGATGATTAGACCACCCGGTGAGGTGGATGTGGTCACGTGATACTGTTGTTAGAGTTAATGGGTAGGTGTTTATTTTTCTGAGATTCCAATTACGGTGGGGTGGGGGAGAAAGAAGACATGAAAATTAGAGTGGGGATATAAGACAGGGAGATAAATACAGAAAGAAAGAGAGGGTGAGAGGTATAAAGGAGACATAGGGAAGAGAAGAGAGAGAAATGGGAATAGCTAAAAGAGAGGGAGGAGAGAAAGAGAGAATTAAAAATGTATAAAAGATTGATATATAGATGAGAACTTTTAGGGAAAGGGAAATATCACTGGAAGAAGAGAGACGGGCAGATACAAAGAGAGATACAGAGATATTTCTAGGGAAAGAGAAAGACACCGAGATATGTCTGTAGAGACACTGAGAGAGAGAGAGAAAGAGATTTTGGAATATATTGAGAAAGAGAAAAGGCAGACCCAGACTGAGATGGTTGGACGATGTCGAGAGAGATCTGCGACAGTTCGGGGTACAGGCCTGGAAAAAGAAGACAATGGATAGGTCCTAGTGGAAGGAGGTGGTGAGGCAGGCCAGAGCCCTCCATGGGCTGTAGCGCCAGAGATGATGTTGAAGATGATGATAGAGAAAGAGAGAGAGAGAGAGATAAATCTTCGTTGAAGGACGGTGAGATAGTGGGAAAGTGATACAGTAAAATAGATGGGAGGGGATGAGAGAAAGAGACAGAGAGAGTAAGAAAGAGAGAGCACAGGATGGAAGACAGAGAAAGAGAGAGGAAGGCAAGAGAGAAAAAACATAAGCTGGAATAAGAAGTTAGAAGGTGAGCCAAAATTAGAGAGAGAGAGAGACACACACACACAGAGTGTGTATGTGTGTGAGAGAGAGAGAGAGAGAGAGAGAGAGAGAAGATTACTAGTAATTAAAAGAGAGATGGATACATACTGTTTCGAGTTAAAGAAAGATAAATTTAAGATAACTGAATACCTGTTGAATGCCCAACTCTCACAGCCAACGAAAACCACCAACTTAAAACCACTTAAACTAAACAAATATACATCTTGTTATGCCAGAATCACTTTATTTCAATGGGTTTTGTTTTTTAATTTCTACACATTTTCAACTCCGAGTCTACTGCAGTCGTTATAACTGCACATTCGCCCTTTTCTTATGTGTATCTTTTAAGTAGGACGAGCCTCCTGGGTCTTAAATCAAGAGCGTGGAAGGGGCCTCAGGGCCCCCGCAAACCTATGTAGCGACGCCCCCCTTTCATACTGTAGCTGCTTTGTTTAGTGCTATATTTAAGCTATATTTGCCGGCCCTTAGAAGTGTCACCCCCGGGCATATGGCCCCTCTGCCGTCCACCCCCCCCTTTCTTATGTGAGGCCCCTTACGAAGGGGTTTGGGGCGTGGGGGTGGGTCACACCTGTCCGAAGCCGGAATGCCATTGGGGAATCCCCCCCCCCCTTCCACCCAAGTAGGTTTCGCGTAGGCCCATGCATCACACTCCCACACCTGCGAAATAATTCGCCTCGGATCATATAACGAGACGGCATTGCTCGTATACCTGCTCATTCGCCCGACGGTACAAATAACAGACTTCCAGAACCTGGACATCTAGACAACGGGCTTGGCGAGACGGATTTATTTGCGTCTATTTCTGCCTCCGTTATGAGTCTCGGTGGGCTCTCGCCCCTTTAAATGATACTCGGATGCGCAACTGAGGACATATGCGTTAGCCCACCGGTGTACTCTTTAAGGAACGAATCGGTGGTTTACACATTTCATTGGGTATAGAATTGCTAAGAGTACCATAATATATGATTCAATGTAATAAAACTTATCACCTAAGGTGTCATTTATAAATTGAGTAATTGATAATGGAATTTAGTACACACTTTAAAGACGTTAATATTCAAGATAATGGACATAAGAGATACAAAAAAGTAAAAACTAAAGTACACGTTGAACCGAATTGATCCATAGGGCCGGTGAAGCAACATTCGCCAGTTACTGTGGCCACGGCATACTAGGGGATTGTGTTGCCAGTACAATGCCCAGCCGCCCTTACAGGTACCCATCAGACCTGGGTAGACTCAGGGACACCTTCCAGAATCTGGAACAAATCCTAGTGTTCACCAACATTCGACCATCGTAGCCCATAATTTAAGAGTGAGTAATTCACTTTATTGCTAATATAATTCAGTACTCAAGATTGAGTCAAGATACAAGATAAAACTATTTGTTGTTTACGTTGGTGTTGTAGGCCTACATTGCAGATTGGTTTCGGGACTATGTACTGAGTTGTTTGATATTTATTGTTTTGGTTATTTGATGCATGTCCATCGGTTTCGATGAAGATCATCCTCTGACAAAGTCATAATTGATTGTGTGCCCGGAGATGGCTGATAAGGCCTATTCTTGTCCGAAAGTGTTGACTGCATTTGTAGCATGGATGTGTGGCTTGATGGCTAGTGGTAGCGGAGCTGGCTTTGCTGGATCTTTGAGGTGTCGCTTTTCCATAGCGATCTTTCGCTTTTTTCTCTTCGTGGGCTGCTGCTTCATTGACGATCATGTTACGCCTGGATGATCTGTCCTCGGCCAGGCTTTCCCAGCTGTCAGGATCGATTCCAAAGCGTTTTTTTTTTTGGGAGGCCTTCAGGGTGTCTTTAAATTACTTCTTTTACCATCCACGCAAGCGCTTTTCTGCGACTATTTCACCAAAGAAAATCTCCTTGGGTAGTCGTCCTTCTGGCATGCGCATAACATGACCTGCCCCTCTGTGCTTTGGTTATATAGAATACTTATTACTATCGATGATACCAGAATGTAGAATAGATAATATAACAATAGTATTATTTAGTTCTGACACCCTTAACCTCACACTATACACCGGTATTTAATTCCGGGCCGATCTATGTGAATATTGTAATATATTATTATGTTTCAATACACCCCCCCCCCCGGGCCCTAATGATAAGTAAATGATGTTTATATTATCACTACTTTACTCTTAACCCTTACTTTAATTGTGTGTATCTCTTCTCTAATTTTGTATATAGTTACTGGGTCGAAGAGTAAATCATTCATTTAAAAACTAATTTAATCTTTCTTCACACACACACTCACACACACATTCGCTTTAACTCACACTATCACTTACTCTCGTTCTCTCTTTCTCTCTCTCTCTTTCTCTCTTTCTCTCTCTTTCTCTCTCTCCCTCCCTCTCTCCCTCTCACACACACAAACGCTTACTCAAATTCTTAAAATGCGCAGAGCAATTTCTTAAAAAAAAGAAAAAAAAAAAAAAAGAAAAAAAAAAAAAAAAAAAAAAAAAAAAAAAGAAAAAAAATCCTGCAAATTAAATCATCCACTACAAACGTAATGGGGGGGAGCATTATAGGGGGGGGGGAATTGGGAGGGGTAGGAATAGCGTGTGGGATAAGTTTAGCCATGTTTTCACCCCCAAAAAATCCACTTCAATTTCCAGGACGATGGGCAGAAACTTCACCTATGAGTCTCACCTGAGTCTGTGGAAGAGAAGAAAACAACAAAAAACACCTAGAGATTTTCTCGGCTCCGTCTCTCAATGTTTTTCTTAACTATTATTAGTCTATTTGTTGATAAGGTAAAGTTAGCCTAGTTAGTGTAGTCTCCGTTTCACTGTGTTGGTAACTTGGTTCCATTCAACAGAGTCTATTCATTAGTTGGACACTAATCCTCTACTACTATAAACACCACCATTTTGTTTACGGAATAAACCAATGAGAGTAGAAATTAATAAATAAATGAAGTGTTTGCTATCGAATAATAAAATCTCCAATTTCTAAAAATAGCAGCGTCACGTGTCAAGGTATATTTTATGACCATGTCCCATAGGCAGGCTAGTGTCATGGTCGTTGATAGGATCTGTTTTGTAAGCCCAACACATGTCTTGAAGAGAGTGAGGTATTTTTAGCTGTATCCAGTGGCAAAAAGTGGGGAAAGGGGCGCCCGATGCTTCGAGGGGGTGGGTTGCTAAAATCGGCACATATCGATAATTTTGGTTCACATTTATTAGTAAGCTAATGTAGTGAGTAAGAAAATGTGGTGTGTTAAATTATTTGCTTTTCTTAAATGGCAGTCACCCTCCTTCATCTGCCTTCTAATTAAGCTTACAGCAGGATCACTTTACCATAGTTGGCACATGTCTCTACACAGAAGTCATATATTATAATAATTTTGTGATTTTATTTTATCATCTTTTATGTATGGACTATAAGTACAAGGTTTTTGTTTACTTTTCACTTTGATCAATTTGTAGTCAGGACAAAGAGTCAATGGCAACATCAATGGGAAGCACTTTTTTTTATCTTAGTCAGATGTTGGAACTATAGGGAAACGTTTTACTTTAATTAGATTTATATAAGAATTATTTTGTCTAAACCAGAAGTCTCAAACACGCGACCTGTAGGCCACTTGCGGCCCCCACATGGGCATAATTTGCTGCCTACGACAAATTCTGTGAATGTCACACACAAACAAATTGGCCTTTCTCTTCGCCGTCTAAAGCAGTTAATGAAATTTTGAACTAAATGGCATATCCCGTTCATTACACCAACGTAGCTTAAGTGTACAGAACGGATTTAAAAAAAAAAGAAATTAACCCTTCCCGTACCGACCTACTTCTATCTATGCTGCCTTCAGTTCCGCTATATACGCGCCCGGGACTGTAAGGGTTAAATTATATTACTTAAAATAATACTTTTTAAGTCATCCGATCCTTGGTGTTTTTTTGATCCTCTAGGCCAAATCTTTGGAAAAAGGTTAAGATTAATAGACATTGTAATAAACACTTTTTTTTAGAATAGTTTCCAATTAATCTTAGCCAGAAATATAAATTACACTTTTTATGTCTTGACTGTTGAATAAATGCTATTTTCATGGTTTCTATTACTGATTTCAGTTAATGGTTTCTTTAATGGTTTCTTTAATGGCTTATTGTACTCTTAATATCGTGACATATCTCACTTACCTATATAAGATCTTGTTACAAATCGTGACAGTACTTTCCAACTCTGAAATAATTCTCAAAGATCTCTAAATTGTAAAAGTACTCAGTAATTGACTTTTAATGGGATTTTAGTAGATTGACAGGGAGACAGACACAACGGTATAATGATCAGAAGATTGGATGGCAAAACAGTCTAAAGAGCAATAAAAACAGGGAGATATCGTTCAACTTTAACAAATTGTACGGGGAAAAAAGAAATACTTATATGCGTATCGAAATAAAAAAAAAATACTAAAATTTAACAATCTAGCGTATAGATTTTTTTTTCTATTTAGCGAGAATATATTATTCAAAATATATTGGTTTATTTGTAGAACGGAGATATTCTCGAACTTTATATTTTAAACATTTAATCAAAGCATAGAATGTGAGTAAATAGTGCTCTTTTTGATTTTTTTCCCAACAACTTTTATTGAAGAAATATTATGAGGCAACGTAAGTTTCACAAGTCCAAATATTGACATCAAAAAATATAAATAATGGTGGTTCTCTCAAAAAAGATATTACTTTATATGGCCATGTGAAAATTTGTCTACAAATACAACATTAGAATTTATGCAACATCAAGACATTAGGTCCCCCCCCCCCCCACCATATATCAACCCAAGTGCTCATGTTCTGGGATAAAGGTGCAACTACTTTGCAATGTTTACCAGGTATCTAATGACTTTTCAAACCTGCACTGAGCTAACTGCCATAATGCATCGGAATAAAAGAATAGCAGTGCCGGGTCAAGTTACAGGCAACACGGGAATGCTGCCTTCTTCTTCTTTATGTGCCAGGTCTGGAACAGACATCGGCGGTCATGACTATCCATTCTTTCCTGTTGTTAGCTTTTTGCATAAAGTTATTATTACTTATGTTGTTGTTCGTGGCCCATTCGTTCAGGCTTTCTACATATGTTAGCATTTGTCTTCCTCTGTCTCTCTTACCAGATATTTTCCCACACAGAGCCAGTCTTTCTATACCATTTTTCCTATAGATGTGTCCTAGAAATTTCATCTGTCTATTCCTAATGGTGTTAATGAGTTCTCTTGAGGTACATGCTGTTTTCAACACCTCTGCATTAGATTTCTTTTCAGTCCATGATATTCTCATCATCCTTCTTAGAAACCACATTTCTACTGCCTCCAATCTTTTCCTTGTTTCATTATCAATAGTCCAACATTCACATATAGAAGAACAGACCAAACATACCCCTTCAGTATGCGCATTTTGGTACATATTCTGATATTCCTATTTTTCATGACACTGCTTAAACTCTTAAGCTGTTTTTAGCTATTGCGATTCTTCTCTTTATTTCTTTGTTGCATTTGCCTTCCTGTGTTATTGTATAGCCTAAATACTGGAAAGAATTGATTTGCTTGATGTTTTCACCTTCACTGCTTAAAGAACATCTTGGAGGTTGTCTTTTCTTAGAGATTACCATTACTTCGGTCTTACTGAGATTGAGTGTTAATCCTTTAAGTCGGCTCTCTTCTACCACCTTATTTAGAATAGTTTGCAGGGCACTTTCTGATTCTGCTATTAGTACTGTGTCGTCTGCATATCTCAGATTATTTATATTCTTTCCTCCAACTTTAATACCATCTAGGTGTTCGATATTCCGGAGTATTATTTCACTGTAGATGTTGAAGAGGTCTGGTGATAAAACACATCCCTGTCTTACTCCTCTCTTTATTGGTTTGAATGCACTTAACTCCCTTTCATATCTAATGGCAGCTTCTTGCTCCCAGTATAGATTTCTTATTATTCTGAGGTCTTTACCATCTATGTCCAGATCTTGTAATATATTAAATAGATCTTGATGTTTGACTTTGTCAAATGACTTAGAATAATCTATAAAGCATAGATACAGGTCTTTTTGCATCTGGATGCATCTTTCAATTAACATAGATAAGGTGAAAATAGCATTTCGTGTGCTTTTATCTGCAACGAATCGAAACTGGGTTTCTGAAATTTCCGGACGGATTTTACTTCTTATTCTTTCCATGATTATTCTGAGGAGTATTTTTGTGACATGATTCATTAAGCTAATTGTTCTGTGTGATTCACACTCTGTTGCTCCAGGTTTCTTGGGTATTGTGATGAAAATTGATCTGCTTAAGCTTGAGGGGATCTTACCAGTATCATATATTTTGTTAACAGTGCGCCATAAGCTCTAGGGCGCCATCAAGGGGGTTCAAAATAAAGATATAAACATAATTCGTTTTCAATAGGAAGTATTAAAAATAATTAAGAGAGAGAGAGAGAGCGAGTAGTACTTATCACTTATAACGCAATAATCTCTTGTACAGAAGGAGCGTCTGTAATCTATAAGATAAGATAACGACGCGCAAAATGATCGGAGCTCAAATCTCTAGTTTCTAAATTCTCCTCGGTTAGCGCCGTTCCCTTGATGACGCTTAAGAAATCTTAGAGGCGTTGGTGCTCACTGGGTTAGCCCAAAGCGCGGGCAACGCTAGAGCCGGCCCTGAATACTGATACATTAATTTGAAATAAAAGTAAGAAATTATTTAACCGTTCAAAAGTTCACTAATTCTTTAACAGCCTTTTTACAAAATATAGTTAGAAAATTTCGAAAGACCGACTTTATTCAACTTCCTTGTAACTAATTGCTTGTTCTTGTTTTATGAATCCCTATAATTAAATGTAAATACACGGTTATTTTTATATATTACAAGCCGTTATGTGCCCGATTCTTCGAACGGGCTTTTTTTTAGAATATGCTTGACACATTATAGCTTTTTAGTTTTGTTTTTGCAACATACATAAAGTAGTATGTTTTTTTTTTGTGGTCAGTATTTTTTTTAATTTATTTTTGTTTTACACACTTTATTATACACCAATTCAATATACAACTAAAAAGGAAAAACCAATAATAATAATTTTTTTTTATTTCTTGCTCAAAGTATGACCACTATGATTGAATTTTGTGAGTTTATTGGGTAATTAAACTCTTTCTGTAAAACAGAACTCACATGTCTTTTAAAAAGTACTGTTAATTCGAAAATGATTGTTTGATATATTTTTTTGCTACAACATTAGTCGTAGATCAATATTTTTTTTTGGTGTTTTTTTTTGTTTTTGTTGGGTTTATTTGCTATTTATTTATTGTTGCTTTGGAAGCAAACTTAGAATTAAATTTTAAATTCAACAGGAAAAACAATAACAACTGAAACCCATATGAATCATAGTTTATACAACGCATACGACATGAATTAAAACTTTAAAAAGTTGTTCCGGCAAATTTAAACATTGCCCGGCAATATAAAAATTTCCCGCTACATAGTTTATAAGACGTATACGATACAAATTAAAACTTTAAAACGTTGAGCTCGGCAATTTAAACATTGCCTGGCAATTGAAAAATTTCCCGCTACAAAGTTTATAAGACGTATACACAGAATAGGTATAGAACAGAATGCACAATCCCTATATACGCACTCACTAAAAGTTACCATTTTCCGCAATGCAGCGGTCGCTAGAGACGCTACTATAGTAAAATGAGAAATAATATCTACGTCTGCCATAAATATATACAATATATATAGGGCCTACATTATCTTTCATTATAGGCTTACTTTTATATAAATTTGACTTAATTACCCATTTTGTTTTGAACATTATATGATTAGGCCAATATGATGTAAAAATATTTATTACCCGGTACTGATTTGAAAAAAAAATGGCTTAGACGTAGCTCAGTACCGGTAACTAAATTGCTGCGGCTACCGGTACATAAATATATATACTTTTTAAACCAAAATAAACTTTTAAAATTATGAAGGGAAATAGGCATATAATTCATAATGAGATAATATGAGGTTGTTTATGCTGTTGTTTATCCTTTATGGAGTCAGGAAAGCCATGCAGTTTGACATGCTCTTTTTTACGATAATCAGTCGTTTTTGCATCATTGTTGTAGTTTATTACACAACCGTTTATGCACATTTTGCCTGAAATATTAGCTTTGGGTGTTCGAACTTGTAGATTTGAAGAAAAGGACGTTGTAGGCTAAATAAGCATAAATATAGAGTGTAACCAGGACCACTGCGTTTAAATAGGCTTAGTATGGCGTCGGTATTATTGCCCAAAACAGAAATAAAATGCGATTGCGCATTCTGTTTTATACCTATTCTGTGGACATATACAACACGAATAAAAACGTGAAGGAATTTTGTATTTGCCAGATACAACGTAAGATACCCATTAAAACCATTAATCATTACCCATTATAACAATTTAAAAATATCCCGCTATAAATTACGACGCAAATTAAAACGTGAATATATTTTGTTCTATTCATTCATAAAGTACATTAGCAAAGGTTGAAGCAAAGTTAATTTTAAATGAATACGCAAAATTTGATGACGTCATAACGAAAAGCCGGCTAGCTATCTCTGCGCAAATTTTGATGACGTCATCCTGAAAAAAATCTCAACGCCATCCTTTTTTTTTATTTTTTTAGCGCGATCGATCGAAAAACTATAAAAAGTTGGAACGGCAATTTTAACATGAACCTTAAATATGTCGTTTTTTCCGCGTTTTTTGACCAAACTGACCACTGCGGTCATTTTAATTTTTTTAAAACCTTGACAGTGTTCACCGCCGTAACGCAAAGAATATTTGTAGCAAATTTCACGTTTTTATGTCCAGTATTTAAAAAGATTATGCGGTATGTACATACCCAGCCAGCCAGCCAGCCAGCCACATATTCCTTTTGAGATTTATATATATACAAGCCGTTATGTGCCCGAATCTTCGAACGGGCTTTTTTTTAGAATATGCTTGACACATTATAGTTTTTTTTTTTTTTTTTTGCAACATACATAAAGTAGTATGTTTTTTTTTTGTGGCCAGTATTTTTTAAATTTATTTTTGTTTTGCACACTTTATTATACACCAATTCAATATACAACTAAAAAGGAAAAACAAATAATAATAATTTTTTTTTATTTCTTGCTCAAAGTATGACCACTATGATCGAATTTTGTGAGTTTATTGGGTAATTAAACTCTTTCTGTAAAACAGAACTCACATGTCTTTTAAAAAGTACTGTTAATTCGAAAATGATTGTTTGATATATTTTTTTGCTACAACATTAGTCGTAGATCAATATTTATTTATTTTTGCTTTTTTTTTTGTTTTTGTTGGTGTTATTTGCTATTTATTTATTGTTGCTTTGGAAGCAAACTTAGAATTAAATTTTAAATTCAACAGAAAAAACAATAACAACTGAAACCGATATGAATCATAGTTTATACAACGTATACGACATGAATTAAAACTTTTAAAAGTTGGTCCGGCAAATTTAAACATTGCCCGGCAATATAAAATTTACCGCTACATAGTTTATAAGACGTATACGATACAAATTAAAACTTTAAAACGTTGAGCTCGGCAATTTAAACATTGCCTGGCAATTGAAAAATTTCCCGCTACAAAGTTTATAAGACGTATACACAGAATAGGTATAGAACAGAATGCACAATCCCTATATACGCAGTCACTAAAAGTTACCATGTTCCGCAATGCAGCGGTCGCTAGAGACGCTACTATAGTAAAATGTGAAAGGATATCTACGTCTGCCATAAATATATACAATATATATAGGGCCTACATTATCTTTCATTATAGGCTTACTTTTATATAAATTTGACTTAATTACCCATTTTGTTTTGAACATTATAGGATTAGGCCAATATGATGTATAAATATTTTTATTGCCCGGTACTGATTTGAAAAAAAAATGGCTTAGACGTAGCTCGGTACCGGTAACTAAATTGCTGCGGCTACCGGTACATAAATATATATACTTTTTAAACCAAAATAAACTTTTAAAATTATGAAGGGAAATAGGCATATAATTCATAATGAGTTAATATGAGGTTGTTTATGCTGTTGTTTATCCTTTATGGAGTCAGGAAAGCCATGCAGTTTGACATGCTCTTTTTTACGATAATTAGTCGTTTTCGCATCATTGTTGTAGTTTATTACACAACCGTTCATGCACATTTTGCCTAAAATATTAGCTTTGGGTGTTCGAACTTGTAGATTTGAAGAAAAGGACGTTGTAGGCTAAATAAGCATAAATATAGAGTGTAACCAGAACCGCTGCGTTTAAATAAGCTTAGTATGGCGTCGGTATTACTGCCCAAAACAGAAAGAAAATGCGATTGCGCATTCTGTTTTATACGTATTCTGTGGACATATACAACACGAATAAAAACGTGAAGGAATTTTGTATTTGCCAGATACAACGTAAGATACTCATTAAAACCATTAATCATTACCCATTATAACAATTTAAAAATATCCCGCTATAAATTACGACGCAAATTAAAACGTGAATATATTTTGTTCTATTCATTCATAAAGTACATTAGCAAAGGTTGAAGCAAAGTTAATTTTAAATGAATACGCAAAATTTGATGACGTCATAACGAAAAGCCGGCTAGCTATCTCTGCGCAAACTTTGATGACGTCATCCTGAAAAAAATCTCAACGCCATCCTTTTTTTTATTTCTTAGCGCGATCGATCGAAAAACTATAAAAAGTTGGAACGGCAAATTCAACATGAACCCAAAATATGTCGTTTTATTCGCGTTTTTTGACCAAACTGACCACTGCGGTCATTTTAATTTTTTTTAAACCTTGACAGTGTTCACCGCCGTAACGCAAAGAATATTTGTAGCAAATTTCACGTTTTTATGTCCAGTATTTAAAAAGATTATGCGGTATGTACATACCCAGCCAGCCAGCCAGCCAGCCAGCCAGCCACATATTCCTTTTGAGATTTATATATATACAAGCCGTTATGTGCCCGGTCCTCCGAACCGGCTAAAAGTTATGTTTACATACACTCTAACTACTCAGGCAGTTATAATGAGATTGCCCGCATGACCTACGACACGAATTTAAACGTGAGGTAATTTTTTATTTGCCCGCTACAACATGAATTACCCGTTAAAATCATTACTCATCACCCATTATAACAATTACAAAATTGCCCGCTATAAATTACGACGCAAATTAAAACATGAATATATTTTGTTCTATTCATTGATTAAGAACATTCGACACTACTTTTTTTTTTTTTAATGATTGTTTGATATATTTTTTTTACGACAAACATTAAGTCGCAGACCTATGTTGTGTTGTTTTTGTTTTTTTGCTATTTATTTATTTATTGTTGCTTTGGAAGCAAACTTAGAATTAATTTTTCTATTCAACATGTAAAACAATAACAAATGAAACCCTTATGAAATAATGTTTATAAAACGTATACGACACGAATTAAAACTTTAAAAATTTAGTTCCGGCAATTTGAACATTGCCCGGCAAATTAAACATTGCCCGGTAATTTAAACATTGCCTGGTAATTTAAACATTGCCCGGTATTATAAACATTGCCCGGTATTATAAACATTGCCCGGTATTATAAACATTGCCCGGTAATTTAAACATTGCCCGGTATTATAAACATTGCCCGGTATTATAAACATTGCCCGGTAATTTAAACATTGCCCGGTAATTTAAACATTGCCCGGTATTATAAACATTGCCCGGTATTATAAACATTGCCCGGTAATTTAAACATTGCCCGGTAATTTAAACATTGCCCGGTATTATAAACATTGCCCAGTATTATAAACATTGCCCGGTAATTTAAACATTGCCCGGTAATTTAAACATTGTCCGGTATTATAAACATTGCCCGGTAATTTAAACATTGCCCGGTAATTTAAACATTGTCCGGTATTATAAACATTGCCCGGTAATTTAAACATTGCCCGGTAATTTAAACATTGCCTGGTATTATAAACATTGCCCGGTAATTTAAACATTGCCCGTTAATTAAAACAATGGCCGTTACCAAGGCGATAAGCCTAAAGGTGCCCAGTTCTCGGAACTGGATAAAATAACCCATGGAGTTATAAGCAATTGTCTTAAGCGGGGATAAAGTATTTTCCGGTAACTTAATTTTTTTACTTAAACCATTTAAATATTGCATTCTACAAATTACGACGCAAATTAAAACAAAATTTTGTTCCCTTCTTAAACGCATAAATACGCAAAATTTGATGACGCCATATAATTATAAGCTTAAATATAGAGTGTAACCAGGACCACTGCGTTTAAATAAGCTTAGTAATGCGTCGGTATTACTTCCGAAAACAGAAAAAAAATTCTAAATCTATTTGCTTTGTCCTATGTTTGTAAAGTTTTAAATTATTAATTAGCTTTAAGTCATGTATTCATAGTGTAAAGTATCAAAGTAGTGATAGATTAAGAAAATCAACTACAGTATTGGTAGTGTAAAGAATTTATGTTGTTTACGGCACGTAGACAATTTAAACATGAAAAAAATTTTTTTCCCGTCATTGAGTTGAGATAATAAAATCCATGCACATAGTTTGATGACGTCAATTTAAACATGAATGAAAAATGTCCCTTCATTGCTATAAAATCCATGCGCAAAGATTGATGACGTCATAAAAATAATCTCAGCGCATCCTTTTTTTTTCTAACTTTGTGACGAAAAACTATAAAAAGTTGTACTGGCAAAGACAATGTGAATCAAAAGTTGTGTTTTTTTCACGTTTTTTGACCAAACTGACCACTGCGGTCATTTTAATTTTTTTAAAACCTTGACAGTGTTCACCGCCGTAACGCAAAGAATATTTGTAGCAAATTTCACGTTTTTATGTCCAGTATTTAAAAAGATTATGCGGTATGTACATACCCAGCCAGCCAGCCAGCCAGCCAGCCAGCCACATACATACATACATATTCCTTTTGAGATTTATATATATACAAGCCGTTATGTGCCCGGTCCTCCGAACCGGCTAAAAGTTATGTTTACATACACTCTAACTACTCAGGCAGTTATAATGAGATTGCCCGCATGACCTACGACACGAATTTAAACGTGAGGTAATTTTTTATTTGCCCGCTACAACATGAATTACCGGTTAAAATCATTACTCATCACCCATTATAACAATTACAAAATTGCCCGCTATAAATTACGACGCAAATTAAAACATGAATATATTTTGTTCTATTCATTGATTAAGAACATTCGACACTACTTTTTTTTTTTTTAATGATTGTTTGATGTATTTTTTTTACGACAAACATTAAGTCGCAGACCTATGTTGTGTTGTTTTTGTTTTTTTGCTATTTATTTATTTATTGTTGCTTTGGAAGCAAACTTAGAATTAATTTTTCTATTCAACATGTAAAACAATAACAAATGAAACCCTTATGAAATAATGTTTATAAAACGTATACGACACGAATTAAAACTTTAAAAATTTAGTTCCGGCAATTTGAACATTGCCCGGCAAATTAAACATTGCCCGGTAATTTAAACATTGCCTGGTAATTTAAACATTGCCCGGTATTATAAACATTGCCCGGTATTATAAACATTGCCCGGTATTATAAACATTGCCCGGTAATTTAAACATTGCCCGGTATTATAAACATTGCCCGGTATTAAAAACATTGCCCGGTAATTTAAACATTGCCCGGTAATTTAAACATTGCCCGGTATTATAAACATTGCCCGGTATTATAAACATTGCCCGGTAATTTAAACATTGCCCGGTAATTTAAACATTGCCCGGTATTATAAACATTGCCCGGTATTATAAACATTGCCCGGTAATTTAAACATTGCCCGGTAATTTAAACATGTCCGGTATTATAAACATTGCCCGGTAATTTAAACATTGCCTGGTATTATAAACATTGCCCGGTAATTTAAACATTGCCCGGTAATTAAAACAATGGCCGTTACCAAGGCGATAAGCCTAAAGGTGCCCAGTTCTCGGAACTGTATAAAATAACCCATGGAGTTATAAGCAATTGTCTTAAGCGGGGATAAAGTATTTTCCGGTAACTTAATTTTTTTACTTAAACCATTTAAATATTGCATTCTACAAATTACGACGCAAATTAAAACAAAATTTTGTTCCCTTCTTAAACGCATAAATACGCAAAATTTGATGACGCCATATAATTATAAGCTTAAACATAGAGTGTAACCAGGACCACTGCGTTTAAATAAGCTTAGTAATGCGTCGGTATTACTTCCGAAAACAGAAAAAAAATGCTAAATCTATTTGCTTTGTCCTATGTTTGTAAAGTTTTAAATTATTAATTAGCTTTAAGTCATGTATTCATAGTGTAAAGTATCAAAGTAGTGATAGATTAAGAAAATCAACTACAGTATTGGTAGTGTAAAGAATTTATGTTGTTTACGGCACGTAGGCAATTTAAACATGAAGAAAATTTGTTTTCGTCATTGAGTTGAGATAATAAAATCCATGCACATAGTTTGATGACGTCAATTTAAACATGAATGAAAAATGTCCCTTCATTGCTTTAAAATCCATGCGCAAAGATTGATGACGTCATAAAAATAATCTCAGCGCATCCTTTTTTTTCTAACTTTGTGACGAAAAACTATAAAAAGTTGTACTGGCAAAGACAATGTGAATCAAAAGTTGTGTTTTTTTCGCGTTTTTTGACCAAACTGACCACTGCGGTCATTTTAATTTTGTTAAAACCTTGACAGTGTTCACCGCCGTAACGCAAAGAATATTTGTAGCAAATTTCACGTTTTTATGTCCAGTATTTAAAAAGATTATGCGGTATGTACATACCCAGCCAGCCAGCCAGCCAGCCAGCCAGCCACATACATACATATTCCTTTTGAGATTTATATATATATATGATATGATATGATATGATATGATACTTTCTTTCCATTTCAAATCAAATCATTTAAATAAATAAATCCACTTATATATAAATTTAAGTATAGGCCTATAAAATAAAATTTTATAGCAAGCAAGACGGAAGTGATGTGATTATCCTCGCCCTATTATACGATCGAAAACGAGCTCGTCACGTGAGAGGCACGAGGATGGTTATATATATTGTTTGGGGTTTGTTGTTTGTGACACGTCACACGTGAAGAAGTATGACGCTAAAGATGTGTATTGATCTAACAACAAAGGTTAGCTCTATTAGATTTGTTAACGTGGCTGGGATGGAGGGAAAAGGAGAGGTGGGGGGGGGGCTGTAAAGTTTAATATCAATATCAGAAGCTGGGAAATAGATTACGCCGGTCTGACACGCAGGAGAGAAACATGGTTCCACCCCCACAAGGGAGATCACTTAGAAGAGATTCTTACATCAAAGAGAACTGACCGCACTAAAGGGAAAATAAAACATATAATAAACTCAAGAGCATCGATTATTAACAGCAAACAAACAAAATGAAACCCATCTTACGTAAAGGTGTCCAACTCGCGAACCGCGGTCCTAATGAGGCCCACAACACACCTTTTTGTGGACCAGTAGTATAGCCTTTTCGTATAAATGAAAGGTTCAAATATTTTTTTTTAAATATATATTTATATTCTTTCCTTTTTTTCTGAGAAAAAGGAGGGCAGGGGGCTGTAGAAACAAAACAATTTATTTTGGTTAAGTTTGGCAGTGATGGCTCAAGATACCCAGCTACATTAACGAGAGGGTACCATCAGATAGAGGACTACTTTAACGAAAGGGCACCATCAGATAGAGGGCTACATTAACGAGAGGGCACCATCAGCTAGAGGGCTACATTAATGAAAGGGCACCATCAGCTAGAGGGTTACACTAACTAGAGTGCACCATCAGCTAAAGGGCTACATTAGCGAGAGCGCGCCATCAGCTAGAGGGCTACATCAATGATCTTCCAAGCAAAGAAAAAATTAACATAGACACAAATATCTTTTCTCAGCATCAGGCTGAATAAAGTTTAGTGGGAAAGGCCGGGGTATAGGGGTGGGGGCAACTGCTGTTCCTTGAGATTAGGACAGAGAGTTACAAACAGGCGGAAACTATAGCTCACACATACACACACTAACACACACAAAAACACTTTGCATTATGCAAGCTCTGAGGGACACATTTACCAGATGGGGATTTTTCGCTCTGAATTAACTGTCCAATTCTAAACAATGTATGTTACGATTATTATATTACGATATTTCTTTTTTCAAGTACGATACTTTATATCCTTTATAGATTTACTTCCATTTATTATTGACAGTTTTATTTATATAAAAAAATTGATACGGTTTTGAAAAAATGAAATACACATTAACAAAAGTCAGTGAAATGTGAAAAATAAAAGCAGACTTTATCTATGAGCCCCATAAATACATTTGTATTAAAAATGTATTAAAAGTCGTAGGTTTACACTCTAAATATTTTCCTAATGGGATAATAGCTCACATTAATCGTTTAACCTAGATATTAACTCGGTTTTCTTTATAATGGAAGTAAGTTGTAGGCCCTAATTAATACAATTTTTGTTTACAATAACGTGTTTTTTTTTTTAAAAAGCTGTTCCATCTTTTTGGATGCGATGCCAAAATTAGATTCTAGTGGCTTTGTCTCCTTTATCGTATTATTATAATTAAAAATTGAGCGTCATCCTGCGATGAAAAATAAACCGTTTAGATATCAGCATACAATTATGTAAAGAGTTTATGTTTGCTTTTTTTAAAATTATGATATAATAACTGAGTTGGCTGCGACGAACTTATTAAGTCGATAAGCCCTAGCCATCAATTTGATCAAGTTTGAGCTAAGAGAACAACACCAAGCAAAAAGTAGTATATTATATTTATCTTTATACACTGGTATGAACTCAAGTGTGATTAGGGAGAGTAAAAAAGACTCCAAATAACACTGAACTGAAAGAACGGAATATCAGACCTTAGGAAATTAGTTGAACCAACGACGTAGGCTACTTACCGATAACTCTTTGGTACTGTTGGCTCTCTGATTATCTCATTTCTTTTCTTCTCATGATCGATGGTCATTTCTGAGAGTTCTCGGACTGAAATTGTGACATTGTCCTAGTTTACTCCCTCCCCCCCTCTTTGTTAAAAGATAATTTTGTTAAATTAACTAGCAAGAGTCAACATCATTATTTCAAGTCTTGGACTAATAGTGTGACATTGTCCCAGTTTTTTTCTCTCCTTTTTTGTTAAAAGATTGTTTTGTTTTTTCAATTTAGCTATAAGAGTCAACATCATTATTTCTATAAACCTGTTCAGACAAAAAGAGATTATACTGACTGTTTACATTTATCTGACAATCCATTCATTGTCAAAAATATCTTTTGAAATCTGTTAATTTTGAAAAAAAAAAAAAGGAAACTATTTTTCTTTTAAATGACAAACGTTTTAATCAATAAGAACATTCCACCTTAAAGTTTCTTCGTTTTTGTCCAAGTACAAATAGGATGTGGCCTTGAAAGGAAAACAAACAAGGTCAATCAGATGTAAAATATTGCTTTGGCTTCCAATAACTTTTTGAACTGATGGAAAATTTCATTGGAAAGTAATGTACGGTGGTGGGCACTTTACAGGGATGATATAGTTACCATGGAAACGGAAAACAATTGAAGGAAAAGTAGTTATGCATATATAATGATTTGTGTGAAATGAATGCGTGTGAGATTTAACTTTAAAAATTATGCCATTTGAGGGAGGGATGGGTATGAATTGGTGGTTTTATTCTGACAAAATGTTAGAGCAAATGCTTTGGTTACTGAAAATGTCGGGACACTTTTTATTAGTGGGAAGGAGGCTGAAGATTAAACTATCCACATAGTCAATTGTACACTTTAACTTAGTATTTATGTGTTTGTCTTTCATTTAATCTACCTTAATGTAGCCTTTTAGAAAACATATAATCCCTCTTTTATGCCTCTCCATTTGTTGAGCTTAAATCTTATTTCGTATTCACTCCATCAATAATCTTACATTCGCTTCTTTGTTTACTCCAGTTTTTCATTCTCTCTCGTTTTTTTTTACTCGCGCAGACATTTTACTCTATGCGTCCCAAACTTGTAATTGTACAATCTTACCAGTCTAACCACTAGCCTGCCTACCTACATACATACTCTATGCGTCCCAAACTTGTAATCTTACAATCTTACCAGTCTAACCACTAGCCTGCCTACCTACATACATACTCTATGTGTCCCAAACTTGTAATCTTACAATCTTACCAGTCTAACCACTAGCCTACCTACCTACATACATACTCTATGCGTCCCAAACTTGTAATCTTACAATCTTACCAGTCTAACCACTAGCCTACCTACCTACATACTCTATGCGTCCCAAACTTGTAATCTTACAATCTTACCAGTCTAACCACTAGCCTACCTACCTACATACTCTATGCGTCCCAAACTTGTAATCTTACAATCTTACCAGTCTAACCACTAGCCTACCTACCTACATACTCTATGCGTCCCAAACTTGTAATCTTACAATCTTACCAGTCTAATCACTAGCCTACCTACATACATACTCTATGCGTCCCAAACTTGTAATCTTACAATCTTACCAGTCTAACCACTAGCCTACCTACCTACATACTCTATGCGTCCCAAACTTGTAATCTTACAATCTTACCAGTCTAACCACTAGCCTACCTACCTACCTACATACTCTATGTGTCCCAAACTTGTAATTGTACAATCTTACCAGTCTAACCACTAGCCTACCTACCTACATACATACTCTATGTGTCCCAAACTTGTAATCTTACAATCTTACCAGTCTAACCACTAGCCTACCTACCTACCTACATACTCTATGTGTCCCAAACTTGTAATCTTACAATCTTACCAGTCTAACCACTAGCCTACCTACCTACATACATACTCTATGTGTCCCAAACTTGTAATTGTACAATCTTACCAGTCTAACCACTAGCCTACCTACCTACATACATACTCTATGTGTCCCAAACTTGTAATCTTACAATCTTACCAGTCTAACCACTAGCCTACCTACCTACCTACATACTCTATGCGTCCCAAACTTGTAATCTTACAATCTTACCAGTCTAACCACTAGCCTACCTACCTACCTACATACTCTATGCGTCCCAAACTTGTAATTGTACAATCTTACCAGTCTAACCACTAGCCTACCTACCTACCTACATACTCTATGCGTCCCAAACTTGTAATCTTACAATCTTACCAGTCTAACCACTAGCCTACCTACCTACATACATACTCTATGCGTCCCAAACTTGTAATCTTACAATCTTACCAGTCTAACCACTAGCCTACCTACCTACATACATACTCTATGCGTCCCAAACTTGTAATTGTACAATCTTACCAGTCTAACCACTAGCCTACCTACCTACATACATACTCTATGCGTCCCAAACTTGTAATCTTACAATCTTACCAGTCTAACCACTAGCCTACCTACCTACATACTCTATGCGTCCCAAACTTGTAATCTTACAATCTTACCAGTCTAACCACTAGCCTGCCTACCTACATACATACTCTATGCGTCCCAAACTTGTAATTGTACAATCTTACCAGTCTAACCACTAGCCTACCTACCTACCTACATACTCTATGCGTCCCAAACTTGTAATCTTACAATCTTACCAGTCTAACCACTAGCCTACCTACCTACCTACATACTCTATGCGTCCCAAACTTGTAATTGTACAATCTTACCAGTCTAACCACTAGCCTACCTACCTACCTACATACTCTATGCGTCCCAAACTTGTAATCTTACAATCTTACCAGTCTAACCACTAGCCTACCTACCTACATACATACTCTATGCGTCCCAAACTTGTAATCTTACAATCTTACCAGTCTAACCACTAGCCTACCTACCTACATACATACTCTATGCGTCCCAAACTTGTAATTGTACAATCTTACCAGTCTAACCACTAGCCTACCTACCTACATACATACTCTATGCGTCCCAAACTTGTAATCTTACAATCTTACCAGTCTAACCACTAGCCTACCTACCTACATACTCTATGCGTCCCAAACTTGTAATCTTACAATCTTACCAGTCTAACCACTAGCCTGCCTACCTACATACATACTCTATGCGTCCCAAACTTGTAATCTTACAATCTTACCAGTCTAACCGCTAGCCTACCTACCTACATACTCTATGCGTCCCAAACTTGTAATTGTACAATCTTACCAGTCTAACCACTAGCCTACCTACCTACATACATACTCTATGTGTCCCAAACTTGTAATTGTACAATCTTACCAGTCTAACCACTAGCCTACCTACCTACATACATACTCTATGCGTCCCAAACTTGTAATTGTACAATCTTACCAGTCTAACCACTAGCCTACCTACCTACATACATACTCTATGCGTCCCAAACTTGTAATTGTACAATCTTACCAGTCTAACCACTAGCCTACCTACCTACATACATACTCTATGCGTCCCAAACTTGTAATTGTACAATCTTACCAGTCTAACCACTAGCCTACCTACCTACCTACATACTCTATGTGTCCCAAACTTGTAATTGTACAATCTTACCAGTCTAACCACTAGCCTACCTACCTACATACATACTCTATGCGTCCCAAACTTGTAATTGTACAATCTTACCAGTCTAACCACTAGCCTACCTACCTACATACATACTCTATGCGTCCCAAACTTGTAATCTTACAATCTTACCAGTCTAACCACTAGCCTGCCTACCTACATACTCTATGCGTCCCAAACTTGTAATCTTACAATCTTACCAGTCTAACCACTAGCCTGCCTACCTACCTACATACTCTATGCGTCCCAAACTTGTAATCTTACAATCTTACCAGTCTAACCACTAGCCTGCCTACCTACCTACATACTCTATGCGTCCCAAACTTGTAATCTTACAATCTTACCAGTCTAACCACTAGCCTACCTACCTACATACATACTCTATGCGTCCCAAACTTGTAATCTTACAATCTTACCAGTCTAACCACTAGCCTACCTACCTACATACATACTCTATGCGTCCCAAACTTGTAATCTTACAATCTTACCAGTCTAACCACTAGCCTACCTACCTACATACATACTCTATGCGTCCCAAACTTGTAATCTTACAATCTTACCAGTCTAACCACTAGCCTACCTACCTACATACATACTCTATGCGTCCCAAACTTGTAATCTTACAATCTTACCAGTCTAACCACTAGCCTACCTACATACATACTCTATGCGTCCCAAACTTGTAATCTTACAATCTTACCAGTCTAACCACTAGCCTACCTACCTACATACATACTCTATGCGTCCCAAACTTGTAATCTTACAATCTTACCAGTCTAACCACTAGCCTACCTACCTACATACTCTATGCGTCCCAAACTTGTAATCTTACAATCTTACCAGTCTAACCACTAGCCTACCTACCTACATACATACTCTATGCGTCCCAAACTTGTAATCTTACAATCTTACCAGTCTAACCACTAGCCTACCTACCTACATACATACTCTATGCGTCCCAAACTTGTAATCTTACAATCTTACCAGTCTAACCACTAGCCTACCTACCTACATACATACTCTATGCGTCCCAAACTTGTAATCTTACAATCTTACCAGTCTAACCACTAGCCTACCTACCTACATACTCTATGCGTCCCAAACTTGTAATCTTACAATCTTACCAGTCTAACCACTAGCCTACCTACCTACATACATACTCTATGCGTCCCAAACTTGTAATCTTACAATCTTACCAGTCTAACCACTAGCCTACCTACCTACATACATACTCTATGCGTCCCAAACTTGTAATCTTACAATCTTACCAGTCTAACCGCTAGCCTACCTACCTACATACCAACATAATAGTTACCTGCCTACCTACATACATACAATCATATATACCTGCCTGCCTTCCCCCTATTTATCTATCAATATATCTATCGGTCTGCCTGTTTGTCTATCTGCAGTCTATCTGTCTTTAAATCTACATTTCTCTCTCTCTTTTCTTTCATTCACTATTTATCGTTCGTTCCTATCTTTTTTTACCCCTTTTCGTCGGTCATTTTTTCTCTCCCACCGTTCTCTTTATCTTCCCTAAATACTACCATATACTACCACCACTGCCTCCGTCAAAGAGACTACATTACATTAGTTAAACATTACCTTTGTGCCCATTCGTCATACCCAGAACACACCCAAAACACACTCCGTTATTTACATAGTATTATATGATGATCTGATTTTGACAAAGGGACATCACTGCCCTTTGTTCGGCAATGTTGCAAGCAAAAAAAAAATCTCAGCACAATTATTGTTTAAACGACATAAACATTATTTCCATTAAACAAACATTTAAAAAGTACAGTACTGTTTATTTGTTATATTGCATCCGCTAGATGGCTTGATATTGAATTAAACTTTTCATTTCTGCGTACTTGTTTTGTAAATAGGTTGACTTAAACTTTTTCGTTAACTAAAAACTTATATTTTATATTTTTTGGAGTACATTATTATAAGGCTAGCTTTGTTTGTGTCAAAGAACTTATTGAAACATAATAACCTCTTAGCCCTGTAATAAATTCTCAGTGTACCGTACGCCAGTGTACAGTCTAGACTTAAAATTAGTATCATATCACAATATATTGGTTCATTATAAGAACTACTTTTTAATGCTGGTGCTATTATTATATGAGTTATAGACTGTTGGGTCTTGTAGAAGCAAAAGAAAGTGCTTGGGTTTGACGTCATTGATGTAAAATGGGTATGGATAAATCATTAAATCATGAAACCAAACAAGAACGTCCAATTAAGTCTGGCTTTTGAAAAAAGACTTTAGTATATCTGAATATTAAGAGGACATAACATTAATGAACCGAGTGGCCATTTTATCAGTTGTCAGTAAATTAAATCTCCCATCAGAACAATTATGCTACAACACTAGCAGGCCTGGATGCCTTGTCTCCGTGCAGTCAAAGAATCAGTTGTAGTTCTATTGGATTAAAGTAGATTGAAGTATCTCATTGATGACCTAAAGACATAGCTTTAGAGTTCTATGAGCTAATGCAGTTTCTATCAGCGCTCAGCGCTGATACACAATGCTATAAGTGGCTACATCAAATCAACACACACACAGATACATACACAGATACAAACACATCTGTCATTACGGTAGCAGCTATTTATTGTTTTAAGTCTTTCTGAGATAGACTATATCTGTAGACTGTAGATACTATGCGTACAACGGGTAAAAATAAAGAGCTATTAAAGTCGTCAAATTTAAGTTATAAACAACACCATAATAAAAAAGAAAGGACATAAAAACATCGTTAAAAAAAACTAAATCAACAAAAATTCTTTTTGTAAAATAATGTCCGAAAAAACTTTGAAAGTTAATCTTCGCTTAGAAACAAGGAGAAGTAACTAAACTTATTCATTATCCAAAAAACAACAAACAAATAAACTTTTGTTATTAGCGAATTTAATTTAAATATTTTAGACTAATCTTATACGGCAACAAAAATGCAATGAAATGATTGAAATAAAAAGAACAACTCAAAATAATATTATTAAAGAATCGTATACGAACATTGAATAATTAGTGTACAGGATAACTGAAGCAATACTGCTGACGTCTGAAGTTCCATACAAACTGAAAATTGCAACGAGTCGTTGGAATACATTAAACAAACAAAAAAAAAAGCTTTTCACTGATGTCACATATCAAAGAAACACCGAATGAGCAAATGCTGCAGACGTCTGGTTTCCGTAGATACACTACATCCTTAGCTCTTAATGATAAACTATGTTGTTGTGTTTGTTGTTTTTTTTTCATACTTGTTTGTTCTCCTAATTTCAAACTAATGAATATTAATTATTCCACGCTTTCACGACTGTCCACGGAGAGCTCTTCGCCCAGTCTTATATTTTATTCATTTAAATTATCAACGTCACGTTTTTTTCGGTATTCTTGACGCCCACATTTCACTTCCTGTGAAACTGACCAATGAGTTTAATGTAAAAATGAATTAGTTCACTTATTGAGCTCAAAATTTCTCGTTTCACACGCAGACTTTACTAAAGGAAGATCAAATGATAAAGAAAAACAAACAAACAACAAGGTTTCATCTGTTAGTGGATCAGCCAATATACATTGTTTGAGTAACAAAGATGAACTAATGTACTCTTGTTCTATTTAGTGAAGTGGTCTTCAGAAGGAACTTTTTTCATATCTCACGAGCTGATATATAGAAATATAGATACCCCTCCCCCCCCCTTCCCATAACATTGGTCTAAGTAACGGCCCCCGGTACATCGTTGGAGAATCACTGGCTTAGACCTACCCCCATACGGCATCGTCTCCCTTCCCGCCTCTTTGTCACTCATAATTAATATTTTATTCTTTTTTAGATCGTGACTTCATCTGACAATCTAAATCATCACTTCTTTAACATTCACACTCCATCTCTTAGTGAAGTTATCTCTTTTAAAAATAAAATTGGACGCTCTAAATGTGAGACACACTGTCATTGAAGCCAAACACAATGTCTAAAACTGCCATTTTGTATGGCGATTCTATTCAGAGGCGTGACAAAAGGCTAACACGTGCAAACAGGTTGGTTTATATTTCAACTCTTGAGCGAAGTTCTCAGAATTATTGTTATGGCAATATTTATATTTAAAAAATCGCTACGAGTGCAGTGTTCGCCGTGAATCGTTTGTAAGTCTTGAGCCGACTTCCGGTGCCAGGTGGTGATGGGAAAGAAGCAAAAAACGCGTGCGCCATAAACTAGTCATAACTATCTGTATCTGATTAAAGCATATTTTTAAAACAACAATTACCTGCGTTGGCCGTCTGAGAGACAGGCGAAAATTTCATTACGTACAACAATTGATTTGAGTCCAAAGTATTGCTCTGTGTATGTGTGTGTGTGTATATGTGTTTTAAAAAGCATAGAAAATGTTAAGAAATTATGACGCTATTTTGAGCATTTTGGCTTAGTTGCGTTGAAGATAATGTTGACAGCTATTTCCATGTTCTCGCCAACTCAATTCATTATCTCAATTTGAGGCTTCATAGAATAATAAGTCTTGTCGTTAAAACAAAACGAAAACTGTTATCTTATTCTAGAGCTTGTGCAAAGAATGTTTAATTATTTTTAAATATATGTTACAGACGTTCCTTTCCAGAAGAGTGTTTGCGTCCTACGCTTATCCGATATTTGAGTCTAGTCTTTGGTGAGATTTAGTATTGCTTCCTCCCAAACCGAGTCTCTGAGTCTCTTGGGAGTTCAATGATCATCGGAAGAACAACAGGGGCTGTGCGCAAAGCGTTAGCCCATCAGTGTCCTCTTTATGTAAGCGTAACGGTGGTTTCCAGACTTCGCCAGCTTTGAGGCCCATGGGTACAGAAGTGACAGGAACCCATCAGTTATCGGTAGATAGCTCATATCATGGTTTAGAGCAGAGGTTATTCAGTACCTTACTCGTCAGTTAGGTTGATTGGCGGTGTGATGTGAGATTACGCATGTCGCGGTCCTTCCTGAACCGGAACTGAGCCTTACTTATAATAATAATAACAATAGAAAAAAACTACAAACTAATAAAAGGTATGTTTCGAAATGTCCATTCACCGCCTACACCAACAAATACCATTTCCATCCAATTTTCTAAGTAACAATCTTTTATCTGGCCTACGATTCTGCCCCTGAGGCTTGCCCACACGATTGCGTTCATAAGGATTAATAATCACATACATAAAAGAAAAATAAAATTTTAAAAAAGTTAATTAACGAAGTGGAATCGAGTACAAATTGTATCCATTATGAGCGACTTGCGCAATTTGAGACAAATCCAGATCAATTTGGGAATTAGAAAAAACTAAATTAACATAATGATCAAGTTATAACTCACATTTCATTTCCGTTCCAGACTGTTTGCCGCACCTTTACCTTTTCCCGTGTTTTCATCTATTATTACATGCGAGGGATTAGTGTAGGATGTACAATGTCCAGATTAATTGACTTGTCCTGGGTACTCGACAGGACCTATATATATATATATATATATATCTGTAAGTGTCTCAAAAATATACCGGACGTGACTACCAGTTCTTACATCTATTCGTTACGATGTTGAGGAGTGGACTGAGGAAGAGGGGCTCACCAAGATCCTGTCCGAGACTAGACACCCCGCGGCACGCCAATAGGGCGTCTCGCGTAACATAGGCAACGGTCTACGCGGTACATGCACTACACTTCTCACCTGCGGAATTTCCCTTGGATCACTAACGTGGTAACTAGCTCGTATGCCTGCACTGTCGCCAGGTATCACAAATTCCAGACTATATTCCTGACCATCCTGGCACCAGGAACGGGCTGTTGCGCTCATTGCTTCCTCCCAAACCGAGTCTCAGAGCCTCTTGTGAGTGCAATGATCATCGGACGCGCATCGAGGGGTGTCCACCAAGCGTTAGCCCATCGACGTGCTCTTTATGTAAGCGTATCGGTGGTTTACTTACTTCGCCAGCTTTGAGGCCCTTGGGTACAGAAGTAACGGGAACCCACCAGATACCGGTAGATATATATCATGGTTTAGAGCAGAGGTTATCTAGAATAGAGGTAATCTAAAATAAAGGTAATCTACACCGGTTCTCATGACCAAACAAGGTCATCCAGACAATATATCATCAGCCTCTAATGTCTATCGTATTCCTTGATTAGAATTTCTATTCTGGGGTAACTTCTTTTATTACTTTCACCTTTACCCGCCACCCTCCCATTACCGATCTATTTATGTATAAGATTATTTGATAATGTTCTTGCGGCTTGCAAAATAACACTGCATGACTCAAATTACTTTAAAGACTTAATTGAGTCTTTTGAAACATCTTTATGATTTGTATTTAAACTTTTTATTTGATTAAAGCTTGATATGAAAACGAACGCCAAGCGTCACTTAAATAACTTTGAACTCGTTAATGTCTGACAAAAGTTCGCAGCGATAAATTTACTTATTATACAGCTTTAAAAAATAACAACAACAAATAATTTTTGTTTTTTTGTTTTATGGAACCGAGATGCTAGCACCTCAAGACAGGAGCAGACGTCAATAAGCTTATTGCACTTTTGAAATCTAAATATAGAAGAGAACAAAATATGCCAGTCTTGCTTTAGGGATAATTAAAAAACTTGCATCTTTTACTTAGAACGTCTTTATATTTTCACTGTTTTTTAGAAAACAATGGCGATTTTTTGTTTTATTTTAAATCTGATATTAGAATATCATCAGTTTGTTGATTCATAAAGAAAGTAACAAAATAATTCCTTCATTAGATCTGAAATTGTTAAGTCAAGAGAGGAGATGGTTCAAGAGCAAAGTAGTAATAATACATAAGGGTTTTAATTCTAACTTTAAAATACAACACAGAAACAATCTAATACATGATAAACTTAAGGACAAAACACATTTCTTATCCCCTTATGCGAGAACAAATGCATAGAAGTACTCTTTCTGCCCGAGTGGCATCCGTGCATGGAATGTGTTTCCTGAACAAACCAGGAAAACCAGCAACTTAACATCTTTAAAGACCAAGTGAAGAGGTTTTTCTCAAAGGAACGAGATTTGGAATAGCCTCATACGGCAGTGACGTATCACAAGGGAAATAAATAAATAAAAATAGACGCTATAAATCTATATTTAACCATTTTGTTAAAAATAAGAACCGGGAAAAGAGTCAAAACATGTGGCAATAGATTCAAAACACGTGACAATATTCATTTTTCCTAGTCGGAATCCTTTAAGTTACGTCACTTTCCTATATTGCCGGAAATAAAAACATCTCAAATGGCTACGAGATTTGGAGTAATCTTCCGAAAAACACACACATTTAAGTGCAAATATTGAACTAATTACTTAAAATGTATCTTTGATATTTAGTATAAATGTTTTTTTTAACATTCAGATACTGAATACACTATTTACTATCAAAATTAAATGTTAACTCAATTTTGATAAAAAGCTCTTCACTTGGTCTTTAAAGCACTGTTCAGAGTGCAGACTAGACTCAGACCACGTATAAGCGTAGGACGCAATAATCTTCTGTATAGAAGGACTGTTAGTAACATATAAGATAAGATGAAATGCATATAACTCCACTATTTAACCGTTATGTTAATCAACGAATTCTATATCAGGGCATTTCTTCATTGTTCTTTTTTTGCCTATCCAGCGAACTATGTGATGCATTCGACATTTTGACCGACGTTAATACTAATGCAATAAACTCCAACGTGTAGTTGAAATTCACATCCTTGGATCAGTAATATTCATTTCTAGCAATAGAAAAGACTGCCGACCGCATGGACAGTCACTTGACTATCTCTACTTCCGATATAGGTTTTCTTAAGATCCAAAAATGGGTTTTATTTCGACTTTTTAATTATTAATATAGTTACTACCTATATATATTATTTGGTTACTCCATAGCATACCCCCCAACCACAGAGAAAAAATAATAATTTATTATTATTTTTGATATGAAAAATGTTTACAATAATGAAAAAAAATTATCTTAATCTTAATTAATGCATATAATCATTCATTTAATAATACATAGAGAAAAAAAATTCATTTAATATATGTACAAACAACAACAAAAATTCATAGGCAGAAATTTAAACAAAAGACACAAAGAATAATGTCTAATGTTAATATGACAATTAGTCATAGACAACTATCTTTTGGTATTGTCTAATCAACTTCAGTAATAGTGAGATAAACTATTGGATATCAGTGATGTGTATCGATAATCTAGACAGCACATCAGGTAAATGGTTATCTTTTCCTACAATACTTTTTATCTGAAATTTGTAATCTGATAGAAGTAAAGCATATTTATTTATTCTTTTGTTATTGACATTAGAGACATTAAAATTCACAAGCGGTTTATAATCTGTGAGAATTGTGAAATGACGACCCAACAAATAGTATTGAAACTTAAGTACAGCATAGACTATACACAAACCCTCTAATTCTATGACACTAAAATTCCTTTCACTTTTAGTCAGTGCACGACTTACATAATAGGCAGGTTTATAAACTATTTCAGAGTCCACAATGACCTTTTTGTAAATACAAGCCCCTAAACCGGACTTTGAGGCATCACAAGCTAGAATGATGTCATCATCTTTTTGAATTGTTTCTAGTATTGGTTCCTTAGAAAATGCATCTATTAGGATTTTAAATGATGTTTCACATTGGTCAGTCCAATTTACAATATTGGGTTGAAATTTTTTTGTAAGATCTATAATAGGTCTAACTATTTGACTATAGTTTGGAATGAATTTACTGTAATAGTTAAACAATCCAAGTAATGCCCTTACATGTTTTTTTGTTTTAGGCGTTTGTATTTCTAGAATTTTCTTATGTAAGTGCTGTGTTGGTTTTACTTGGCCATTTTCAAATTTATGTCCTAGAAATTCAATCTCAATTTTTCCTATTTTTAATTTTGAAGGAGATACTGTTAAATTATTGTTTTTCAATATTTGCAACACTTCCTCTAATAGAATTAAGTGTTCATCCCAAGTATTTGTGAAAATACAAATATCATCCACATAGTGAACTATGTTTTTATTTTGAGGTAAAATATGTCTCATTAGTTTAGTGAATGTAGCAGTACTATTGACTAAACCGAAGGGCATGACATTCCAATTAAATACGCCTTTATGTGTAATAAAAGCTGTATAATCCTTTGATTTCTCATCAAGAGGCACTTGCCAAAATCCTCTTGTTAAATCTATGGTAGTAAATATTTTACCTGTGGCCATAGTGTTAATGATATGTTCTATATTGGGCAAACCCTCTTGATCAAGTTTTGTTACTTTATTGAGCTTGCGATAATCACAACATAATCTGATAGAACCATTTTTTTTTTTAACAATCACCATGGGTGATGAGTACTGAGACATAGACTTTCTATTATTTTACTTTCTATTAGTTGATCTAATTCCTTATCTACCTTTTCAACAAGCATTTGAGGAATATTATATGCTTTTGATCGAAATTGTTTTCGATCAGTCAGTTCTATTTTATGTTCAATGACATTTGTTAATCCTGGTTTTTCTGTTATTGTTGTTTTAAATTTATTCAATAAATTCAAAATATTGTTTTTAACCATTTCATTTTCAATATGGTCTAACTGTATTTGATCTAGTTCATTATTGGCTGGTGTGGTTATACCACAAAAATAGTCAATGTTTGGAATGTTCTGAACATTGTTATCTTCAAAAATTATCATATTGTTATTTTGTATTTTGCTTTCAATATGTGACTGACTGTCATTTATTTGGTTTTCCTCATAAGCTCTTAAATTGTTTAAATGAACAATTTTTTCATTGTTATTAATGTTAACTTTGTAAGTTACATCAGATAACTTATGCATAATTTCAAAAGGTCCTTTCCATTCCATAGTATTGCCACTGCCAGTTGGCAAATAAACAAGTACTTTATTACCAACTTCTAGTTTTCTCATGTTCTTATGAATGTTTTCTCTGATTAAAGTTTTAGATTTGATTTCTTCATTTTTTTGTACAGCAAAGTCATAAGCTGTTTTCATATGTTTTTCAGTTTTATTGACTAAGTCAAATGGAGACATTTTTTTTTCTTTAAGTCCTAATAATTCTGATTTGAAATTATCCAATGGTCCATTGGGATTTTTGCCAAGCACTAATTCAAATGGTGAAAAACCTGTGCTTTCATGAACCGATTGTCTATAAGCAAACAAAATAGCTGGAAGGTAATCATCCCATTCAAATGGATGGTCTTCACACACTTTTGTTATCATTTGTTTTATTGTTTGATTAGCCCTTTCTATCATACCATTTGATTCAGGATGGTATATAGAACTAAAAATTTGAGTGATTTTGAACATTTGTGCAAAAGCTTGAGTAAGGCTTGATTTGAATTGAGTTCCATTGTCACTCAATATGAACTTTGGAAAACCGAAACGACAAAAGATAGGTAAAAGAGCATTACAGACCCTTTCTGCAGTTATTTCCCTTAATGGAACTACCTCTATCCATCTACTCCCCATGTCTATAATGGTTAAGGCAAACTTTGCTTTGGTAGTTTTAGTCTGCTTCATGGGCCCTATTATATCAACTGCTATCTTGTAAAAAGGTTTGTTTATTGTATCGGTCATTTGTATTGGAGCCTTATGTTTAGAATCTTTTTTATTATGTCTAAGACAGGTATCACAGCTTTTAATAAATGTTTTCAAATCATTTTCCATTTTAGGCCACCAGAAATTCTTTTTGAGTTTACAAACTGTTTTCTTGCTACTCAAATGACCTGACAATGCATTGTTGTGCGAAATTTGCATTACTTTGACAGTTAATGTTTTAGGTATAACTATTTGAGTTACATCTAATTTAGTGTCCTTTCTACAGAGAATTCCATTTATTATTTCAATGTTTTTATTTTTAACCTGACCTTTTTCAATTTCTGATACCATTTTAATTATGTATGGATCTTCTTTCTGTTCTTGTTTTAGAGTTAGCTCATCAAAAGGCATGTTTATTAAACTGATATTTTCTGTTTTTTTCATTTGGGTTTCCTTTTTATGAGGACTATCAATGTATGATAATATCTCACTCTTCATTTTAGTAAAATCAGATATTTGATTTTTAGCAATGTTGAATATTTGTTTATGACCTTCTAAATGTCTACATAGTGAAATAGCATGTAATTCTTTTGGTACATTGTTTATTTCACATTGACTTTCAAATTTGCTTACATACTGTTCTAGTTTTTCTGTTCCATTCCATTTGGGAATAGGATTATCCTTTTCATGATTTATGGATAAGTCAATATTAGGTGTCTCATAGAGAATATTATTTTCTGACTTTCCTATGGTTTGTAAGAAATTAAAAGTTTGTAGAGCAGGGTAAAATTCTTGTTCTGGTAAATCTACTAACTTTTCATTTTGCAATAGAACAGGTTTCAAATTCAAGTCATTGGATTTTTCATTCATCCATTTTTGAAAAATGTCAAAACTATTATCATGTTTGACATTGAAAGAATTACCAATAATTAAAGGTGCAACACAGTTTTTCATTATGGCTGCCTCTGCTTTTCCTGTAAGCCAAGGACAATCAATGTCTATTATAGTGACAGTACAATTTACAGTGGAACCATTTCCAAGTTTTATTGTATCCACTCTTATTATATTGGTGGGTTTCTGATTTTGAATGATACTTTCATCTATACATATTATACTACTTCCGGTGTCTCTTAGACAGTATGTGGTCTTTCCTTCCACATAAGCAGGAAAAAGTATTAATTGACCCCTGTTTTCAAATATGACATTATTTGATTGAGATGTGGAAGTGTTAAGTTTTCCTCTATTTCTTCTATTTTGGAAATTTGATTGAGGCCTATTTTGAGTATTAGGAAAATCTTGTCTTCCAACATGTTGATTTGGCACATTGTTATTGGAAAAATTCTGATTTGGCATATTTCTGTTTTCAAAATTTGAAAAATTCTGATTTGGAAAGTTTCTATTATCAAAATTAGAAAAATTTTGATTTGAAAAACCTCTATGATCAACATTTGATCTATTGAAGTTTGGATTGAAATTTCTACCTCTTGCATTGTTATTTCTGTAACAATATTCTGATGAATGGTTTGTACCATTGCAAAAAATACATCTATAATTATTAGATTTTGGTTGATTACCAAATTTTTTTTTATTGCCAAATTGATTATGTCTAGACCTAGGAGGTGAATAGCTCCTTCTTCTATGTTGAATTGTATTTACTGTTTGATTTTGTTTAGTCAGTTCTACATTAGGATGACTATCTTTAAAATTTGAGATGGCATCTATCAAATTTTCAACTGTCTTAACTTTTCTTTCCATAATGTGAGTAAACAATGGTTTAGAAGCTTGTTCTAATACTTTATCAACAACCATAATTTCTATAATCTCATTAGGATTTTTGGTATCTATTTTTACTAAGTCTAACCAGGTAAGTAAAAATGTTTTCACTTCAGACACAAAAGCTCTCGGTTCTATCTTGTCTGTTAAGATAAAGTTATGAAACTTTTGTCTGTAATAATCCTCAGAGTGGATAAAGAATTTAATTAACTGTTCTTTGATAATGGCATAATCAGTTATTTCTTTATCAATATGTGATAGTGCTTCCCTACCCTTATCTTTCAATTGTGGGATAAGGTGAATGTAATATTCTGAAATGGGAATCCCATATCCTTTACATGTTGCTTCAAATAAATTTAGAAAATCAACAATTTTCTCTTTTCCATCAAAAGGAGGCATTTTGAATCTTACACTATGTTTTGATTTTTCATTATTTGTTTGCTCAACTTTAGTATTTTGTAATTTAGCCAACTCCAATTCATGAGCTAATTTTAGTTGTGTTTCTTTCAATTGAGTTTCTCTCAACTCTTTTTCTTTTTCTTTATTCAATTCTAGTTCTAGTTGCTTTTGTTTCAATTCATTATCAAGTTCTTTTTGTTTAATTTCATGAGCTCTTAATTCTGCTCGTTCATCTCTTTCCTTATCTGCTAGTTCTTTTTTTAATTGCTTAACTTTATTTTCAACAAATTCCTGATATTCTTTCTTATCAGTAATACCATATTTTTTTGCCAACAATTCAGCCTCATCATAGAGTAATTGAACCTTTGACTCCATTATTATTTATTATGAATGTCAAGATTTATTATATTATAGTACAGTACAATTATTATAATGCACTATTTTATAGTACAGCAATGTTTTATTCCTATACTGGATGGCAATATTTATTAACTACTGAATGAGCATTTTTATATTACTGAATGACAGTATTTATTAAATACAGAATGAGCAGTTATATATTATCACAGCAACTTTTTTTTTCCTATGCTATAGTAAAATGTTTATAATTCAGAATGCAAGATGCTAGAATGTCAACAATTATTGGCTATGCCAAGACATCTACTATGGCTTGTTTATTTTATTATTATTAGCAATTTTATAGTAGAGTTGAAAGCAAGTGCAAGTCACTTTTTGCTATTATGACTTATTATTACTATATAGGTTGCACAATTATGTTCCGCAAAGCAAAGTACAATCTTATTATTACCAATGGTAGCACATATACAATATTATTATTATTATTGAGGATGGCATATAAGAATTAGATTAATGTTATCATAAGCCACTATGATATTATTCTTATGAGCAATGGAAATGGATAAAATTATTATCAGTATTGGAAGTACATTTGCATTGTGATTACTAGAAGTACATTTTCATTTTCATTAATGCCAATACACAATAATTTTACTATAATTAATAGCAATGTAAATTCTAGATAATATTATTACAGTAGCACTGCAAAGCACAATATTATTTTTATGTAGGTTATTTTACCTGTTATATTGTGAATATTTTGTACATTTGTAGTTACATGTATTTGGGCACTACTTAAATCATATAGTTATGAATCTGAATATTCATATTATTATTATATTGGTGAACTTATTATTGTTAATGTTCTTACCATAGACCATTATACTCAGAGAGCAAAAACTAACCAATGCATATTAATGATATTTCAAAAAATACACAACAAAAAAATTATATCAAGTAACAATAGAAAAAAAACACAATCACAATACACTAATGCTGCTTGGACCACAAATGATAGAGGAATTTTTGACAAAGAATCACAACATGTATAACATTGACAAGACTATAGTAATTTTACTTTAATAATTCTTAACAATAACAAACAAAGGCAAGACAACTAACAGAAATAACCCTAACAAAGAATCATTTCTAATCAATCTCTTTTAAGAAACAGAAATAGATTATAGACAGAATAAGAATAGACAAGAGATTTATTTTAGAAATTCCCGCCAACCAGAGCCCGCTTTATACATAAATAATACATATATATATATATAATTCATACTAATGAATGTAAAAAATATGATTAAATTAAAGATTACTTAATAATCCAAATGAAAACACATTCACTGTATGAAATTACTGAAATGTAAATCCAGAGTAGAAATCCAGAAGAAACTTAATTAATTATTTAATAATCCAATGAATGTTCACACTGTATCAAGTTGAGTTGCTTCAAGTTTCCACTTCAGTATGGTATAATCCAATTTTAGAATGAACACAAGAAAAAAATGTATACCATTAATTAAAATTAATGTCAATGTCTTTGGTATACAGATTAAATATTAATTATATTTAAAGTTATTTAATGTTATTTATTTATCTTCCGATAAGCACATCGGACTTCAACACATCAGATTTCAACACCTGGTCGTGTCACATCGGATTTTAACATATGGTTATGTAGGCTACATAAAATTCAACACATGGTTGTGTCACATCGGATTTGAACATCGGACTTGAACATATATATATAGTTTAGGTTCCTTGTTGATAACATGTGGGAACGAAACTTTTTCCGGTTGCAAATAATGATCTACGTATAGTCACTTTTTTTCGATTTTTTGTATCGAATTTTCCAAAGATGAAATATTTGTCATCGGTGTACAAACGTTATATTTTCTTAGAGCTATTATAGTGCTCAATCATATAAATAGTATATGTATTTGAAATAATTGACTCAGGCTTCAGTTTTGTTCAAAAACTGGTACTCACATAATTTTCCATGTGGTTTATAGTACGTCTTCAAAAAGTTCAAAAAGTTTCGAATTTGAACATAATATTATATCCTTCAGCTTCTCTCTCCGTTAGCTGCCACCAAACCTGTTGATGTCCTATTATTATTATTGGACTATCAAACATTACTACCAGTCTTTTCAGAGTATTTGAGTTGCAGTAGCTGAATTATTTGATTGATTTGAACATCAAAATAAACGACATCACCACAATATAAATTCCAAACTTGTAAATAATAAAAGAACGACTTGTTGCAGCATATTATTTAATAACAATTCATTAACAGTTGACACTTCACATCCAATGAACAAATATAGCTTTATAGTATCAACATAATACACAATTTTATTTATTTTTCCTGAGTCTAATTATAATGCCGGCGTTCCTTGTGAGTTATGAGAAAAGACTGCCGACCGCATGGACAGTCACTTGACTATCTCTACTTCCGATATAGGTTTTCTTAAGATCCAAAAATGGGTTTTATTTCGACTTTTTAATTATTAATATAGTTACTACCTATATATATTATTTGGTTACTCCATAGCACAAGGGCTTTAACTAAACATGATATAATATATTATTGTCATTCTTACATCAGTCGTGAAGAGAAATCGTACTTGGCATTAGAGGATGCCTGGAGAGTAAAATGTAGCTGCTATGTCATATAATAGTCAACCAATCATATATTCAGGATTCCAACCTGACTTTTCGATTGTCTGCTAAGTTCAAATTTCACCAAAATCTATTTAAAAGACACAAAACTAGAAAAATATTGATGAAATCATCGCTTTTTCTGATTTATAAATATATATATTATTGTATCTATATCATTGCATTTATATTATTTATTTACAGTACTTGAAAAAATGTAATAATAAAAATAGGATATTCTAATTATTTTCCCTTTCTTACACAATCTCTGATTGACGTGCACAAAATATCAACGGAAAGCTTTTAATTCTCCGGAAATTCCCTTAAAAAAAATCCATGCTCACAAAATGAAATGGAAATCATATGATCTTCAACTAGATATGATTTAGCTTATATCTTGGCATTTTTTTTTCTTTTCGCTTTTCTCAGATTTTCCTTTTGCTTGTGATTTCCAATGATGATTGGATACTGCTGGAGAAAATAACGGCTTACTCCGTTAGCCTTTGAAGGAAGAACATAGCTTTAAGACAGTATTTTTCTGATCTGTGGCTGAATGTATGCGTGTGTGTGTGTTTGTGTGTGTGCGCGTGTGTGTGTGTGTGTGTGTGTGTGTACGTGTGTGTGTGTGTGTACGTGTGTGTTTGTGTGTCTGCACTGCGTGCGACCGGGTTAGCTTAAGTGTGTCATGCATTCTGTTTTTTTTCTTTTTTTGTTTTTGTTTTTTACAAAGTTTGCATAACAATTAGATTCATAGGCTTAAAAAAATCATCCCTAGTAACCTTGGCCTGTGTATTGAATCATACAATTTTATATGGTTAAAAAATATATTTTAATACAAGGTAATAAGAGTAAATCAATTTTCTTCCCTTGCTCATTATTCTAGTCTTTGACTGTGATGTGAATTCTTGAAATTCTTCTCGTCGGAAATTATTGATCTTATATATTACAGACGCTCCTTCTATAAAGAAGATTATTGCGCCCTACGCGCCTCGGTGGTCCGAGTTTAGTCTTACAATCTCTTTTAATGTTTTAATAATGTTAAGTTACTGGTTTTCCTGGTTTGTTCAGGTAACCCATTCCATGTACGAATGCCACTAGGGAAGAAAGAGTACTTATATGCATTTATTCTTGCATAAGGGATAAGGAAATCGTTTTTGTCTTTATGTTTATCTGAGCTTTGCAACAGGTTGTTATTGTGTTGTATTTCTAAATTAGAGTTTAATGCCTTATGTATTATTACTACTTTACTCTTTGCCCTCTATCCCCATAAACCCTTCTAACATAAACTTTACCCTCTCTTTGACAATACTTTTCTTTTTTTTTTACTGTTAAATTTATCATTATTTCAGAATTTATTAAAAAAAAGATGTTACATTTAAGACTATTTATCTATTCTCTATTGTAGGGAACTATTGTGTTTGTTTTATTTGTTTAGTGACAGTATGTTAAATCTTTCTTATTGTTCTTGGACTTCATTATGATGAAATAACTGTAGATTAGGCCAAGAAATTATATTCGTTTTGTATAGATCTCGACAGAATAGATGTAGGGTTAGTTTTTTTATTATAAAATAGGTACATAGAGATTGATTACTTTGGTGTCCTAAACTTAGAGATTGATTACGTTTGGTGCCCTAAACTTAGAGATTGATTACTTTTGGTGCCCTAAACTTAGAGATTGATTACTTTTGGTGCCCTAAACTTAGAGATTGATTACTTTAGTGCCCTAAACTTAGAGATTGATCACTTTGATGTCCTAAACTTTTGTATGAAAGTTATGTAATGATCGTCTCTTTCACCCCTAAACTCATGGTGATTCTCCTTCTTACTCCTTGTTTCTTTATGCCTCTCCCTCTATTTCTATCTCTCTTTGTCTCTCTGTCTCTCTCTCACATACACAAATATTATCTCACCTTCTTGCCCCACCCCCACCCCCCCACACCTTTGAATTCCTTCTCACAACTTAGCTCTTAAATTGACATCTCCCTATCGCTAACTTTTGTATGCTCCTACTTTCATTTACTCACTTTCTTTTTTTTTCTCTCGCCCCCGCCTTGCACTCTCTCTCTCTCTCTCACTGTTGCACTCTCTCTCTCTCTCTCACTGTTGCTCTCTCTCTCTCTCTCTCTCTCTCTAGTCGGATCATAATAACCATAACATTCCCATCAGCTAACTAGCACACAATCTTATGTAATTACGTTGCGACATCTTCAAAAAAAGTTTAATTAACAAATAAACGGGGTTTAATCAATTTTTTTTGTAAATTATTTTGTTTACTAGCATAAAAAATATTATTTAAATTTATTTGTAGGCAGTGAATTTCGGCCTTTATCTTGGACACTCGTATTAGTAAAAAAAAAAACACAAAAAGCAAGGGAGGTCAGCTAAAGATCAAGACATTTATTTAAAATTAAAGCTATAATTTAAAATGATATATCTATTGTGTCAAAATAAAAAGACAAAGGCGTGAGAAAGGCGATTTTAGTATGAAGGAAGAGATTTTATTTTCATAGGCGGGTGCTGAATCCATTAAGATATTGGGAGGTTGGGTGCATTCATAAAACCAGAAACATAAATAACCAAATGAATGAAGCATTATATATTCATATATTACTGTTATCATGATTCTAAGTTTAGTTTGAACAAGCGTAGATGTCTACTATTGCACGATACAAATAGAAGCTATGACAAGTTAAAGACCAAGTGAAGAGCTTTTTCTCAAAGAGACGGGATTTGGAATAGCCTCATACTGAAGTGACGTTTGAGAAATGAAATAAATAAACAAAACCACGATGCCCTAAGTCTATCTTTAACCATTTTGTTAAAAATAAGAACCGGGAAAATATTAAAAACACGTGGCAATAGATTCAAAACACGTGACAATATTAATTTTTCCTAGTTGAAATCCTTTCTCTGACGTCACTTTCCTATGTTGCCGGAAATAAAAACATCTCTAATGGCTACGAGATTTTGATTTTTTCTCAGAAAATTGGGTACATTTAAGTGCATATATAAATGATAAATTGAACTAATTACTTCAAAGTTATCTTTGATACTTTGTATAAATGATTTTTATTAACATTCAGATACTGAATACACTATTTACTATCAAAATCAAATGTTAACTCAATTTTGATAAAAATCTCTTCACTTGGTCTTTAAATTGAGTAAAAATAAAAATTGTATCATTTTTTTAGAGATTATATTAATGTTTTGTCGAAGGTCACGGTCGTTTGACTTTCCTTCTACCGGCTTTTTTTCATCGTTTACCTAATTTTCATAATAACAATTTTATTTAAATTAATTCA
This sequence comes from Anisus vortex, assembly GCA_949126835.1. Lineage (NCBI taxonomy): Eukaryota > Metazoa > Mollusca > Gastropoda > Planorbidae > Anisus > Anisus vortex. The sequence goes on along the minus strand of OX421492.1, from coordinate 14,102,559 downwards.
TTTTTATTGGCTTAAAGATTATTTCGTCTTTTTTTCTTTAGTTTTCAAAAACAAAAATAAATTAGTGACAAGGAGAGATTTTTTTTAAAGTATGCTTAAGAAATAAATTCTATTATTTTTTTGTAGCAGGATTACACTAGTCTGGGATAAAGGGGAATTATCAGCGTGCCCAAGGACCATAACCTACGTGGACATTTTTTGGTTTTAAAGTTAAATGGTCAATTTTAAAGTCGGGATCAGCGATAGATCTACAGTGTAATCTTGGGGGACATATGGGTGTGTATGTTTTTATTAAATCTTTGGACATATCAGGGATATTGAAGATAGCGAGACAGAGAGAAAATAACAACGAGGAAGAGAGATATAAATATTACAAGAAGAGAGAGAGAGAGAGAGAGAAATGAAAAGAGAGTTAAATATGGAAAAAAAAGAGGGAGAAAAGATAGAGAGAGAGAGTATGTCTGAGATAGAGAGAAAGGCGAAAAAGAGAGGACGGTTGAGGCCAGAAAATTGATTTCAAATTAGGTCGACCAAAATAATTGAGTAGGCTTTGGTAGGGAGGATAAAAAAACAACATATAAATACAGGAAGGAAAGTGGTGTTTATTTTTTCAAGTCCATAGAAAATTCTTGCTCTTGGACAATAATCATAAAGACTTTACGGATCTTAACTCCACACAAACCTTAACTTCATAGACCTTACCTCTACAGACCTTTTCTATAGCCGACATTTTTTGTTTTAAACAACAGATTCTAGAGCAAAACTCATTTATTTATAGCTTTATTGAAAATGTTATTTCTTGATATCTTTGGCCGGATTCTGATGGCCGTTCGCGCTTAGAAAAATACGTATAGTTCTAAGTTTTGGGGAAATTATCATTTGACATTACATTGTATATATCTAAGTAAATAGATTCTGTAAAGTCCATCCAGGATAGTGAAGAAGAGTTTGATTGTATCAATGGCCACCACGGCTTATGAAGAGATTTTGTGACCAGTACAATGCAACTCCCGCTTTTTATTTATTTTCTTTCCAAAGCTTGTGTCAGGTGCAAGAGCTAGATAAATAGATAACATGATTTAGAACTCTCTACTGTCTTACTTATATGCTAGGTCGGTTATTGCTTCATTTATTTGATTTGTCCTATGTTTGTAAAGTTTTAAATCATCATTTAGTTTACATTTCTTAGCCTAGAGATTATATCCATGTTCTTAGTTGAATGTTAAATGCGCTCTAAGCTTACATTATGTTTGTTGACAGCGCTATACAAATATCATTATTATTATTATTTAGGGAACTCGATATGGAGATTTAGAAGCAAAAACATGTGACCATCAGAGTTTTGAACAAAATTCTGTTGCTAGGATACAGGAGACTTAAATGTCCTTTAGAATGTCTTAAATTAAATCATCTTTTTGTCATGTAAATATATATGATATTGATACACAATGGTATATACTTCTTCATCCACAGAGTGTGATATTCCACGTTGAGACACACCCACTGTTCCGTTGGTTCCAGCAATGTGTCACCTTCAACTTTTTCCCCACGGCTGACCACGAGCTGGCCTACAATTTATTTAGCATTATCGCCCTCTACGGGCTCCCCATAGCCATCATTACGTCAGCATACTGCGTCATCCTGTGTCGTATTTCCAAGAAATCACGCCAGAGTAAAGGTAGGTAATTCTCTCATCTCTGGCACTACTTTTCTCTGGCAAGGCCTCACTACTGAATAGGGGATTTCCGCCATAATCCTGCAATAACCTTGCAGTGTTTTACTGTTGTTTCACAAATCAACGTTTGTTCACTTGTGTATGGAGCAAGAAATATTCTCTAGTCTTGTAAAAAATTTAGTGCAGGATATGATGCAATTTAAACGGTCGGGTTAAACAAGGGGACTCAAACACGCGGCCCGCATGCGGCCCACCAAGTAAATCTTTGTGGCCCACCAGTTAGCTTACAAAAATGTACTAATCATGAAATTCAGACGCCTAGTAGTAATGATATCAAATTTTATTGTTAATTTTATATACGTTCACTTTGATATAATACTTTGTGTCTAAGCTGTAAAGGCATATTAGTAGTGATAAGCAGTAAAAAGAGTTAAGATGTATGAAGTGTTATTTGTTTAATTTGGTCGGGTTGTTGGGGGGAGGAGAGGGGGGGGGCGAGGGCGGCCATTGGCACATCTCTTAAGTGATAAAATGGTACATGCCTTCATCCGAGCTTAATATCCCCGGTTTAAACTATAATAATATAGAATTAAATGTAATTTTCATACACCAGTGTAAAAATAACAGTGAAAGATCAATAAATGTAGAAACGAGCTAAAGAGAGAGATAGGGAGAAAGAAAGGAATCATGCATTATTCTGACTCTAAATACTAGAAATTCAGATCGTTTTTCATCTCTGTCAAGAAATGTTCTCTGGAGTTATATAGAGTCTCAGTCATTTGGTAGACACCAAGAATTATAATGAAGCCATAAGTTAAAATGGGCCGAAAAATCAATTTGTAAGATATGAAGTTATCAAATATGGAGATATTGATCGATGAATAATGTGTAAAAAACGGGTGTTGTTGACATTTCCTTTGTGTGCAGAAATTAAAGCAACTCAACTCAATCATTACACAATTTCTACACATAATCTTTCTCTCCCTTTGACTCATATTATACTCAATTATACACCCACTCGTTCTGTCGTTCTCTCTCATTTTCGTTTGCTCTCTCTCACTGTCTTGATTCTGTCTTCCTCTCTCTCTTCACCTCCCTGTCTTTCTCTCTTTCTCTCTCAATTCCTCCATCCCCCGTTCATCTCAATGCAATGCCATATTCAAATATGATGAGTTGTCTTGCATGTCCTACACACAGGGAAGCGGTTATCAATAAAAACATTATCGATTTAATTGGAGCACATTCGATAACTATTGTAAAAACTCAACCCCTAAAGCCCTATTTGGTAGACAGGGTTGTCCTTGTTTTTACTTATATTGTGTTATAGTGGTTTGTCCTCTATATGAAGCTTGTGTATGTGATATTGGTCTGTATTTCTTGTTGTATTCATTTGTGAATGTAATTTTAGTTTGTGTTCTATGTTATAAAGGTTTCGTATGTCATATTGGTATGTGTTCTATGTTATAACGGTTTTCCGTATGCCATATTGGTCAATGTTCTATGTTATACAAGTTTTGTATGTCATATTGGTATGTGTTCTATGTTATAAAGGTTTCGTATGTCATATAGGTCAATGTTCTATGTTATACAAGTTTTGTATGTCATATAGGTATGTGTTCTATGTTATAACGGTTTTCCGTATGCCATATTGGTCAATGTTCTATGTTATACAAGTTTTGTATGTCATATGGGTTTGTGTTCTATGTTCAAAAAGGTTTCGTATGCCATATTGGTCAATGTTCTATGTTATACAAGTTTTGTATGTCATATGGGTTTGTGTTCTATGTTCAAAAAGGTTTCGTATGCCATATTGGTCAATGTTCTATGTTATACAAGTTTTGAATGTCATTTTAGTCTGTGTTCTATGTTATGAAGGTTTAGTATGTCAATTTAGTCTGTGTTCTATTTTATAAAGGTTTTGTATGTCATATTGGTATGTGTTCTATTTTATAAAGGTTTCGTATGTTATATTGGTATGTGTTCTATTTTATAAAGGTTTCGTAAGTCATTTTAGTCTGTGTTCTATTTTATAAAGGTTTAGTATGTCATTTTAGTCTGTGTTCTATTTTATAAAGGTTTCTTATGTCATTTTAGTCTGTGTTCTATTTTATAAAGGTTTCGTATGTTATATTGGTATGTGTTCTATTTTATAAAGGTTTCGTAAGTCATTTTAGTCTGTGTTCTATTTTATAAAGGTTTAGTATGTCATATTGGTATGTGTTTTATTTTATAAAGGTATCGTATGTCATTTTAGTCTGTGTTCTATTTTATAAAGGTTTCGTCATATTGGGCAGTCATAATTTAAAATGGTTCTTTCTCTATTGCCTCCCTCTAGATGAGATGTCTGGTAAGGTGTTCGACGGTTCTCACTACCAACTAAGGAGGTCCGGTGTTGGTAACATTGAGAGAGCCAAGTCCAGAACCTTAAAGATGACATTAGTCATAGGTTGGTATTCCATTTAGTTTTGTCATTTCATCGTCACAATATCTTCACTGATCTCCTAGCTAGATAACAAGTTTTCTCCGATTGGCATTTATTATCTCTCTCCATCACTCTCTCCCTCTCTCTTCTATTTCTTTCTTTCAAAACCTGATTCTATCTTTCTCTCAATTTCTTTCTGTCTTGTTCTCTGTTTCTCTCACTCAAACTTTCTCCCTCTTTCTTACTCTTTGTATCTCTGACAGCCTCTTTCATTTGATCTCCTATCTCAATCTTGCTTCCTCCATCACACAAACAAACACTCTCTCTCTCCTCTTCTATTCCCATTCATTCCCTACGTCCTGAGGTCACACCCCTGGTCTTTCCATGCACTATAAATCCTTCTCTTGATCTCTCTCTTCATTCAGTTTGTCCGTGCCATTTTCAAATGACTAATTCACACGCACCTCCCCCCCTCTTCACACAGACGCACCATCAGCTATAAATGACCTAATATCATTAAAGCCCCACCACGCACACACACAATTTGCGTCACTAACTCAATTTGACAACAACAACAAAAATAGAGCAACAACACTTAGTACATCCAGTGACGTCACTATGTTAGTGACGTCACCCATCCAGTCAACCAATAAACAAAAAGTAGTCGATAATTTTTGTGCTGTAATTAATAAAATAATATAATACAAAATTAGGCTAATTGCAAAACACAAAAACAAAAAACCAAATAGAGTTATGACCAATGAATCGTGCCAAGAATTCCAGGCCCCGAAAGAGCAAAGTAAAGCGCAGTAGAGTTTTCTCTCTTGTCACCTTCTAGAAAAGCGTTTTCAAAATGCCGGGGCTCAGAAAAAAAAAAGAAGAAGAAACAGCAAAATCTAGGTCAGTCTTTCGTGATGTACTGGTTCTAGTGATAGACCTGTAAAAGTCTAACTTTATTTCGCCCTAAACGGATGTTTTGTGATAATATTTGAACTCGGTATTACTTACAGCCCTCGGAAAAAGCCTATATAAGCTCGAATATGTTGTGAAGACTGTTTTTTTAATTATTGGCTGATGTGTGCCATATGGATGTAAGTAGGTCATGGGACAGAAATATTTAAATAACTGGGTCACGGGTGGAAAAAAAAGACATCTGGAAAACTTTGTTCTAGAACAATTCCAGAAACTCAGAAAGAGAAGATTCTGGTGACGGTATAATTTCAAGTGACCCGATTTAGCAGGACGTCAACAAGGTCATGGACGTTGCGGGGTGAAAACACGCCAGGCCATCGTTCGTCCGTTTGACAGGGCCATACATTACACTGGGACGAGGTGCCAATTGATTAGCGTACGTAACATGCTCTTGTCATGTTTGCCTCCAGGAATTCTCACCGTCTTCGTTCCACTTCGCACTCTTGAAGGGAGTTAAATTTCTATTTTAGGTACTCACACACACATACACACACTCACACACACACACAACACAGACCAGATGGCGTCCGATAATTCTTTCGTTATTGCGTTGGAATTATTTGTTTACTTTCCTGAATAATAACACAAAATGTTTACTACAATTATAATAACATTTACTTGACCCGTGGACAAATGTGGCCGTACATAAAAATGTATTTATTTATTTAAAAAATTGGTAGCATAAGTGATATAATAAAATTTGAAAGTAAATGTGTTTTAATCTCTTATTCCCCAACATGTGTTTATAATGAAAAACACAGAACAATGAACAATGAACAATGAAAAGTATTTATTTGCCACATAGGACATAGGTACAATAAAGGCATAGTCAAAAACATAAGAAAATTATAGCATTTGTGAATAATAAATTGAACAATAATAGTAATACCAATATTAGTGATAAAAATGAAGGTAATAAAAAATTTATTAATTAAAGGTATCCTAAAAGAAAATTCAGGGGGGTTAATTTAGTTTATAATACAATTTTGGGGGGGGGGGAGAAAAAACAAAGAAAAAAACAACGACTTAATTTACTAACATAGACATACAGATACATCACTTTCATTAGACCTTCACAGCATTAACATAATGAGAACGAACATTTAAGAAATCATTCACAATTTTTATTGCGGCTTAGTATATTACATTACTTCCACGACTATCTCTCATTAACATAGTAACAAACCAACATGTTAAAATACTTAAACATTTCTAACCTTTTTTTCATTTTTTAAAAGCAGATACTAATATTTTTGAAAATATGCTTAGTTTTTTAAGTTCTTTTAGAGAACTAGAATTAAGCAGTTCCGACATTTTTTCTACATTAGGTCTGTTATAGTAATATTTTTTTAGATACATTTTTCGTTGGGCATTGAAGTGCACACATTGGAGTAAATAGTGAAATCCATCTCCTATATCTTGTAAGCAAAGGGGACATAATATTAAATTATAATCTATTCTGGAGTGGCGACCCAGTTCAACAGGGAAGTTATTATTACTTGTTCGTATTTTTAGTATATAGATAGCTTCTTTCAGATGTAATTTTTTTTTAAAGGGTGGAATATTTTCCTAGTCAGATTTATATTTTAGAGCGCTATATAATTTACCTTTATTGCTTATTTGCATACTCTCATAAAGTTCTTGTTTACTTTGATCATTTATACGTAAGTTAATTATTGATTTTGAAAGTTTAGTATCTATTATATCTTGTTCTAACCAAATATATCCCAATCCTAGTTGTTCTAGTTGTAACTTTATATTGGCGGACCATTTGCATTTTTCAACCAGGTGCTCTTTAAGTAAAATGTTATAAATTATTTTAGAAATCCTGCTTTCTTTGCCGGTCGCTATTTTGATCCAGAAGTGTAACATTCTTTTTTTAATAAATGATCTTATATAAAGTTTGCCTGTTTCGCCTAGGACTACATAATTTGGTGTTTTTGTGTTCAATTTTAAAATCATCTTAAAATATCTTAGTCTAATATTTTCTAAAATGTCACAATTTTCCATACCCCATAGTTCGCAACCGTAGGTTAGTATAGGTAGTACTGTTTGGTCAAATAGATCAATTTGACTATTTATGGGCAAGCTTAGTGTATGGCATTTTCTGAGAAGGTTGAACATAGCATTAGTACCTATCATCTTACAGAGAAACCAATCAATGTTAAAACTCAAATAAATGATAGAGGTTGATATTTAAATAGTTAATTAAAAACGTAGCCTTTTTGCATTAGTTTATTGAAGGAATGTAATTTTTAATATAAAGCTTCATTTTATTTATTTTTTTGCTATAAAATATCTGAACACTCAAAAACGTATCAGTTTCCTGAATAAATTATTTCCTTATTTATTTTTCTCAAAAGTATAAATCTAGATCTACAGATATTTTTTTAAAGATTTTTTACGTCAATATACCAAACTTTCCATCCTGGTATTTCCACAGCGGTTGACAAAAAATTCTTAATTTCTGTTGTTTTTATTTTTAATTTTTTTACAATAAAAATTGTATTACATAGATCTAATTGATAGTTTGAAAATGCGAATTCCTTTTGAAATTTGTGTAAATGAAGTTTTCGAATATAAACCAAAGACAAATTGACAACGGCAAATTAATGTCCACAAAAAAAAAAAAAAAAAAAAAAAAAAAAAAAAAAAAATAGTAATGTATGAAACGGAACATCAGAGAAACATGACGTACATCCGGTTTGCATGGGAGACAACTCGTTAAGGAAATGACTCCCCGTGACTAAAATAAACTCGGTAGAAAATTGAAACCGTCCAAACGTCATTTAGTCAAACATACGGAATTTTTTTATTTTTTGATTCTTTACTGATTTTTTTTTTTGCGTTTCCTTTAGAAGGTAGAAGGAAAAATGGGAAAAAGTAACTTACAGACAAACTAAAATACACACAAGGAGAATTCTAATGGGAGAAATCTTCATTTCGGAATAAAGTTTCATCGATAAATACTAAGCAGCGGGCATTTGGATACAATTTAAAACAATCCTCCCCCAAAAATCAGACAGATGTATAATTATCGAATTTATGAACTCACCCACGCAAAGAAAGAAAGATGCTCTTGATCGTTCTCTAACAGTGAGGGCGAGGTCAAGGATTAAAATAAATTCGCATCTCCTCTCCCATCGCAGGAATTTTAATCCTAATATATATATATATATATATATATATATATATATATATATAAATTGTCCATAAAATTGTCTATTAGTCCGAATCCAATCATAACAATAATGTAGACTTCTCCTCTCGCCCCAACACCATCTGAAATCGCCCATGTAGAAACTAACATTCTATGAAATGATTTTTAACGACATTTCTATGAAGTATTGAAAAAGAAATGATAGAACATTCTAATTATCGTTGATGTTTATATTTTAACAAAACATAGAAAAAATATATTTTAAAAGTTAAATATCTTATTTCGATTGAACGATTTCCCCCTGTTTAGACAAACAAAAAGTTTAATGATAGGGGACAAAATCAATGAAACATCACGTTCCTAGCCTTGCGTGACAGTCCAGAAACACGTCATTTTCTTGACAATTAACTTCGCGTGGTATTTAAACGTTTCTTTGATAAATAATCACGCTATTTCTCTTCAGTAAACAATTTTATCCAGTGTCTTTAAGGTTATTTATGTCCATAAATATATTTTTTTAAAGTTTCTTTCTTGTTAGTTATCTTTTGTGTTAACGAAAAAACCTTCAAAAATATAAATAGTTGGTTAATCCAACAGGCGCCACCAACTGATATCTGATATATATATATATAATATAACTAGTAGTTATGCCCGTCAAAATGAAGGAGAAACAAATATTATATATTATGACTGTGAGCTTGGTACGCGGGGTGGATGAAGATGTTGGGCATTAACTATTTGTCTTTGTCAAAAAGATGTTTACGAGGCTCTGATTAAGCCAAAATATATATTTTGATAGGTAACCTGTACCCTTGGCCTCCTACATAACACTGTGTTACAAAAATCTTCTTTGGTGGGGGGGGGGGGGGGGGGAGGAGACGTCAATGTGCCGTTTGCCCCGGTCAAGCACTTGTCTGGCTTTCATCTTTTTTTTAAAAATGATTATGCGGCCTGTACATTATTTCCACTTTATTTCAAGGATTAGGAGGAAATGAAACTAAGTATCTGCCAGGAGACCGCGAAGAATGCCGTTCGCGAACAGGGACTTCTGTAAATGGACCTCAAGGGACAAACAATCTTTAAAGCTGTAAACATGAGACATTTGTAACGACCCAATCCCCTCCCCCGCAACACTCTACCGTTAGACTACGATTTTCCATAGAGAAAGAGTTTATTCTGCGTCACTCTAAATTAGGGATGTTAAAACCGGTTGTTTTCCGAAACCGGTTTTCGGTTCTATAAACCGGTTTAAACTCGGATTTCGATTCCCCCCCCCCGCGCAATATCACAAGGGAAAAGCCAAAATGTGCGTACTTTTGTAGGTGTAGACTATTTGAAAAATAGTTCAATCTTTATTAGTATTTGCAGGGCATTCAAGAGGTTGATTTGTGTGAATACAATATGATTTTGTACTCTTTACCATAAAATTCTTTAGAACTAAAAAAAATCTGGGCTAATTTATTAAAACCGTTAATAGCTTTCAATTTTTCAATAGTCATAATCAAATTACCGATTATCGTTGACCATATATTAAATATTAAGAATCATTTGAAGAGGCATTTATGGTAACTTGTAAAATAATTTATTGAAAGGTTTCGCGTAGCACAAATCAAAAGAATGTGTATTGAATAGTGCCGTTAATAATAAAGCACAGACGCGGTGACTAGCCGAATAGTTTAGGGTCACAGGGAAGGGCAAGTTTGCGACTCCATTGCGTAAATCAAAGAGCATCGGACATCTAAAAGATGGGCCGACAAGTAAAAAGATTCATGTTAATTGTAACTGTAACTTAACAATTGGTTTGATGTTGTTTTTATCGCAAGCCATAGTTGGCATTGGGAAACACAAGAAACACAATATCTAAGACTTAATAGTGTTAGCGAGGCATTTCAGGAATTGTTTTGTGCGAATCCAACTTTATTTATTAAAAACATTTCCATTAGAACAAAAAAAAAGGGTCTTCTACTTAAAGTAATGATTACCTTCCAACTGCCAACCAACAAACCGAAATCCGGTTTTGAAAATCAAAACCGGTTTTCGGATTCAAAACCGGAATCCGGTATTTATAAACGTTATAAAGAATGGAGAAGTTTCATGAGACGAGACGAAAAACAATTCCAGACAACAAACTGCTTGAAGATTGATGCCGTGTTTGGAACATTACAAGCCCATGGAATAAAAATAAAATATCGACCTACTCTGACGGCTTTGGAATTGAATAAAGCCAATAGGGGCACTAGACAAGGGCCAATAAAAGCAGAAGCCCACTTGTCCATAATGTGATTGGCGCTGTTGAAGCTTTACATTGATTGAGAAAGAGTGCAATGTTCTAATGTAGCCGCGTCTTCTGTAAATTTAAGATGTATTTATTAATGCAAGGATTGTTGTTTTTTGTTTTGAAAGTTTGTGCCCCCAAGCTTGGGGATGACTCGATGTTAGTGACACGGAGAAAATGTTAACTTGACAGATGAAACGACAACAAAAACAACAAGTAGCAACACAAACACCAGATTTACAACACAGACAACACATTAACAACACAGACAACACCTTAACAAGACAGACAACACATTAACAACACAGACAACACATTAACAGCACAGACAACACATTAACGACACAGACAACACATTAACGACACAGACAACACATTAACAACACAGACAACACATTAAAAACACAGACAACATATTAACAACACAGACAACACATTACGACACAGACAACACATTAACGACACAGACAACACATTAACAACACAGACAATACATTAACGGCACAGACAACACATTAACGACACAGACAACACATTAACGGCACAGACAACACATTAACGACACAGACAACACATTAACGACACAGACAACACATTAACGACACAGACAATACATTAGCGACAAAGACAACACATTAATAACACAGACAACACATTAACGACACAGACAACACATTAACGACACAGACAACATATTAACAGCACAGATAACACATTAACAATACAGACAAGTGGAAAAATATATATAAAAATATTACATAAAACGTTAATACGTTGAAGAAAGACACGCAAACAAGTTAGTAAGACCAAACACAAGTTAAAATAACAGATTACTACATATTTTTTTCCCACTTGAGATTCATTGCTCCATGATCAAATAGACCTGGGTATCTTTGTGGCGGGGCTTGATTGATGTGAGAACAAAAAGAACTGGTTTAGGACTTGACCCTTAACTTCAACTAGAAAACTAGACCAATTCAAATGTATCCTGGTGTCTGACCACTCTGCTGTCAGCTTCATCGTCAACATCACCAGGCCGGCCAGGAAGCGCAAGATGGTCACTCGCCGCAAGCTGCGAGCTATAGACACTGTTGCCTTCGGTGCGGAGGCTGCATCGCTTCTCGCTCTGCGTGACCCCTCTTCTGACCCGGCCCCCTTCTTGAACTTGACTCTACGTCAACTTCTTGACAGGCACGCCCCGCCATCTTTGTGTGCCGTCTCGGAGCGACCGCCAGCTCCTTGGTTTTCTAATGACGTCAAATCTGCCAAGCAAGAACGACGACGCGCGGAGCGAGCGTGGCGCCTCTCTGGCCTCGAGGTCCACCGCCAGATCTTCAGGGAAAAGCGACTACTCGTCAAAGAAGCCATCACTGCTGCCAAGGTCCCGCATTTCCACGACCGCATCAAGCATGCCTCGTCGCCCGGGGAGCTTCACTTAATCTTGTCCTCCCTTCTTGGCTCTTCTACCTCAACGCCCCTCCCCACCACCCGCCCACTCAACGACCTCCCTGATCACTTCTCACAGTACTTTCAGCAAAAGATTGCGACTCTGCGCTGTTCCCTGGATCAGGATGTCTACAGCCCATCTCCACCCTCTCCTACTTTCTCGGGCTCCCCGCTCACCTGCTTCCTTCCTGTAACCATTGACCTTGTCAAGCGCATCATCACAAGGACCCCCATCAAGACCTGTGAGCTTGACCCTATGCCCGGCTTCCTGTTTGCCAAGTGCTTGGACAGGCTTCTGCCGTTCATCACAGATATTATTAACACCTCTCTATCCACGGGCGTGGTCCCGGACTGCTTCAAATCCGCAATTGTCCGCCCACTCTTAAAGAAGCCCGGACGATGTAAATGAGTGCAAGAACTACCGCCCAGTATCCAACCTACCCTTCCTTTTCAAGATCCTGGAGCGTGTTGTCCTTGAGCAGTTAAATGCCCATCTGTCTCTACATTCGCTGATGCCCGCGTATCGCCACCATCACAGCACTGAGACAGCGCTTCTGCGGATCACCACTGACCTCCTAAACGCCTCTGACAGAGGTCTCGTCTCTGCCCTGGTGCAGCTTGATTTGTCTGCTGCCTTCGATACGATTGACCACCACCGACTAATTGATCGCCTCAGGTCTACATTTGGCATTCAAGACATCGCCCTCTCCTGGTTCATGAACTATCTTCAGAATCGCTCCCAGACCGTTATGATTGAGTCCATATTCTCCCAGCCTGTTCACGTCTGCTATGGTGTGCCGCAGGGGTCTGTCCTTGGTCCACTTCTTTTCACCCTTTACACTCAACCCCTATCCTTTGTCATCGAACGCCACAACCTCAAATATCATTCTTTCGCCGATGACACCCAGCTGTATAACAGTGCAGAGCCTGAGGACTTCGACAGGCTCCTTGCTTCCATCTCCATCTGTTTCCTGGACATCCAGAGCTGGATGACGGAAAACAAGTTGAAGCTTAACAGTGAGAAGACTGAAGCTCTTATCGTCGGTACGAGACAGAGGGTCGTGTCCCTCACTGCGTCCGATCTTCAGCTGGCTGATGCAACTGTGCCTTTCTCCCCGACTATCAAAAGCCTTGGCGTCTATCTGGACTCCACGCTGTCCATGCAAACCCACATCTCCTTCCTCACCAAAATCTGCTTCTTCCATCTGCGTCGTATTGCCGCCATCCGTCGTTATCTCACCAAGGAAGCTTGTGTTAAGCTCATCATCTCTCTCCTATTTTCCCGCTTGGACTATTGTAATTCGCTTTTGGCTGGTCTCCCGGCCTCCTCCCTTCAAGGACTCCAACGTATCCATAACTGCGCAGCCCGACTAGTTCTCAAGAAGAAGAAGTCAAATGATATCAATCCTCTGCTCCGATCTCTGCACTGGCTACCCATCAACAACCGGATCTCATATAAGCTGGCTTCCCTCTGTTATAGGTGCCTGAATAACTGCGCCCCGGATTATCTTCGCTCTTGTATGGAGCTCTACACCCAGTCCCGCCCACTTCGTTCGGCATCTGACGCGCTTACTCTGCGGATCCCTCGTGTGAGGCTAGTGTTCGCTGGCGAACGTTCATTTTCCTACGCAGGACCGTCCGCTTGGAATCACCTCCCACTACAGCTTCGCCAGAGCCCTAGCTATGACACCTTCAGGAGCCGGCTGAAGACTCACCTATTTCGTCAGCAGAATTAGCGTATTACTATATATTTCGTTGTCTGTCTGTATTCTGTAACTGTCGTCTGCGCATAGAACTGTCACCAACGGGATATGCGCTATATAAGCACCGTTATTATTATTATTATTATTATCCTACAGTCACACAAGTAACTTTGTATGGTACGCTGTTACGACCTGTTTCACAGTGTTTCTTTGTGTTAAGTTGAAGAGAATGGATGTGTTGTCAAGGGTTTTGATGAAATGTTCGATGGTGAGCTAAGAAGCGGTTGCTAAGAATATTCAGTAACTGTTTGAAGAAGTCAGAAATGTTCGGTAGAAGATGAATAGATGGAACCATAGACTATAATATACATGGACCGCTTGCTTTAGTATTTCTGCTATATGATGACTCGAAACACTGATTTTCGGAATTTCCGATTCGTTGTTTCCTTCGCACTTCCGTTTTATTGAATCGCTTCGATTTTCTCAATGAAAAATTAAAATTAAAATCAAAAGTTGTATAAAGCGGAAACATTTAAGAAACAACGAGGAGCGTAGAAGTAATTTAAGACAGCCTTATTGGTTGCGCACCGGAAAAAAAAGTTGATATAAGCTCTAAAAAAAGAGCAAGCGGTCCATCTTATTATAGTCTATGGAAGGAACATCCATTACTAAGTTTAGAAATACCAGGAAAAACTAGTACCTCAACATAATTTTAAAACACTCATAGAAATGCAGGACTAGACTCAACCCACGGATGTGCGTCTGTTAAGTATAAGATAAGATAAGATAAGATAAGATAAGATACAAATCTTTGACATTGGAAACACAGCTAACTTGACCCCTAATCCTTTTTTAAGCAACAATTCTAAAATAAAACTATAAATGAACTGGTTCTATTTGCTTATAATAATCCACAATAGTCATGTCGTATTAAAATACGTTGCAAAACTAGAAACTGACTAAGTTTTTTTTATATTAATGTAACTATTAAGAAACACAAGGGGAGACAAGTAAGAAAGAAAATGTGACACTTTAAACACTTGAAATTGAAATTTTAACCTGGATGATACAAAGGGAGATAACAATGTAAATGTAGCCTTACTAAAAGTGGATGTTAATGGAGGTCACACTGTCTATAGAGGAGAAATGAGCATAGTTACATAACAGAATAATGTCAGGCAAGAAAACAAGGAAACAAAACTCAAAACCGACAGTCCTGTGATAGAATTACAAGCAAAATGGTCGCACTCATCAACTGTTTGTACATAATGAATTTAAATCTTAAAACGTATTAACCAATTAGCAGCTGAATAAAAATACAACGAAAAAAAAAGAAAAAAAAAAGGCAGAAGTCTAGTCAATTTACACGTCCTATTTTTAGACTAACAAATTCTGACACATACCAAATAACCAAAGAAAAGAAAAAGTTTAAATAAGTATATTTGGGTAGCGATTTTTGAGGGAATCATTTCTTATCGAATCGATCCGTTATCTCTGTCTGTCCAATATCCAGTATAGACTGTACCAGGTGTCGGCAACCAACGACAACACATGCCAGCCTTGGCACGCAGAGCGATTGTCAAAGGCACGCAGTAGACCCCTAAAAGAAAAAGGCAATTCAAGTTTCTTCTACAAGATATGAGCAGGGTAACTTTTAGGCTGTTGGCACGCTGAATTAATTAGAAAACCTACTTCGGCACGCTGTTATCAAAAGGTTGCCGACTCCTGGACTATACATTGTCAAGTGGGTCTGAGTACACAAGGGTTAGTAATGCGTTTAATGCCTTCCTTATTTTTTATTTTTTTTACAGTTGGTGCTTATGTCATGTGTTGGACGCCTTATTTTGTCATGTCAGCTTGGTACTACTTTGACAGGTCAGTCAATACTTTCCACATACTATTTTCGTTGTTTGTTTGTTTCAATCATTCTCCTACCGAAATGAAAAATTGCCTCGGGAAAATGAACTAATTACCTATGTCTATGATTAAAGCCATAATTAGTGTATTCTTTTAAAGAAAATTATACCTAATAATGGTTGTGATGAAACAAAATTTAATGACGACAAATTATCTGATCCCAGTAACTATTGTCTTGGCCATTACAGCTGCCATAGGTCTTGGTTTGTTTTTCCTAGTAATATGTATGTAATTATGTGTAAAGGCATTAGTCTACTGTTGTTTTTAATGAATTAATTGATTATTATAATTATTTTGACGGGTTTTTATTTTTTAAAATAGAAATTCAGCTATCAAGCTAGATCCTAAGATACAGAGAGGATTGTTCATCTTTGCTGTCTCCAATTCGTGCATTAACCCAATTGTTTATGGTAAGTGTTGGCGCTGTTTGTCTATCATTTGTCTGTCTATCCATCTATCAATCAATATGTATGTCTGTCTAACCTTCTATAAATCTTTATATGAATATATTAGTATATCTGTCTGTCTAACCATTTATTTAACTAGCTATCTATTTATCTGTCGTGTCTGTTTTACCTTCTATCAATCAATATATCTATTAGTCTGTCTTTCAATCCATCTAACTGTCTGTTTATCTATCTATCTATATATATATATATATATTGGTCTAATCAGCTCGTCGGCATCCGTCCGTCTCCAAGAGACGATGGTGTAGCTTCACGGCAAAGGTGACCAGTTGCACCGCCGAGAATGGCTGTGGAGGCCAACTCGGGAGTGGCAATCCCTGCCGCACTTCAGGCATTTGAAGGTGGATGGCTGTTGTAAAGGAACCTTCCGCCTCGCTCTTTTCTGGATGGCAGCTTCCATGCGCCCAGTTTCTGCGCGGGATGTGCCAAGCCTGACTGCGAGCCTCCACGTTGGTCGGTCAGAAGCTTGGCATTCCCATGTGTCAAGGTCAATTGAGCTCTCGTTCAGGTCTCTTTTGCAAAGGTCCTTGAATCGCAGTTTTGGGCGCCCTATCTTCCGGTGGCCTTCGACCAGTTCTCCATAGAGGAGGTCTTTAGGAATGCGACCTGCATTCATCCTTTTCACATGGCCGAGCCACCTGAGGCGTTTCTCACTGAGCACAGCGTGAAGGCTGCTCATGTTGGCTCTCCCCAGCACCTCTGTGTTGGAGACCCTGTCCTGCCACTTGATCTGCAGTATTCTCCGTAGGCACCTCATATGGAAGCTGTTGAGTTTCTTCTCGTGCCTCGCGTAGGTGGTCCATGACTCACAGCCATACAGGAGAGTGCTGAGTACGCAGGCGTGGTAGACGCGCAGTCTGGTCCTCTCGGTGAGGCTGGAATTGTCCCACACTCGCTGTTTTAGTTGGGCCATGACTGTGGCTGCCCAGGCGATCCTGCTGTTTATCTCCAAGTCGATGGACTGTGAACTCGAGATAATGGACCCGAGGTATGTGAAGCTCTCGACAACCTCCAAGGTGTGTCCATCGATGACGATGTTTGGAGGGGTCTCCGTGCCCTGAGCCATGACGTTAGTCTTTTTCAGGCTTACAGTCAGGCCGAACTCCTTGCATGCCTGAGAGAAGCAAGTGACGAGCTGCTGGAGTCCGTCTTCGGTGTGTGATGTCAACGCTGCATCATCAGCGAAGAGCATCTCTCGAATGAGAACCTTTTTGACTTTGGTCTTGGCACGAAGACGCGCTATGTTGTAGAGCTTGCCATCAGACCTGGTGTGAATGAAAACACCCTCGCTGCAGTCCTTGAAGGCGTGTTGGAGGAGCATGGAGAAAAAGATGCCGAAGAGTGTAGGCGCGAGGACGCAGCCCTGCTTTACTCCGCTGCTGACTGGGAATTCCTTGGAGGTTGCGCCATTGTAGCAGACAGTGCTGTGCATGTTGTCGTGGAAGGACCTGACCACCGCAAGCATGTGTGAGGGACATCCGATCTTCTGCAGCAAGCTGAATAGTCCGCCTCGGCTGACCAGATCAAATGCCTTTGTGAGGTCGATGAAGGCTATATAGAGTGGCATCTGCTGTTCCTGACACTTCTCCTGGAGCTGGCGTAGTGAGAAGATCATGTCAACCGTTGATCGACCAGCCCTGAAGCCACACTGTGACTCAGGGTAGATGCGTGAAGCGAGGGTCTGCAGGCGGTTAAGGATGACGCGGGCGTACGCTTTACCAACGATACTGAGGAGGGAGATGCCCCGATAGTTGTTACAGTCACTCCTGTCACCTTTGTTTTTGTACAAAGTGATGATGTTAGCGTCTCTCATATCTTGTGGAATGTAACCCTGTTCCCAGCAAAGGCATAGGAGGTCGTGAAGTTGCTGTAGCAGGCCTGGTTTCCCGCACTTTAGTACTTCTGGTGGGATTCCGTCGCTCCCAGGTGCTTTACCGCAGGCGAGACGGTCGATGGCCTTGCTCAGCTCATCCAAAGTGGGTGGAGTGTCAAGCTCCTCCATGACCGGCAGGTCTGATATCGCTCTGAGAGCGGAGTCTGTTACAGTGTTCTGCGTTGCGTACAGTTCGAGGTAATGCTCTACCCACCTCTGCATCTGCCTTTCCGGATCGGTGATAACCTCGCCTGTTTTGGACTTGAGGGGGGCTGTCTTAGAAGGGGTTGGACCTATTGCCTTCTTGATGCCCTCGTACATCCCTCTTGCGTTGCCTGTATCTAATCAGCTATCTACCATATATCTATATATCTGTCTAACCAGTCTGCCTATCAATCTATTTGTCTTTCTGTCTATCTATCTATCGTTCTATCTATCTATCTATCTATATATATATATATATATATTTCTGTCTATCTATTTGACTATCCGCCTATCTATCTCTTTTGTATCTCTGTATATCTATCTATCTATCTATCTATCAAATATTTAGCCGCCGTCTATCTATTTATCTATATATTTGTCTATCTCAGACTGCCTGTCAATCTATCTGTCTATCTGTCCATGTAACCATCTATCTATCAGTCTATACATCCATTTAATTAGCTATCAACCATCAGTATTTACATACTAATTGTAAATACGTATTATTACTTTTTTTTTTACACTAAGTCCTATGTTTACAATGTTATTACTATAACTTACGTCGTTAATTACTTTGTTCGGACTAAGAAAAGTGAGAACGAATAGTTGAATCTCTCTGATAGTTATTTACATACCATAGACCAAATAGCCAATCCTGAAAGAATGCCAATAAATGTCGAGGGCTGAGAATGTCGAAAGCTCGTCAAGGGAGTATGTCCCATTAAGTCATTAGTTAGCGTCTAGTGGCCTACCGTCCGCGAGTGAGCGTTAGAACCCACCCCGAGGCAGCTACGCTCGCGGCATGCGTTTAGTAGCTCACGCTTAAATACTCTCTTTATGAGCAAAATAAACATCCGCCCCAGGGACTTGACTTGTACTCCAACAACCCACAGAATGTACGCCATCGCGGCCTTGTCACACCCATAACCTTGATTCATATAGAAACTTGTTATTCTGTCCAAATTCCACTTACAGTCGGAGATGGGGAAGTAATTAACAAAGAAAATGGGACGGGGTTAACAATGGACAGCATGATAGACAAGTATCACTTTTACTAAGAGTACACAAAACACAAATAACAGCAAAATAATTGCTAGTGGAAGGCGTACCGCGCCTGTCATACCAGAAATAGTTATTGTTAATAGCTACGGTATATGGTATCGAGTTATAAAATTCTTTGAAAAGTACGACCAAAGGTTCTGGCATTGCATAGAGCAGGTGCCCTTACGCCAAACGTAAGTTCCCCCAACACAACTACTCGTGCAGTGCACAATAAAACTGATTGTTGTTGTTTTTAAATCCCAAGTTTTTCTCCCCCCCCCCGGCCTTACCATGACAGTGTCTACGTGAAAGGGAACATAGCCTCCTCCCCCCCCCCCCACAAACCCTATTAACAAGATTATGAGAACCCACTGGTGAGAGTACATAAGTTGTACTTTTTGGTGAACTTATCCCCCCTTTTCTCAATGAAATTCTAGGAATAAAGGTCTGCTTTACTCCGTGTTTATAAAACTGATGGATTATATGGAAAGGATAATTCTCATTAAGCATCGTATAATCGTATAATCCCATAATCTATGTCAGGGTCAGCAACCTTGACCGTGTCAACAGTCTAAGATTCAGCCTGCTCTAGCACTCATTTTGGTTAGAAGAGACTTGAATGCCTTTTTTGTTGTCTTCCACGTACCATTGAAAAGCGATGTGCGTGCCAAGTCTGGTACGCGTACCGTAGGTTGCCGAACTCTAGTCTATGTTACATTTACACATTATTTTTAAAAGTCCGAAAAGCTCATTTTGAAACCTTAAAGTATTTTTTTTTCGAGACGACCAATTATATACTTAGTAATACGCAATAACTCTTTTGAACGTTTTTTATCCCCGAACAGCATGCCATAGTAAGGTATATTAATACTAAAATTTGCAGAGGTATTTCATGCAGGTTATTAAACAGTTGCTTTGTGTATAAAAAAAACTTTAAAGGTTTCTTCGCTCCACCAAAGCGGACCAGGACCGGGTTCAAGAGTCGCAGATACACAACCGTCGGTCCAACAGCTTCACAACAGCTTCTTTACCCTTTCTGAAGGGAGGAATCCACCCACTAGAGATATACCAACAGGAACTACTGTTAGTTTTCAATACATGTACTAACAAAAAGTACTAACCAGAATTTTGTGCACCCCCCCCCCCCCCCCAAACAGAATTGAATTTTCAATGCGTTTAAAAAAAAGGAAATGCCATAATAAAACATTTTGGGACATTAAACTGAAGCGATTGTTTTTATATTACCCTTCTAAAAATATGTGAGGTTCAAATTTGAGCAACCAAAAAGAAAAACGTTTCTACTTTGGTTTTGAAGTGATGTTGTGCTAGCCACTCAATCCCCACATATGTCGTGGGTAAAGAAATCGATGAAGTTCTATTGCAACGGCTCAAAAGGATCTACTGTTCTGAAAGTGATATAAGCGTATACTACATATAAAAATAACTATAAATATTTCGCCTCCAATGTAGCGTAGGCTATGTTTTTAAGTATTTAGTTACATTACAAATTAAATGTAAATAATTATAGTATTGTTGTGTAGTTTTTATATTTGTATCTTGTTTTGCAATATTTCAATGTTTTGTTTGTTTCAGAACATTTGTGGTTGTGTTTACAATATTGAAATGTATCTACCCCTAATTATTTTGTGACATGAACAGCCAACGTGAACATGCCAAGCTGAAAATTGTCAAATTTTAATTTTGGAAATTAATTTTAATGATTGACAAGAAATCATCTAAATTATCTCCCCTGTTCGTGTCAGAAAGTCTGAAACTAGGCCTAAAGATAAGACATTTGAAAGTCTTAGCATAGTTTTCTTTTTCTTTCATAAAGTTTTTCTGTAAAAGAAAAATTTTACTAAAAAATTTTCGGAGCACTTTGGCCTGTCATGTGATAGGGGTGTGATACAAATTTTGAAAAGCCTCTTTCTGACATCTTTTCTCCCACAATTCTCTGCTTCACAGGCATGTTCACTGCGGCCTTCCGGCGAGAGAGCCACCGATGGGGCGCCTGGATCAAGAGACACTTTATATACAGCAAGACTAGCTCCTACTTCTCGTCCCACCCCAGATTCATGTGAAAACTGGCAGACGACGCTTTCACCAAGTTTCATAATGAGAGTGCTCTTCCCTTGAAAAGCCGCTGAACGTTTCGGTTTTCCAGCTCGTCCAGTCCAACCCGCTTTTCCTTAAAAAAAATATAAAAAAATGCGTGGTTGTGGCGTAAAGTGTGGACGACCCCTTTGAAATCGACGTGAATGGTTGAATAATCGTTTATATACCATACATGTATATAAAAAGTAAAAAAACATTATGGGATTTTACGCCTTCTAAAACTGTACACTATATATTTGGAAGCAAGGTTAAATAAAGAAGCCTTTTGGAAATCGCCAGATTACCAACATATGAAAATAAGCGAATTTGAACAGTAACAAGTACTGAACAAAAATTCTACCTAGGTTTTTGATAGTGAACGATTTTTTAATTCTTCATTTGGAAAACGACAACGGTCGATGTTAGCATATTATTTAAGAAAAATTAAGGCAAAAAGCAAACAAACAAACACAACAACAGACAAATAAAACATAGGTACAAAGCATACATACAAAGCCTACGTACAAAGTATTCATACAATAACAGACGTACAAAGCATGCATACATAAACAGTCGTACGAAGCATAGATATAAGGCAGACATACAAAGCATACATACAGAACAGACGTACAAAGCATACACACAGAACAGACGTACAAAACATACATACAGAACAGACGTACAAAGCATACATACAGAACAGACGTACAAAGCATACATACAGAACAGACGTACAAAACATACATACAGAACAGACGTACAAAGCATACATACAGAACAGACGTACAAAGCATACATACAGAACAGACGTACACAGCATACATACAGAACAGACGTACAAAGCATACATACGGAACAGACGCACAAAGCATACATACAGAACAGACGCACAAAGCATACATACAGAACAGACGTACAAAGCATACATACGCAACAGACAAAACACGACGAACTTCGCTCATATCTGCATACGTACAAAAACACACATATAACTATTTACATAATATACATATATAGTATAAACACAGTAGAGTGTCTTTTGCAAACAAAAAAAAAGCAGGACTTTTCAGGGTCACATAGATATACACATATGTATGGATGCAATACATTTTTCACACCTTTATCATTTTCTGTTCATAATAACATTTTAAAATGAACTACATGTATCGCTAACGCCTATATCATAGGCAGTTCATACAACTATAAGCATTTTCTCTGAAGAAAAAGACTCATGATTTCTCTTGCTAAATCTTCAAGAACTTCACAGATGAAAAAAAAATGTGTTTATATTTAAGTGCTTTGAAACATACCTTATAATATTTGTATACACTTGAAAACTAAATGGTTGTTTGTATAAATTTTTTTACATAATTTTCTTTTTTAAATTTTGAATTGATGTCATATTGAATATGTGCATTTGTTGATAGAGTCAAGTTCGCACGTGTGCACGTTTTCCCATTAGACCAAGATAAAAAGTCGATAGATAAAAACAAAGTATACTGTTGGGAAATGTAAGGATGTAAAGGAAGAATATTACTTTTCATGCATGAAAACACTTACACATGTAGAAGATATATTATTAGCTTATCTGAGTTATTTGAAATTTAAGAAATGTATAGCTTAACAAAAATATTTTAACTGGGCTACGTGACAATTTAACTTTAAAGTTACGTAGGAGTGATATATTTTCAAATAACAGCAGAAAAATAAGTTTACTGTACAAAGCTATTCCAGGACCTTCAATATAAAGAAATTTATATGAAGGATCCATTAAACGTAGAAACGTGGTAAACAAAGGGTCTTTACGTGGATTTAGCAATCACTTTCTCTCTCCACAACTTTTGCAGAAATTGCATTCTCTTGAACTGATAAGGTGTTCACATGTTTTATTGCCTACTAGGACTTACAAAAAGATTGTATGTCCAGTACAACGCCCTGCCTACTTAAGTTTCTCCATATTGTGTGAAGTGCCCACATAAGATGGGTTGCCTTGACTCCTCCAACATACTCATTTCTTATTCACCTTGCGACGACGAAAGTTTCTAATTCAATTACTCAAGATTCTTTCTCCATTCCTTTAACCAAAGTCTGCCACCAGATGTTTTTAATCCAATTCTTCCAGGTTTTCCATAGACCAGCATTTCCAAACGTGTGGAACATTATA
This sequence comes from Anisus vortex, assembly GCA_949126835.1. Classification (NCBI taxonomy): domain Eukaryota; kingdom Metazoa; phylum Mollusca; class Gastropoda; family Planorbidae; genus Anisus; species Anisus vortex. Next base: position 14,079,146 of record OX421492.1, on the reverse strand, counting down.
GTAAACTCTTTAAGAGTATTTCTAAAGTACTCGACTTTTAGCCTACAGTTTCATTAGACTCTAAATCCTAAATCCATTAGAGGACTTTTTCTTTTGCGGTAGTTTTTTTGTTTCTTGTGTGTGTGCAAACTCTACAAAGGTAAATAGGGCTAAATACAAACCTATTAGTCGGATATTCTGATGATGAAGAAACACCCAGTTTTAGATCTAATGAGCCCGGTAACCCACCATCCGATGATCCTTTTGAGGGCGGTGAGGGAGAGGGTGGCAAGGTGTTAATGCACAACGCGCGTTCTCTAATACTACCAGCTTTAAGTCAAATATGGAATATGTGCTATTTCTGCCGTGTACAAATGAATCCGGAAGTGCCTTTGTTTTCATATTAAATATGTCGGAAGCCTAATAAATCTCAAAGCTACGTGCAAAGCCTCCATACAAAACAGACGTACAAAGCCTCCATACAAAACAGACGTACAAAGCCTCCATACAAAACAGACGTACAAAGCCTCCATACAAAACAGACGTACAAAGCCTCCATACAAAACAGACGTACAAAGCCTCCATACAAAACAGACGTACAAAGCCTCCATACAAAACAGACGTACAAAGCCTTTACACAAAACAGATGTACAAAGCCTCCATACAAAACAGACGTACAAAGCCTCCATACAAAACAGACGTACAAAGCCTCCATACAAAACTGACGTACAAAGCCTCCATACAAAACAGACGTACAAAGCCTCCATACAAAACAGACGTACAAAGCCTCCATACAAAACAGACATACAAAGCCTCCATACAATACTTACTTACCTTTTAAGAAAAGTTTGACCAGTAGCTGTACTGCTATACCAAAACTTTTAAAATGAATATTATTATTTCTGTCGGCACAACTAGTATATAAACAAATTGATAAGAAATAGGTCTATATATTTTTAATCCGTGCAGACATTTAAAAAATATATATATATATCACACATTGATATAAAAAAAAACAAATTTTGCAATGAGTAAATTAATATAGTCTGTAATTGACTCTATTTTCTGACTTAGGCTGTCAAGATATTTTTTTTTAAAATATTACCTAAGAAGGTAACAACGGTTTGTTATTCTTTTCGTATTGTTCAGAAGTAGTTAAAAACAAAAAACAAAACTACAACGTAAACGTAGAAACCTTACCAACGAACTGTTTGTGTATCTCAATGTATACTTAGACTAGTATTTAAGCATTATGCAATTTAAAAAACGTGAAGTTATTTCACATTCTAAGAATTCTTTTGAACTAAACGTAAGCAATAATTAAGTAGAAAATATAATGTTTTCAACGATTCTTTTCTATATATTAAAATATATATTTGGTCAAGATTAAAATTTTCGATTTGCTGATGTTTCTTAATTCACAGTAGACAGAATTTGTTGTTTTTTTTTATGGGAAACTAAATCAACATTATGGCGCAATTGGTTTCTTCTTTTACTTGTACATTACAATGATGATGTAATATCTTAGTTGTGTGTTCTTTTTAAAGCCTTACCAAAGAAATCTAGGTAATGATTTATTAAGCACGCATTAAACTTTCAACCTTAGTGAACTTGTAAGTTTAAAAAAAAAATGAAAAGGCGAAGACAAGGTGCTGCGAACAAAATTTTGAAACCCAGTTAACGATCGTGATTGTGGGGTGCCGCTTGTTGGGGGGGGGGGGCGGGGTGCCAGGAGATTGAAAGTCTACATAGGTGTGGAGGGTGCCGGAGAAGCTATAATTAAGATCCGGTTTTATTAATAATAATTATAATTCTTATGTAGCGCAAATCCCGTTGAGGAAAGTTCTTTGCTTTTTACAACAGTTACAGACAGAGTAGAAACAACAAAGAACAGACGAAAATGTATTATGTACAGCTCTTATTCACTGGCTTTTAGCGTAATTGTGTCTGCCACTGCCCACTGCAGACTACTGTAACATGACGTGCGCGCCGCTAACAGTAATAGTCGAGAACCTGTCGTAGTGCAGGTAGTACCACCAGGATAGTATGCCCTCCTGTCGACCAAATTTCCATTTTTTTAAGTGACTTAAACAACAAATGACTTCTACGTCTCTTGTAAACTTTGTCCAGGGTTGTGTCCAGGACTTTCTGGGCCATAGGGAGATCCATACTTTGGGCCTTGGAGCTTTAGTGTAAAATACGTAAGGGTGCCACATCAAGTTCTCTCCCACACCCGCCCCCAGATCGTATAACCCTCATCCTCAGCGCCTCCATGATCATACATTAACAACATTAGGCTTATATAGGATTGAGCTCGTCAGCAATAAAAATAATCTCAGCAATTTGTCTGAAAAAAACAACATTTTTTGTTATATTATTATCTGCAGGAAAACATTATTATGGAAATTAGAAAAAAAAAAGGAAATTATAATACAGACGAACAAACATAATACTGAACTGAAGTCAATATTACCACAAGCCCAATCCATAACAAGGAGTTATCTCCCTTTTGCCTTTTGTTTTTCCCGATTGCAACGAAATTTAAAATTTGTTGAATATGATTTGGAAAGAGCATGATATAAAAGACATCTCCAACAAAGAAAAAAAAACTATTCCATTTTCCGTTATTTTTCTTGTTTAATGTACAAAAAAATATTATTTTCTTTGAGTTTTTATTCCATTTTATTTCCAATTATTGTCTGGCGGAACATGTTTTACATTTGAAACCCGAAGCAACATTTTAAACAGAGCATTTTTTTAATACTTGTTTCTTTTTAACCCAGACAAAGTTTTATTATATTACAAGTAAAAACAGCTCCATGTTCAATTGTCACATTTTTTAATCTTGTTATATTTTACATGTTCCTTTTGTGTTTATTTTCGTCTGTTAAAACCCATATTTTTTTGTTTCTTTGGGTGTGCGTGTGTATGTGTGTGTGTGTATCAGTATAGCAGAGTATGTTTGCATTTGTTATTATTTATGATCATCATGTTTAAATGTTTCAATTTGAATGGCATTATCATTATGTGTTGTTGTTTTTTTTATTTTAAGATGATACAAAAGAAGATTAAAACAAACTTGGTAATAATCCATGAATAAAGCTTTTCAATATTGTTCCGTTGTGTTATTAAAATAAAGATTGTTTTGTCATTTAAAGCTTTGAATTAGTTTAAAACCTTTAGGCATGGTTGATTCACCTCGAACTATGATATCTCATAGCTCTATGGCATTATATCATATCATTCAATAATTGTAGAGCAGATAATACGGAGATTCGATAGTCGTAGTACACAAAACTATCGAGTTTTGATAATCGTACAACATAAAACAACGAGATTTGATAACCGTACAACATAAAACAACGAGATTTAATAATCGTACAACATAAAACAACGAGATTTGATAAACGTACAACATAAAATAACGAGATTTGATAATCGTACTACATAAAACAACGAGATTTAATAATCGTACAACATAAAACAACGAGATTTGATAAACGTACAACATAAAATAACGAGATTTGATAATCGTACAACATAAAACAACGAGATTTCATATCATAGAACACAAAATAACGAGATTTGAGATATATATATATATATATATATATATATATATATATATATATATATATATATATATATATATATATATATATATAAATATATTCAATAAAACATTTCCAAATATCATCTCTCGTCTCTTACATGGGGGCAATTGGAAATGAAAAGTTCAAGTCTAAATATTTCACTAAAGAAATATATTTTTGTTTTGCCTCAGGCAGACGTTTTGTGATATATGAACTTTGAACCTGATATTTCAGATACAGCCCTCGAGCTAAGACGTCGCCAGTCTCGAAAATTGTGTCCCATTTCTTACAAATGAGTTAGTATAGGTCTGGTATAATGTTAGTGTGTCACGAAGCAAGAGAAATAGAAATTAAAGACCAAGTGAAGAGCTTTTTATCAAAATTTAGATAACATTAGATTTTAATAGTAAATAGTCTATTCAGTATCTGAATGTTAATAAAAATCATTGAAAGAAAATATCAAAGATAACTTTTAAGTAATTAGTTCAATATTTGCACTTAAATGTGTGTGTTTTTTGGAGGACAAATCCAAATCTCGTAGCCATTTGAGATGATATTATTTCCGGCAACAGAGAAAGAATTTAGACTAGGAACAATGAATATTGTCACGTGTTTTGAATCTATTGCCACATGTTTTGAATCTTTTCCCGGTTCTTATTTTTAACAAAATGGTAAAATATAGATTTATAGCGTCGAGTTTTGTTTATCTGTTTTCTTTCTCAAACTGCCGTATGAGGCTATTCCAAATCTCGTTCCTTTGAGAAAAACCTCTTCACTTGGTCTTTAACTAGGTCACGAAGCAAGAGAAATACAAATTAACTACGTCACGTAGCAAAAAGTACGGAAACAATTATATATATGTAGCAGACGAAGGGCAAGATGACCCAAAAACACGTGACCACATGTCATCAACAACAACCGCTGACAATATAATATCCATTACCTATATATTATTACAACTCTGAGCTATATGTTACAGTAGCAGCTGGAATATCATGAAAGAGGCATTTTTCAATTTTTAAAGTTTATCCAATGTAATTTGAACTTTATCACCGGTGGGGGTGGGGCGTACTAAGTTATAGCTCGCGGAGGGAGGGGGGCTGATTGTAGCCTCGAACTACCGTTTTGAATATCTCGCGCTCCCTTAAAAAAAATTAACGAATTAATCCTGTTATTTAGTTTTTTGTTCATTATAGTGATTAATGAATTTAATAAATAGGACAATTTACTATAACGACTATTCGACTGAGAAAGACGAAGTCTTAGACTGTTATCTATACCCCCCCCCTCCCATTAATTTACTGATAAATTTATTAAGAAATCCTTCTGGCTTTGTACATTTTACGTTTCTCTGAAGTATTCTCTCGTATTTTTCTCTGGTTAATTCTCTAAATAAAAGTCGCACATAAGCCATAAACCATCAACTAGACTTTAAAATATCCGGTGTCAAAACGTCCAGCGTCAAAACTGTCCTGCCAAAACGATCGCACCCAAACGGTCTCGCCAAAGCGTTCTCTTTGCTTTAGATTTCATTTGTTGCTTTACAAATCCCACACACTAGACACACACACACACACACATACACACACATATATATATTTAGAGAGAGAGACCTACATACACATTAAGTAATTTAAAAAAAACGCAAGGTTTCAGTTATTGGTCATTTATTGGAGTCTTACACACATCCATACAAAAAGATCACGGTTACTGCGTCAGAAATACTTTACATTGGAGACTTTGTTGAATAGGTTGCTTGATCTTAGAATAAGTTGCACTATCTTTGAATGGTTGTCATGATCTTTGAATGGGTTGCCTGATGTTTGAATGTGTGGTCTGATCTTTGAATGGGTTGCCTAATGTTATAAGGGTTGCCTGACCTCTGAATGCTTTGCCTGATCAAGCCATTAAAACCAATAAGTCAGCATCGTTTAAAGTCTTTATCTAAACCTATAGAGCGTTTGCAATGGGCGTGGCTTAGTTTTTTTAGTGACGTATTTGTGTAAATAGAAGACACTTGATGTACAAAAATGGTGAAGTACTTCTTTATCATGCCGAATTCACATCTGGATATTGGCTATCCTACGCACAAATCATTAGATAAATCGTCGTAGATCATCTTACTAGTACAAGAGATAGACTGACATGGTATTTTTTCAACGAATTTCAACATTTTAAGCTCAATTCATCATCTTAATATCTGGCCGGTAAGTGTTGCATTTGAATGGATTTATTGAAGTGAATTATTGGAGTCATTCATTATTTTCATTGTAGGCCTAATCGTTCAATAGTAATGTAACATTTTTAATGTAAGAATCTTCTGGTGATAGGTCTAATAATCTAATATAGAATTAATAAAATCCATATTAATACTATTTAATCATGATTTTAAACACAAAATATCAATAAAATAAGCTCGAGCCTATATGAAACAATATTAATACAGCGGCCATTGTACACCATTACACAAAATAAACAAAATTTTTGTCTCGTGATTGCAAACGCCCTATAGACTCTAAACACAAGAGGAAAGATGGGGCAAAGAGTAAATTTGCTATAACCAATGCATCTAAGTGGCACAATCCATGAAAACTAGTAGCTTAACGTTATTTAAAGCACTTATCAAAATGCGTAACTAAACTCAAACCGTGTAAAAGCTTAGAACGTAAAGATCTTTAGTATAGAAGGAACGTCTTTAAAATATAAGATACGATAATGGCATCAGAGGCGCATTTAGGAATGTTCCGCGTGTTCCATGGAACAGACCCCCTGCCCGCCACAGAAAAGGTTCCCCCACACATCCCAAAACACAGGCTTACACCGCAATGTCGGATGGCAGGGGCGAAGCCACGTTGGGCCACCACATAGATTTGGCCTTTGGCAACACGGGCCCCAACAATCCTTAAACACGGCCATGAATGGCATGAAGAGACTTGACCCGCGAATAAGCGTATTGCGCTATACATTATGTGTCTAGAATGATCGTCTCTAACATATAAGATTATAGACAGTAGTCCCTGCATTCAAGTGATGAGATTATTCCAGACTCAGAGGTAAATAGAAAATTTAATCTGAAAGAGTTTTACGATATCTTCGGGTTCGGACATATGACCTCAATTTATTCAAGCCAGTTTTGGACTGTTGTGTCAGCTTTTCGAATAGTTTTCATTTTTTTTTAGAGAAATATTCATGAAATTATACTGTCCGAACCAAAACAAAATTGCGATAAGTTGATAAAAATAACCCTTTAAAACCGATGCTTAATAAAAACTCGTTCCTGGACTCCATAATTTACTTCGGAGATGTTTGAACTATATTTAACACAAAAAAGCCACTAATCATTTTATAGTAATTTTGTTGATGATTTCTTAACTATGTGGCTGGACAACAAACAAAAGAATTACTTTAAATGAGCTCAATTATGTCTTAACGAGAGAAGTCAACAAATGTAAAAAGAAAATATTTTGCTCTGTGCTATTTATTTCATTAATGGCAAGCTGTTAAGGAATGTGTTGCTGTTCTTATTACCATTGAGATCGAACTCACTACATGGGATTGGGGGGGGGGGGGGGGGGGGGTTATTGTGTTTTTGCTACAGATTGCAACACAATTTTAAATATTCTTCAAAAGCTTTTTTTTCTCCTTATCTATTTATATAAAAAGAGCGTGTTTGTCGGTAAACTGGTCTCCATTTGTCAGTTTGAAAACACGTAATCTACAAATCCAATCAGTGGTATGTCACTGACCTAAAGATTATTTTGTAATTATAAATATATTATGTCTTCTTCTAGCCTACATCTTTTTTGTAAATTGCAGTTTATGAGATGTTTATCTGTAGCTTATACAGGCCTATTTATTTTTTCTCCGGAATTATTTAACGTGACCTGAATATCTCATATATAATTTTTGTTATCAGTTATTGATATGATGTTTCCCCAGTGTAGTGGATAGCGTCTTAGACCATAGATATTCATAGATATCTATGCTTAGACTGCTAAGCGGGCGACGTGGGCTCGATTCCTTGCTATGGCTCTACTTTTAAAAAAATGTCCATTAATATTAATCATTTTTTTTAAAGATTGTAAGGATTGTATGACTGAAAACTTTCCTAAATAAAATAAAAATGTAAATAAAATGTAATAGATTAATTATATTTTTGACGAACGCGAAAGACGAGTGTTTGATTCTCATCAACAGGGATAGTTTAACTTTTTGTTCAATAAAAAGACATGCTTTTTGTTGACCCGATTACAATATTTCTTTTTTTTTTCTGTAAATAAATAATAATTAGATCTATATTTTTAAACGTATTATAGCTTTCTGTTCATTGTAGTTTATACAAATTGTAGGCCTATCTGTAGCTTTAGGCCTATCTGTAGCTTTAGGCCTATCTGTAGCTTTAGGCCTATCTGTAGCTTTAGGCCTATCTGTAGCTTTAGGCCTATCTGTAGCTTTAGGCCTATCTGTAGCTTTAGGCCTATCTGTAGCTTTAGGCCTATCTGTAGCTTTAGGCCTATCTGTAGCTTTAGGCCTATCTGTAGCTTTAGGCCTATCTGTAGCTTTAGGCCTATCTGTAGCTTTAGGCCTATTTGTAGCTTTAGGCCTATCTGTAGCTTTAGGCCTATCTGTAGCTTTAGGCCTATCTGTAGCTTTAGGCCTATCTGTAGCTTTAGGCCTATCTGTAGCTTTAGGCCTATCTGTAGCTTTAGGTCTATCTGTAGCTTTAGGCCTAAGCCTATGTAAATGTATTTTTTCCCAGAGGGACGCCGGGAAATTAAGCTTTTGGTTGAATAAAAAGACTAGCCTATATATTTAACTCGATTGTAATATTTGTTTTAAATTACTTTCCTAAATGTTTTCAATAAATAATTATTAGGTTTCTAAATTTATTTTATCTAGGCTAGACTATAGCCTATATTTCTGTTCATTGTAGTTTATGAAATGTTTGGGCCTATCTAGCTTCTAACCTATATAGTATAACAAGCTACATTGCCCGGAGTTGCCCGGGTGAAAAAAAAACAGGACTGTATAAGGTGCAGATAAAAAAATTTATAAAACTACAATTAAAAGAAAGCTATACATCTAATATTTAAATATTTTTTTTAAAAGACTTTTAGGAAAGTAATTTAAAATAAATATTGTAATCGGGTAAAAAAATAGGCAAGTATTTTTATTCAACAAAAATCTAAATTGCCCTTAGATTTACAATGTCTTTTGTTTTTAAACGGTTGAAAAAAAATGTAGAAAAAATAGGTAGGCTATAGTCTAACTGGAGAATCGAACCCAGGTCGCCCGCATAGAAGTCCGTTACGTTAATCGCTGAGCTAGCGAAGACATGTCGGATGTGAAAAATTATTAGACAGTAGGCCTATATATGCCTAGGCCTAAATAGGTCAGTGACACAAACTCACGTGTTTTCAAATTGACCAATGGTGATCCGTGGGGACACAAACATAATCTTTTTATATGTATAGATAGGCCTATAGGCCTATTTAATTTTTCCCCGGGCAAGACGGGGAATTTAGCTTGTCTTCTTATATATTACAGACGCTCTTTCTACAAATAAGATTATTGCCTCCAACGCTCATCCGTGGTCTGAGTCTAGTCTTGCTTCTTTATTAATGTTTTAATTGATGTTAAGTTACTGGTTTTCCTGGTTTGTTCAGGCAATTTAACCCATTTCATGCCCGAATGCCACTCGGGAAGAAAAAGTACTTATATGCGTTTGTTCACGTTTCTTTTTGGAACAATATAAAATATATAAATACAAAGATCATATAATGAATTACATTAGATCAATAGGCCTATTGACCAGAATGTCGGCACACATAGAACACTTACTCGTTTACTCATTTACCCAACTATAACTATCTCTTACGGCTTTACAGAACACACTGGGGCAAGGCAATATTCATGGTAGTGCGCTTGGGCTGCCTTTCCAAAAGGTTACGCGTTCGAAACTAGGTTAACTCTAGGGTTTTCGCAAGATTGTTGTTTTTTCTATGGTCTGTGGGGAGGGGGGTGTCCATCTGTTAGCCCAGCCTTGGTGGGTACCTAGTCGGGGAAAGTAAAGGCAGCTAGGCATTGGGCTAGCCACACACTATCTTTGTATGTCGTGGACCACACTGACTTGTTAACACTGCTTCACCTAAGTAAAGTAACTTTCGGACCAAAACTGATCAAAAGGATGGTAAAGCAGCGTTCACCAGTTTCTGTGGCCACGGTACAATGCCCAGCCGCCTTTATTTTACCCCAACTAGTGTTTAGCTAGGCGGACTCAGGGGCACACTCAAGTCCCGGGGGGAAAACACCCTAGACTGCACCAGGATTCGAAACCAGAACCTTCGGATTGCCAGTCGAACGCGTTGCAACGGTGCCCCATGGACCTACTTTACTGTCTAAAGCTTCACAAAAAACATCTTTACAGGCAGAGCTCAACAAAAACAGCCTAACAAAAATAGATAAACGAAAAATGGTTATTTATACCTCAGGGACGAAGAAAAGCTGAATCATCAAACGTATTTCCACAATAACACGGCACCATTAGATGATCGTTACAAAGAACTTAATTTTAAATAAATCAATTGTATTTCTGAATGTCCCAGACGCTCCGTGATTGTATACACATTTAGTGACGTTAGACTGACAGTCTCCACACACTAACAGACATTCTAATTGTCAAATCAAAAGAACGAAGTGAAAACAAGTCCTGTTACCCCGAACGGAACTCTTATCTGCAATTTAGATTGAATCTATTTGGCAGATAATTGATGTGCTACTGTGTGCTATTGTTGGCATATTTATTTCTCTTGGGCATAGGCATAGGCAGTAGGTGCTAATATCAGGATGATGAAAATCTGGTGAATTCAACTTCACTTCCAATGTTCTAACACTAAACTTCATACCTTGGTGTTGTTTTTATTTATATACTGTTTCAGTGCTTATTTATATCATCAAAGAAGTAAATTACCATTCGGACCCAAATTGATCAAAGGGACGGTGAAGCAGGGTTCACCACTTTCTGTGGCCACGGCATACTAGGGGATTGTGTCTTCACTCAGGGACACCCTCGAGACCCGGGAAGAAATTCTAGCATTCACCCGGATTCGAACCCATGACCCTCGGTACGCCAGCCGAACGCGCTGCCGCTCATCATGGGATACTGGTGTATTAATACATTAATTCATTCATTGTGTTTTCTAATAAATTTAATAATATTGAAGTATCATAGTAGTGGAAAAAAAGTGAATGACTGTGTATAGGAGATGGTATCATAAAAAGGTACAGGCGAGATATCGCCATATTGAAAAACTTTCTTGTGTGGGTGTGCGTGAGTATGAGGGATGTGCGTGTGCGTGACGGAGGTGTGTGCGTGTGCGTGACGGAGGTGTGTGCGTGTGTGTGATTGCGTAAGGGCGGTGTCTGTGTGAGTGGGGGGTGGGTGAGTCTTAAGAAACATAATATTACCTTGCATAATGAAAAACAAATGTATGCTGCTAAATTAAAGATCAAATTATTTATTTAAAAAAAATGATTTGAGAGAGTTGGACTGGCGGACGAAAGAGAGAAAATACAGAAGAAGATGAAGAGAAATACCGACAACGAGTGACAGAAAAATAATATAGAGAGTGTGACAGGAAGAAAGACACAAAGAGAGAGAGAGAGAGAGAGAGAGAAAGAGAGAGAGAAATTTAGAAAGATCAAAACGATTGCTGATTTATTGACAAGTTCATATCTTGCTTGTAGACATTAAATACCCCCTCCCAGCCACTACCGCCCCCAGTCCCACTCAGTGCCTTCCCTCCACAAGCCCGTCAATTTGTTTTATGTTTATAAAATATCGTTTGTATGGTTGACATGTTTCTGAGGACATAAATTGGAATAGTGGAGATGTGTGGGAGATGTGTGGGAGTTTATTTATGATTTCATCTTCTCTGTGATCTCTATACATCTAGACATCAATAAAAAGCCTTCACCTTCATCTTCACGCAATAATCTTCGTTATAGAAGGAGCGTCTCTATTGTATATGCTAAGATCTTGTCTATATGAATCTACTCTATACTCAGCAGTTTTTTTTGACATACTAGAAAAATACATTAGATTTGAAAACTACATAGAGTCTATACTATTTCTGAATTCAGGATTTTAGAAACAATAAATCTGTGCAAAGTTCTTCAGAGCCTAAATTCAGTCATCAGTTCTACCTAGAACTGCATTTTTCATTTTATTTTATTTTTACAATTGAAATGCTTTTTTCATTGTATCAGATAATGATTTCCAAGTTCGAGTAAACAATACTATTTTAATCCATCGTAAACGACAATACAAACCTACCCAATGACCAAAATTACAATGAGTTATATTAAACTTATATTATTCTATAACTGAACCGAAACAAAATCAAATATTTCTCCGTGGCCTCAAGCTTTAAAGAATCCTTCCTTTTAAAAAATGCAAATGAAAAAATCTTAGAAGAGTGTTCCAATGACATTTTGGCGTGTGAGCAATAAATCTGCAAGCATTTTATTGACGTAAACTAGAATTTGAGCAGATCAGTTTGCTGCGCTTTCCAGAATTTACGACATTGACGCATAAGACTAGTGTTTATGTTGAGCCTTGACCGCCAGTTATCCAAGCATGTTTCTCATTAAAATATCCGGATACTTTATCCTGCGACCAATTAGTGCAGTGAAAGCGACGATATGTGGGGCTTAATTGCCCTGTTTATTTTGCTTCTCCAAACTCCTGCTTAGAGTGCTAGCCTGTGGCTGGATTGAAGGGCACTCTGCCCCATTAAGGGATGTGTTGCCCTTAAAATTAGCAGCCTATAACGGAACGAGATGTCCACAACGTATCATTGCAACGACCAAATAACTTGTCAGGATTTTCTTCTTATTTTCCTCTTCGGAATCATGGGCAACATTTTAATGGCAATACGAAAATACGAAGAAATTGTGTTCCAAGATGGATAAAAACAACAACCGTGGATAAATGTTCTTGTTTTCTCACTATACAAAACATCAATGTTAATAAATACGATATGATGAGAGGTGATTCGGTACTTTCCAAGTTTCCGGGTTCATATTCTGATATTCTTTCTCTGATCTTCAGGGGCGTCTTCTCGCGCAGCTCTAATTAATACCTAACATGGATTCCATGTCTATCAAATTATCTGGCATTTCTGTATAATCTGCTTATATCATATATTTTTAAAATAGTCTGTAATAATGGTTTTTATTCGATAAAATATATCGGTGAATAATTATTGCAACAAATAATGTTAACTGTTAAAATAAATTATTGTTGCTAAGCTCATGCTAAGATCAATGAACTAGTCTAGATCTGGAATAAAATATAAAGTTTTATTGCATCTTCTCAATTAAATGTATGGGACGTTATGTAAGCTTGTATAATTCTGTCAATTTCTCACATATTAAATGGTTGCTATTTTCTTGAGCTGTTATTGTTGATATGATGTTAAGTAAAGTTCCCGTTAGACCATATCAATCCAAAGGACCGTTGAAGCACTGTTCACCCGTTTTTTTGTAACCACGGCACACTAGGGGATTGTGTGTTTCAGAGAGAATCTGTTTATTTGAAATCCAGTATTTTCTAGCGGCATAGCTTAAAAGCATTGCGGACCACGATACTTACCAATAGAAGAAAGTGGCGCGTCAAGCCCAGGATCTTCGGGGACATGAGTCTCGTAAACCAGATCTAGATAATGGAAGCTTTAATCTCAAACCTTCGCTGCCTTACAACTAAAGCTGTCAAAGGTAAGAGAGATTAAGGGAGTAAACTTTTCTTTACTTCTTCTTTAAAACCTGGTTGTAGAACCTTGTAGTTCTGGAGTCAAATCCAGACAAACATATTGATGTGTCACTTAAACTTTTCCTATTTATTGTGCATTGTGTAGGCTGTGGTAGGTTGAAGGAAAGGAGAGGGAGAAACAATAATATATATCTGAGAGTTGTTAGTTTCATGTATGTAAGGTCGATGTCTGAGAGTTGTTAGTTTCATGTATGTAAGGTCGATGTCTGATATTTCACAGTACTGAATAGAAGTATGCTTCAAAGAATAGCAAAAACAAATGGCACATTTGAAGCAGCAAATGAAACAACGTTCACCAGTTTCTCTGGCCACGGCATACTAGGGGATTGTGTTGTCAGCACAATGCCCAGCCATTTTTACTTTATCCCTACGAAAGTCGGGTACCCATAAGAGCTGCTGTGTAGACTCAGGGACACCATCCAGACCCAAGAACAAATCTTATCCTTCACCAGGATTCGAACCCAGGACCTCGGTACGCCAGCCGAACACGCTGCCTTTGCCTACTTGCTCCCTCCACCAAGCAATGCCATATAAATAGTTCCTCCCCCGCAGAGTATTACGCTCCATACTTCAGATAAGAACAGGACACGTGACCCTCGACCGGAACCTAAACAAAACTGAGACCCTGACATACATTCAAGAGAAATGGTCACTTTCTGTCAGTTTGATAATGACTATGTTATCTATCACTCCTGCCACGCCGATGGTCAGAACAATAGGTTTCTTTGGAATAATCAGAGACTTGGAAAGGGATTGGAAGGATATTCCGTCGTGGCCACGACTTTTCGTCTTATTAAATCCCCTGGGCAATTTTAGACGGAAGAATGCCATTACACAACATTTCAATCGAACTTGGAAAACTGTTAGATAATTCATAAACGTGTCGATTTATATGCAAGAAAAGTATGTACACTGACTAAAACATCTTGTCCAGCTTTAGTTTAACTCTTACTGGCTTTAGTTTAACTCTTACTGGCCTTAGTTTAACTCTTACTGGCTTTAGTTTAACTTTTACTGGCCTTAGTTTAACACTTACCGGCTTTAGTTTAACTCTTACTGGCTTTGGTTTAACTCTTACGTGCTTTAGTTTAACTCTTACCGGTTTTAGTTTAACTCTTACTGGCTTTAGTTTAACTCTTACCGGCTTTAGTTTAACTCTTACCGGCTTTAGTTTAACTCTTACTGGCTTTACCTTAACTCTTACTGGCTTTAGTTTAACTCTTACCGGCTTTAGTTTAACTCTTACGGGCTTAAGTTCAACTCTTACCGGTAATAACGAAACCAAAAAAAAAGAAAAATTCTCACTTTTAGTTTTTAAATCTATTGTCGTCTGCTAATTCTACACCGTGTTTTTTTATTTTAAATAAATTATAAAAAGGCTTTAAAAAACATTTTAAGAAATTGAACATTTAACCCTAAGACCTACAGCCTGAACTTGGTCAGATTAAAGAGACGTGCAAGAAATCGGTCATAAAATGCTGGTATGTATCAAAGACTTGGACGGATTAAACTCGATGGTGGGCAGTTTTAATTTTTTACAAAATGTTGGTTTAATTGTTTCATAAATTCTTGCAGTATCTACAGTATCTACTTGAGTTTTTAATCTATTAAGATGCATCATCAAGATTGTATGAAATGTGAATTGAAACAGATGATTGTTGTATTCATATAGTCTAGGTTGTAGGTTGTAGGATGAATGTATCTATTTACAATTCATGATGAAGTTATTTACTTTATTTGCTTCGATGTTAATCAATGGACATTGTGAAGAAAAGCGTGAGTAGTATAGTAGGGTCGTTTCGAGGAGTATTTGAGGCGTACGCCTCGAGGTGTACGCCTCAGTTGACCTTTGACCTTTGACCCGGAAGTGACCTTTGACCCGGAAGTGACCTTTGACCCGGAAGTGACCCCAACCGGAAGTCGTTGTACCGGAAGTGACGTCATCCAAGATGGCGTCTTGTCGTGTTGTTATACGACCGGTCGTGACCTAGTGACCTTTTGACCTTTTGACCTAGTGACCCCACTCCTCAGTTGACCCCACTCCTCAATTGACCCCACTCCTCAATTGACCCCGCTCCTCAGTTGAACCAAGATGGCGTCTTGTCGTGTTGTTTCACGAGGGTTTTTTAATTCAGGGTAAAACGGTCCGCGGTTCTAAAATTATTTTTTTCCCATTGTCTTACAATGATTGATTTTCCCATTGTCTTACAATGATTGACACATGTACGAATTCTATTATCAAGTCATGCTGCAAGCAAATAACACAAAAATATCTAATTATCATATTTTTCAGTGAATAAAAGAAGCCAGCTACATGATATAATAAGAAATAATAACGGGTATTTTCAATTAATGAATGTCTGGGTTGAAATGAACCTTAGCAGATGACCAGGCAAAATTATGCCACGTGACAGTTACAGCATTGAATTGTGGGAAGTCGGGGGAAAAGGGGGAGTAGCACCATAAGTTTGTGATAAATAAAGACAATACAATAAATATATATAAAAACGGTTACTGAAACGTGAAATACAAATCATAAACAAAAATATTTTTCTTTTTATTCTTTGCTTTTTATTTTATAGAGTAGTGACGCAGAGCTTAATAGTTTCTTTTTACTCGGCTAGTTTAATTCCTTGGTGCGTTTAGGTTACTTCCCTTAACTTAGGGTGTGCAGCAGGCGACACACGGGTCACAACACGACCCGCATAGCGCCTCAGTTAACCCCTCAGTGTGGTGATCATTTTACAATCGTTATAATCATTGCAATCATTGACTGTGCGGCCTGTCTTGTTGTATTCAATTCCTTATATGGCCCCCGATGACTTGAAAATTGTTGCAAACACCCCCAGCCTTATAAAAAAAGCGATAACAGAATCACGTTATGCGTCATTGCAGTGTATCAAATGTATAGTTACGTGTGCAAAGAGATCGCCTATAGCAGGGGTAGGCACCCTTTATGTATTACAGTGTGCCGAAGAAGGATTTCTAAATCATTCAGCGTGCCAACACACTAAACGTTATCCTGCTCTTTTCTTGCAGAAGATATTTGAATTCTTTTTTTCGCGAATCTTCTACGTTCCGTTGAACAAAGCTCTGCGTGCCAAGTCTGGTAGGCTATGCGTACCGTAGGTTTCCAATCTCTGGCCTTTAGTATTCCGAGAAAACAAAAGATGCCGCTTCGACCAGTACAATCCAGTATTTTGATAATCTCTCTTATTATGTACAGGGCCGTATTTAGGATTGTGGGGGCCCTGTTCCCAAATTTATGTGGGGGCCCCTAGTGGCCTTGCCCTGCCTTCCACATACCTCAGAAAAGTGCCGTTAATTCATGTTAGAGTCTGTAAAATCATACATTGTATGCTGCGCTTAGCTTAGTTGGATTGGATCGCTTAAATTTGTAGGGAATAAATGAATTTTATTTTACATTTTCAACGAAATAATGGGGATGTCACTAAAAAAAAGTTTTTTCGTGATGTGTGGGGGCCCCTTTTGTGTGGGGGCCCCTGTTCCAACGGAACATGTGGAACATGCCTAAATACGCCTCTGCTTATGTAAGACCATGACCTTTAGCATAATATGGAAAAGAGGTTGCGGTGTGGTTCGATGGACCCTGCTTTCTCTCCAGCATATTATACACAAGAAGTTCACCTAATTAAAGCTGACTAAAAAAAATTATTTGTCTTTCCGCTCGCGATGATCTGATTGTGTTAAAGTTGAGTGTTTGAAAGGTCATTAGTTGAAAGTTCATGTATAAGAGACGAGATAAGTAATTAATAATGTAGACACTACACATTTCTCTCCGCCCGACAGAGGTTCGTATTATAATACACTTTCATCTATCAGGTCTCCTTCAGGTCGCCTTTAATGTAAAGTAGTCCACATGCCTTCACTCCCTTTGCTTGGGGACTAAAAACCCTTAACTTTATTTAACTAGTTTATATTTCTATAGTTAAATAGTTCAAAATTCATATAATCTACATTTGAGCACAAAACAGTGATGTGTATTGTAGCATTTTTTTAAAAAGACAACTCCAAAATAAGAGTACATTAATCTTAGTAAGCTCCCTTGGCTCAGAGTTCACCAAATCCATATTCCTTTGTTACTATCATGCGGCTCATGCAAAGCCGAATTAATTTTCTTCAGCTAATCACACCTCCCCACCTACCGGGATTATTGAGATTTTGCTATCCAGTTATACCTGCGTTCGGTCTTTTGTCTGAAATGATGAAATTCCACAGCTCTTCCGTAGGGCCATAGTGCCCCACAAACAAAAGGGTCTTGTTTGTCACACTGGCTATTAATTAAGCATTCAACCAAATTGTGTCAAAACATATTGAACGTTCAATCAACTTCATGTATATTCCATGTTATTGGATGGATTCCTAGTCTAGTTCTTTTTTTGTTTTGTTGTAAATTCTGTGTATTAAATCATATCCACTTTCTTTTTGTTAATCCACATAGCCAACAAGTCAAGTGAATAATAATATTTAGAAACACAAGTAATCCCTTTTTAATCTTTTAAGGAAACTCTTTTTATTAGCTCTAAATATTTCTGTCACGCAAAGTTTCTTTATAGGGGTCATCCTTATCTAACGTACGCAAATAAAGTCATTTTTTATATCCCTTCTCCCCCGTTGCATCCTGTACATATATTTTATAGCTCCCCCCTCCCTAAAGTTCTTACAAATTACCTTCTCTACCCCCCCCACACACACATACACATTCCTTTTATTATTTTTTTTAAATAGTTTTTTAATATTGTGTTTTCTGTGGTTGAAATTTCTTTAAGAAATAGGCCTACAATAGAACATTAAAATAAATTGTATTGTCTTTATCGAAAGTATTGATAAAGTAGAACAATAAAGAAACAAATACTACTAATGGCAAGAAATGTCAATATAAATTCAATGAGACATAAGTATGCTTTATGCACTGATTTTAGTAACCTAAGAACGTTTGGTCAGAATCATAATGTTAATTGCTTTAAGTTAATTAAAAAATTCATAATTTCGTTTGCATTTTACTACTGGGCACTTATGGCCTGTTGCTTGTCCTTAAGAAAATAATTAAATTTAAATATAATGTGAGTGATTTCAACCAATCTTCTGCCTGAGTGACTGTTGTTGTTTTTAATTATTTAATAGGCTATATTTAAATGTGTGCGTATGTACACATTCAGTTTAAAGACTATCTTATCACTCCTCCCTGTACGCATCAGAAGGCATACACTTCTAAATCCAACCAGCCTACCTCCCCCCATCAGTGCATGTGTAGTATGTAATATATGTTCTGTGCCTTGGCAGTTTTTTGATACACATTGCTTGCTTAGTTTTAATAATAATATTATGAATCTTTAATCTCTTTATTTTTGGTGTCGAAACTTAAGCTATATATTGTACGAGTCACTCTACTCTTGTACCGGCTCTATAGTGCAATGTTACTGCCGTTGTTGTTGGCCTGACATAAGTAGTTCTTTTTTAGTTGTGAATGCACATGTGTTCTCGATTTTGTTGTGTCTTGGTTTAATGTGTGTGTGTAATATGATTACGTGCGTTTGTGGAGATTGACTTTGTGCATCCATGTTAGGTGTGTGCCCGCGCGCGTGCGTGTTTATAGTGTGATTGTAAGAGTAGACTGTTGGCGTCAACCTTATATCGTAGACGGTAAAAGAGAGACAACTGAAATAATTCCCTGCGTTGTTCATTGTTTTGTGGTTTGTCTCCCTCTTCATGTATTTTGCGTTGGCTTAAAAAAAAATGATGTTACTGACGCTCCTTCTATACAGAAGATATAATTATTTTCATACCTTAAAACAAAAAACTGTATGAGTTCTATTTCATACATTCTAACTAACACTACATTTATTCTATTTCATACATTCTAACTAACACTACATTTATTCTATTTCATACATTCTAACTAACACTATAAGTCTTATTTATTCTATTTCATACATTCTAACTAACACTACATTTATTCTATTTCATACATTCTAACTAACACTATAAGTCTTATTTATTCTATTTCATACATTCTAACTAACACTATAATTTATTCTATTTCATACATTCTAACTAACACTATACTTATTCTATTTCATACATTCTAACTAACACTATATTTATTCTATTTCATAGGCCTACATTCTAACTAACACTAAACTTATTATATTTCATACATTCTAACTAACACTATACTTATTCTATTTCATACATTCTAACTAAAACTATATTTATTGTATTTCATACATTCTAACTAACACTACATTTATTCTAATTCATACATTCTAACTAACACTATACTTATTCTATTTCATACATTCTAACTAACACTACATTTATTCTATTTCATACATTCTAACTAACACTACATTTATTTTATTTCATACATTCTAACTAACACTATACTTATTCTATTTCAGGCATGTTCACCATCAAGTTTAAGCGTGAGCTCATCCGCTGCTGCTACTGCCTAAGGGGCGCCCTCAAAAGGCGCCGCATGGACCAGGACAGCAACGGCATCAAGAGGTCTCTCCTTTTCCCCCTCAAGCGGAACTCCGAGTCCTCCACATCCTCACGCAACGAGCGCCACTGCCGCCCACAGCCGCCCCCGGGAGAGGTGGCCACCACGCCCAACGGTCAAGGCTGCAGGTACTCCTTCGTGTCCCCACTGGCCGAGGTCAAGACCAGCTCCTCGAGAGCGTCGCTCAGCTCCGTGGGCAGGGAGGACAGGTTGAACAGAGAGGAAAGGGCGTCCTTCTATCAAACGGACAGGGTCAGTTTGTCTCCATCGATTGCCACATTTGAACGCTCCAGTACCGGGAACGTTTGCGTCCGGGAAGACAGAGCTAATTTAAATAATTTTATAAGAATAGCTTAATAGTGGACACTGTACTTATAACATGTACATATCACATGTACATATACCATGTACATATACCATGTACATATAACATGTACATATAACATGTACATATAACATGTACACATAACATATATGTACATTTAACATGTACATATAACATGTACACATAACATGTACATATAACATGTACACATAAAATGAACATATAACATGTACACATAACATGTACATATAACATGAACATATAAAATATACATTTAACATGTACATATAACATTCCTATCACCAGAGATGAAGTAATTTACGTGAATGCGTCTTCATCGAGTGTGGGGCCGTCCATAAATGATGCCAAGCGACAAAGGGGACGAATAGTGAGGTCGAACATCTGTGACGATATCTGACGCGTGGGAGGAATAATATTTGAACAATTTGACGTGAAATAAAAAAATGTTCATCTTCAGATGAAATTCCAATTTAACGAGTTTCACTTAATGAACTACAGTCATTTTTTTTAAAGGCCTTACCTATACGGCAGTGAAGATAAAAATGCATCGAAACAGGCAAACAAACGAAAGTTTGTGGTGCTGGTTTCAGATCTTGTGATCTTATTTCGTAAGTGGTCTAACTTTTGGAGCTACTAGGGTCGATAGGTGAGGGGGGTGGTTGTGGTGGGTGCGTGACGTCATTTATGGGCTGTTCTTAAAGTAAAACGAAAACTTATAATCCTTTTGTATTCATATGTGTATGCATTCATACGTCACTGACAATTGACAATCAATATTTTAATTATTTGTTTATCAATGTTATTTTCCAAACAATGACACCAGGCATGATTATAAAGCGACAGCCATATCCTGTTTCTTAGTGTGTTTTTTTCTTGAATAAAAACACAAGAAGTAAAAGCGAAAATGTATACCGCAAATGAGCGTAGGACGCAAGAATCTTCTTTAAGGTTATAGATGGAGCGTAAAGTATAAGAAGACAAAACATAAAAAACAAGTGCTCCTATATGAATTGTTGTAAATAGGCCTACTTCCAAGTTTTTCTTCT
The DNA here is from genome assembly GCA_949126835.1 of Anisus vortex. NCBI lineage: Eukaryota > Metazoa > Mollusca > Gastropoda > Planorbidae > Anisus > Anisus vortex. The sequence goes on along the minus strand of OX421492.1, from coordinate 14,057,827 downwards.
TATTTCTTCTTTTTTTTTATAGAACTAGTGACTCTATTAACTTGAAAGACTAGACTCGGACCACGGACGAGCGTAGGACGCAAAAATCTTCTTTATAGAAGGAGCGTCTGTAATATATAAGATAAGAAGATAAGATAACTTGTTTACACCATTCAACTTATCTATGGCAGTGCAGTCTGCTTTAGCCCTGTAGTATAGCTTGAATAAAAGTAACACACAATACCTCACTATTATATTTACACAGTTACAGTGTAAATACAAACTGAGTTACAACGTCTTCCTAAAATAAGCTAATCGGTCTAATACAAATTGTGCACTGGGTTACCCTCTAGTATTAAATGCACCCGTGACTACCATCTAGTCCCAGCCGCTTTAGCTTTACCCCAACAAATGCCAGGTGCCCATCAGAGCTGGGTAGACTCAGGGACACCCCTCCAGTCCTGGGAAAAAAAATTCTACCCTTCACCAGGATTCGAACCCAGAAACCTTCGGATCACCAGTCGAATGCGCTGCTGCATGGCGACTGTGTCTCATAGTCCTACGAGTAGTTGCCTGCTAATTGATGAGAACTTCCATTGTAAAACCACTGCCTAGATCAGCGGTGAAATTAATTGGAATTGTGGCATTTTTTCCCTCCCTTGGATTGAATTCGATGTAGCTGTAAGAAAACTCTTTTCAATCCTTTGATAATAGTGTGCCAAGTAAGATTTCTAATTCATTCGGCGTGCCAACAGCCATCACGCTCTACCACTCAATTTCTCGTCAAAGAGACTTGAATTTCCTTTCTGTGGGTGTACTGTTTGCCATTGAAAACGCGTTCCTACGGTTGCCGACCCCTGGTGTATTCTGTCGGACCAAATTGATCCATAGCGCCGGTGAAGCAGCATTCACCAGTTTATGTTGCCACGGCATACTTGATGGTTGTGTTGCCAGAACAATGCAAAGCCGCCTTTACTTTACCCTAATTAAGGTAAGATCAGAGCTGTGTAGTCTCAGGGACAACTCCCAGACCCGGAAACAAATCCTAGCCTTCACCAAATTTCCAAACCAGGACCTTCGGTACGCTAGCAGAACGCGCTGACGCTCGGCCACTTGATGTAGCCTAGCATAAAACGGCTTAGCCCCTCTCCTATATGAAAATAAAATGTGCATAAGCATGTTGTTTGGTTATATGTCTTGTGGTATTATATGGACCAATCAGTCTCGACCTATTCATTTATTTGCTCAAGAATATTTTGTTTATCCCCCCCCCCCCCCCCCCACCAGAGTCTCCCCCCCCCCCCCAATGTGTTACAATAAAAAAAACATCAACACATCACCAACAAATAAAAACTCAACTGCTATAAATATAATTTGTTGTCTTGTTAACAATGTTCAATTTTTTTTTATATTCTGAGCACATGTTACTATGAAGTATCAACTTTTTATATTTTGATGGATTTTGGAATACTGTAGAGAATAGTATTGTATATAAATCATTATTAAATATTTGCTATGAAATGATTTGTCAATGGTATGACTTCAACGTGACTATGACTTCAACGTGACTATTGGTCCATTGATTTGTATATCATTATCTATCGTCATTTTCTTTCTTTGTATTTCTCTTTGTAATTTACCATATTACAGCCTACTCATTATATATTTATAAGTTTTATTTACTATAGCATTCAAGTTGACTGTGTTGTGAAGAAGGCTATATAGGCTTGCGAAACAAACGTTTATATAGACCTACTTCTAGATATCAAACCTTGAAGAACATGGACTATAAAATTTGAGCTTTCCAAGTCGTAATGACCCTTAAATGTCATATATTTCTTGAATGACACTGGAAGCAGGTTACTGAAGGACATTTGTTTAGTATATATTATTATGTATTATCATATTTATTTACCTCTTGTATATTGTATGCTGTTACTGTTCATTGGATATGTAGATATATTGTTTCAAGTTGATCTTACCAATAAAAATGTTTTTGAATCTACAATTTCTCTCTCAAGTTATTTCAATGTGTAATACCACCGAATTCTGCAAGTTATTTCAATGTGTAATACCACCGAATTCTGCAAGTTATTTCAATGTGTAATACCACCAAATTCTGCAAGTTATTTCAATGTGTAATACCACCGAATTCTGCAAGTTATTTCAATGTGTAATACCACCGAATTCTGCAAGTTATTTCAATGTGTAATACCACCGAATTCTGCAAGTTATTTCAATGTGTAATACCACCGAATTCTGCAAGTTATTTCAATGTGTAATACCACTGAATTCTGCAAGTTATTTCAATGTGTAATACCACCAAATTCTGCAAGTTATTTCAATGTGTAATACCACCGAATTCTGCAAGTTATTTCAATGTGTAATACCACCGAATTCTGCAAGTTATTTCAATGTGTAATACCACCGAATTCTGCAAGTTATTTCAAAGTGTAATACCACCGAATTCTGCAAGTTATTTCAATGTGTAATACCACCGAATTCTGCACATATATTACGTGTCAAACCTGAAAGAGAACATTTCTAAGAATACCCTAAATAATAAATTCTATATCAAATCTCTCTGACTGACAATAGCCTAAATCAGGGCTAGGCAACTTTTTGAAATAATGTGCCAAACTAGGATTTCTAAATCATTAGCGTGCCCGTACATAACTGTAGGAACAGGGCCCCCCACAATCCTAAATACGACCCTGTCTAGTACATGTCCCTTATGGTGCCTACACCTGGCCAAAGTCATAGATTCAGAACGGTAGGCATGTCTGTAGATTATATTGCAAATCTAACTGACAATAACATAAAATCATAGATTAGTTCTCAATTCTACCTAACAATAACTTAAACTATCAGTATGTATCAATTCTACCTAAATTTAACCTAAATCATAGGTTTTATCTCCATTCTAACTGACAATAAACTAAATTAAAAGTTTTATCTCCATTCTAACTGACAATAAACTAAATTAAAAGTTTTATCTCCATTCTAACTGACAATAAACTAAATTAAAAGTTTTATCTCCATTCTAACTGACAATAAACTAAATTAAAAGTTTTATCTCAATTCTACCTCACAATAAACTAAATTAAAAGTTTTATCTCCATTCTAACTGACAATAAACTAAATTAAAAGTTTTATCTCCATTCTAACTGACAATAAACTAAATCATAGGTTTTATCTCAATTCTAACTCACAATAAACTAAATTAAAAGTTTTATCTCCATTCTAACTCACAATAAACTAAATCATAGGTTTTATCTCCATTCTAACTGACAATAAACTAAATTAAAAGTTTTATCTCAATTCTAACTGACAATAAACTAAATTAAAAGTTTTATCTCAATTCTAACTGACAATAAACTAAATTAAAAGTTTTATCTCAATTCTACCTCACAATAAACTAAATTAAAAGTTTTATCTCCATTCTAACTCACAATAAACTAAATTAAAAGTTTTATCTCCATTCTAACTGACAATAAACTAAATTAAAAGTTTTATCTCCATTCTAACTGACAATAAACTAAATTAAAAGTTTTATCTCAATTCTAACTGACAATAAACTAAATTAAAAGTTTTATCTCAATTCTAACTGACAATAAACTAAATTAAAAGTTTTATCTCAATTCTACCTCACAATAAACTAAATTAAAAGTTTTATCTCCATTCTAACTGACAATAAACTAAATTAAATTTTTTATCTCCATTCTACCTCACAATAAACTAAATTAAAAGTTTTATCTCCATTCTAACTCACAATAAACTAAATTAAAAGTTTTATCTCCATTCTAACTCACAATAAACTAAATTAAAAGTTTTATCTCCATTCTAACTCACAATAAACTAAATTAAAAGTTTTATCTCAATTCTAACTGACAATAAACTAAATTAAATTTTTTATCTCCATTCTACCTCACAATAAACTAAATTAAAAGTTTTATCTCCATTCTAACTCACAATAAACTAAATTAAAAGTTTTATCTCCATTCTAACTCACAATAAACTAAATTAAAAGTTTTATCTCCATTCTAACTGACAATAAACTAAATTAAAAGTTTTATCTCCATTCTAACTCACAATAAACTAAATTAAAAGTTTTATCTCCATTCTAACTCCCAATAAACTAAATCATAGGTTTTATCTCAATTCTAACTCACAATAAACTAAATTAAAAGTTTTATCTCCATTCTAACTCATAATAAACTAAATCATAGGTTTTATCTCAATTCTAACTGACAATAAACTAAATTAAAAGTTTTATCTCCATTCTAACTCACAATAAACTAAATCATAGGTTTTATCTCAATTCTAACTCACAATAAACTAAATTAAAAGTTTTATCTCCATTCTAACTCACAATAAACTAAATCATAGGTTTTATCTCAATTCTAACTGACAATAAACTAAATTAAAAGTTTTATCTCAATTCTAACTCACAATAAACTAAATTAAAAGTTTTATCTCCATTCTAACTCACAATAAACTAAATCATAGGTTTTATCTCAATTCTAACTGACAATAAACTAAATTAAAAGTTTTATCTCAATTCTAACTGACAATAAACTAAATTAAAAGTTTTATCTCAATTCTAACTGACAATAAACTAAATTAAAAGTTTTATCTCAATTCTAACTGACAATAAACTAAATTAAAAGTTTTATCTCAATTCTAACTCACAATAAACTAAATTAAAAGTTTTATCTCAATTCTAACTCACAATAAACTAAATTAAAAGTTTTATGTCAATTCTAACTGACAATAAACTAAATTAAAAGTTTTATCTCAATTCTAACTCACAATAAACTAAATTAAAAGTTTTATCTCAATTCTAACTCACAATAAACTAAATCAAAGATCCCAAATCTACTAGCTGTTTTGAGCTAAACTACATTGAAATCTCTTTTTATTTGATTTCTAAACTTTATTCTGTTTAATAAAGTATATTAAACTCCAAAATGTAGTGTTACAACTAGGCTATAGAAAAAAAACGTACAACTATTGTGATAAAGTAAATGGAAAACCTAAAATTCTTAGTTTTCTTTTTCTCTTTGGCCAGGAAACTTCATTATTATGACAGATTGGATTATTATATTTTACAAAGCTAATTGCAATAGCTATTTTTCCCAAAAATTTTGTTATTATGATTCTGAATAAAGTAATATAAAATAATCTAAAATGTTTATATTTTAGAATCAACATTAAAAAATATATATTTTTAATTTGCAACTAATTGTCATAAAAGTGTGGTTGTTCAGCACAAATACAATGAAAACTAAATTATTTATCTGGCAAATCAAAACTAAAATAATTATTTCCCAATTAAAATTAAAAACAGTTAGACTACCTTAACTTCATATATTGCATTTCTCACATTTTTTTTTTACTATTATTGCCCAATTTTTTATTGGTCAGTATTTTATTGGCCTATATTTTATGGGCCATTATTTTATTGGCCAGTATTTTATGAGCTATAGTTTATTGGCCAGTATTACCCCTCAAGGAAAAGAGGCAGCCCTTGCCTGTGGTTTAAAGATGTCTGAAAAAAAAAATTTCTGCCGCATATCGACCATAAATTGTGGAAGGACCTTGCTGAGGAATGCGCCTCCTGGGGGTCAAAGGTGCAAGAGGACACTCAAGTAGCAGAGGCCACCCTTGCAGAAAGGAAGAGAAGCTAGCCAACACAATGGAGAAGGGCAGAGATTCTTGAGGGATGCCCTAGCAGTAATTCATCAGCAAAAAAAATGTTCCCTGAGATCATCTATTATCGGAATGTTATACATACTATGTTGGATTCACAGGTTTAAACACATTATTAGAAAATAAGATAACACATTTTTTTTAAAATAAGACTTTTGTTTGACGTTTTTCAAAATCATTTATATTTTAACATTGTGGTTCATGTCTTAATACAATAATTTATCTTGTAGATCATTTAAATTGAACATAGAGCCAAAATTGTATGTGCTTATATATATATATATATATATACATACACACACACACATATATATACTTGTGTTTTTTCAGTGTGTGCTTTGTATATATATATATATCTATATATCTGCACAAAGGTAAACAAACATTCAATATAAAGGGAGTTGTCTAGCTTTGTCCAATTAGCTCCATTGCACATGAACACAAACAGCAGACTTTTGTTTAACTTGTGTCTTCATTTGCTAAACCCCTTTTTTTAAAAACAAAAAAACAACATGATTCCATGTACATGACAATAAGAGATGGGGTGGGGAGAGGTGAGGTGGTGGGGAAGGGGGACATGACCCCTGGACAGTTTGAGATTCATTGAGAAACAATTTGAGCCTTACAGCGACATTAAAAAAGTGATCAAACAAGGGCCCATAGGTGCTAGCCCCTAACCTATACAGAGAAAACAAAAGTGTCACAAAGTGAGAAAAAAACAAACAACATATCGGATTAACACTACTGTTGACGATTCATTTGCTTTAACATAATCAACATATTGGAGTTAAAAAATCGCATCAATAATCATTATATTTTTTTCTTTAAAAGTCCATGTGAAAAAAACAAATAATAAAAAATTTAAACCATAGCAAATGTACATTGAAATTTGTTTTGTTTTTTTAAGGGGGACAATGAACGACACATTCAAAAGGTGACAATACATTTTCATCATGCGAATAGTTGTAAGAATATAAAGACCTTTTTCCCACAGACTTGTTCAAATGGGCCTTTCTCTTCAATAAGTTTAAAGATTTAAAAAACTACATGAATCCGCCATTGTAAACTAAATTGTTCTTTACTCAATAAATCCAAAAGTTATTTGGAGCAAATGTAATAAAACAGGGCATGGAGTCAACCGAGGAATGAAATAATCTAGCTCGGGTAAACTCAACCAGCATGTGAAATCAACAAGCTAGCGAGATCAACCAGCACTTGAAAAACAACCAATCGAGTTAATTGGGCAGTTAACCTCAATTTTTGTTTTTATCCCAAGTGTACCTGTTTAAAATGTTTCTTAAAAAAACCATTTCACAATATTTAGAGCTTTTTCATTGTAGAAATGCTTACTATTGGAATAATGGATTAAGACTTTAAGGTTTATAGAGATGGCAAAGAGTAAAATGAGACCTACTGTCACAAATAGTCCCTACTGTGTATACAAGCTTTGCAGATTTACAACTCACAATGATCTCATATACACAAATAGATTACCATGTTTTATACAATAGTTGGTAAAATTCATTCAATAACAGTTTCTTCAAAATATATTGGAGAATTTGAACCGTGGACTTGCAATCACTCCACCGTTGTGGAGGACAAGAAGGACACCAGGAGGACATTACATACAATTAATTTTTATTTACAAGTATTTACATTTATTTTTTTAAATGGCAAACAAATTTCATAAATAGAATCATCAGGTTAGGTTGCATTTTCAAGTGTGATTTGGGTTTAAATCTTATAGCATCAGTTGAAATGAAAGAAACATATGCTTTATTATACAAGTTTTTAAAATTGTCCATCAATAGGGAAGGCTACTCTTTATTAACTACAAATTATTATTCCTCAATTTTACATTTAGAAAAGACAAGTCAAATTGTTGTGAGCAGACTAGCCATTAAAGACTAGACCGAATAGTAAATATGAGATTTGGTTTAAACTTTGAATGCCAATAGAAACAACTAATGACACTAATATAGCATATTGCCTAGAAACACTAAGTATAACATTATCAATATATCTTTAAAACAATCTCTCAAAATTTGTTTCTACCTGCGTGAACCCAACCCCATTATAAACTGTTCCAATACAAGAGCTAGAATCCCATTTAGTGTTTAACCCTTGAACAACTGTTTTTTTTATTTCCAATTACATTCAAAACAAAATGTCATTGCAATTTTACAATTGTGGTTTTAACTACAACCTGTAGACTAAATGACCAGTTTTTCAAAAATAGCAAGCTAAGAATGTAATGGTAACACATCAAATAGCATTGGTGGGATATATACATGAGCTTGGATTCAAAAGAGTTTGATACCCATCTGTTGCATTCGTCCTGAAGGGTTTTTAAAAATGTTTCCAGTTTGGTTCACTATAACACAGCATCCAATAATTTATTGAGAGCAAATAAAAAGCATCCAATGGAATGGAGGTTTAAAACAACAGCACACAAGAATGTAAGAGTTTCCATTGGTCCCCAATATTACATACCTCCAAAAACTAAAGAAAATCTATGTACACTAATTTATACAAGGGAAACATTTAGATTGTATAAATAAATGGCATGGTAAGAATAGTTAAACAAGAGAATGGAGTGGATTAAAAAAAGTCCAATTAAAATAACTAAATCAGTAGTTATATCTTTGTCCTATGGTTTTTAATAATTAAAAATAAAAAAAATCCCCTTCTCCAAATTATGTGGATAATTCTTAGTAGTATAAACAAAAGTTGTTCTTTTAAAATGATTAATTAACAATTATTTCTATTTATTTTATCAAATTGTACCATCTGTGTATTAATTCTTAAAAAAAATGTGCAAATAACTTTTCATAAAAAAACAATAGTAAAAAGTTGTATTTTTTTTTGTTTCTTCACAAATTCAATGAAACAAATAAAGAAATAGCATTGAGGATAAAACAGAAAATAAAATGTCTCAAGAAGTTTGCATCATGTACAATAATTATGTTCACAAAGTCTGTCATTGTGTAGAATGGAAACACACACACACACAACTGTCACAACCTTGAAAAGAGTTGTTTATACTGCAAGAAAGATCACCTGTCAATCATGTCAGAATGTTTTATGAAACATTTCCAGTGCACTCAACAACTAAAACCCAATCAGTTGCTCTGCATGTTCCAGTAAGTAAAAAAAAAAGAATTCCAGACACAAATGACTCTCTAGCAGTCTCTGTCTCTGACTACACAACTTGAGATCATTCCTCTTTATCAGACAAAATATAAACAAATAAACAACATGTCTAGATAATGTCTGTTGACAACACCATGCAACAACTTAGCCAGTGGCTGGTTTGAGTAACAGGTCAATGAATGAATTATGTTTCAACAAGCTACTCCACAAACAAAATGGTGATTACAAAAAAAAATCATCAAAAACAACAAAAAAAAATGAAAAGAAAAATGTTTCTTTCTTTTCTTGTTTTCATTGGAGTTAAAATAACCACCTACACAAGTAATTGATACATCCAACTGCGACCAGCGCTGCATCAAAGTTGTATTCTTCATCACCAACAAAAACATCCCTGTTACAGTTCTGTTTATCACCATAGAGTCTGCTCACAACTGGCTAGTGATGCAGAAACAAATTGTCTAAGCTATATCATGATCAGCTCTCCAGAGTCAGACTTGAATATGATTGAAGTGTACGAGAAAGAAAAATTGGAGTGTTCTGTTTTGTTTTCTTGCTGGCTTGTGGAGCTATTCTCAGGATGGCGTGGAGATGACTGAAAGTCTGGACTGCTTGGGTTCAATGTCTAGTGAAGCCTTGTAGGTGTGGTCGTCGTCTAGGAGTCGACTAGGATCTAGCAAGTAGCTGGTTACCTGATTACACAAAGGGAGATAATGGCATCAGATGATATCTTTATTACAACAATAGAATTTTTATCTAGCAATATTAAGTTACATTTTTAAGTCTATATTCTTAAAGGTTTTTTTGCGTTAGAATAATATATGTTTAGTTTTAATTCTGTAAACAGCTGAGTTAAACTGCTCTAAAAAACTATAACTGGGATTAAATGTAATTTTAGCTTCTATTATTGAGATAGATGAATAAGAATTCATTTAATATTTGACAATCAACATTTTCTTGATCTTTATTTGTTTTCTTACTAAATAGTTTCTATTTGGACATTTCATGTGACTGAAATATTTAAATACTCATTTTCTTTCTTTGTTACTGCTGTAACATCCCTACAAATTACAATGCCTATTTCATAGATCAGAGGTCAGACTTGGCTTGCAGTGTGATTTTCAAAATATATGCAGAAGACAGAGGCAAAAGGCAAATCAAAGTCAAGCCTCTTCTAAATGAAAAGACCAGGATAACTTTTAGGCTGTCGGCACACTTAAGGAATTAGAAATCCTACTTTGGCAAACTGTGGGGCACAGTAGAAGAGCGGTAGCATGCTCGACTGATGTACCGAAGGTCCTGGATTCAAATGCTGGTCACGACTAGAATTTTTCCCAAGTCTGGAGGGTGTTCCTAAGTCTACCCAGCTCTGATGGGTGCCTGACCTTAGTTGGGGTAAAGTAAAGTGGCTGTGCATTGTACTGGCCACACATTCACCTAGTATGCCATGGCAACAGAAACTAGTAAACGCTGCTTCATTGGTCCTATGATCAATTTTGTCCGAAGGGTACTTTACTTTACTTTTTCTTTGGCAAACTATAATCAAAAGGTTTACCCCTGTCAGAGATGGTGTTTGAACATAGTAGGGCTCTTAGGGAGTTTAATGTTTAGGCTCAGAAACTCCACAACAGTGATATAGATACCTAACATCTTTTAGGGAAAAGTACATGAGCTACTAGTATAGAGCAGTAGGCCTATAGTACTAGTACAGTATAGTATAGCAGTATAGTACTAGTACAGTATAGTATAGCAGTATAGTACTAGTACAGTATAGTATAGCAGTATAGTACTAGTACAGTATAGTATAGCAGTATAGTACTAGTACAGTATAGTATAGCAGTATAGTACTAGTACAGTATAGTATAGCAGTATAGTACTAGTACAGTATAGTATAGAGCAGTATAGTACTAGTACAGTATAGTATAGAGCAGTATAGTACTAGTACAGTATAGTATAGCAGTATAGTACTAGTACAGTATAGTATAGCAGTATAGTACTAGTACAGTATAGTATAGAGTAGTATAGTACTAGTACAGTATAGTATAGAGCAGTATAGTACTAGTACAGTATAGAGCAGTATAGTATAGAAGTATAGTATAGTAGTATAAGTACTAGTATAGAGCAGTATAGTATAGCAGTATAGTACTAGTACAGTATAGTATAGAGCAGTATAGTACTAGTACAGTATAGTATAGCAGTATAGTACTAGTACAGTATAGAGCAGTATAGTATAGAAGTATAGTATAGTAGTATAGTACTAGTATAGAGCAGTATAGTATAGCAGTATAGTATAGCAGTATAGTATAGTAGTATAGTACTAGTATAGAGCAGTATAGTATAGCAGTATAGTACTAGTATAGAGCAGTATAGTATAGCAGTATAGTACTAGTACAGTATAGTATAGCAGTATAGTACTAGTACAGTATAGTATAGCAGTATAGTACTAGTACAGTATAGTATAGCAGTATAGTACTAGTACAGTATAGTATAGCAGTATAGTACTAGTACAGTATAGTATAGCAGTATAGTACTAGTACAGTATAGTATAGCAGTATAGTACTAGTACAGTATAGTATAGCAGTATAGTACTAGTACAGTATAGTATAGCAGTATAGTACTAGTACAGTATAGTATATCAGTATAGTACCAGTACAGTATAGTATAGCAGTATAGTACTAGTACAGTATAGTATAGCAGTATAGTACCAGTACAGTATAGTATAGCAGTATAGTACTAGTACAGTATAGTATAGCAGTATAGTACTAGTACAGTATAGTATAGCAGTATAGTACTAGTACAGTATAGTATAGCAGTATAGTACTAGTACAGTATAGTATAGAGCAGTATAGTACTAGTACAGTATAGTATAGAGCAGTATAGTACTAGTACAGTATAGTATAGAGCAGTATAGTACTAGTACAGTATAGTATAGAGCAGTATAGTACTAGTACAGTATAGTATAGCAGTATAGTACTAGTACAGTATAGTATAGAGCGTATAGTATAGCAGTATAGTATAGTAGTATAGTACTAGTATAGAGCAGTATAGTATAGCAGTATAGTATAGCAGTATAGTATAGTAGTATAGTACTAGTATAGAGCAGTATAGTATAGCAGTATAGTACTAGTATAGAGCAGTATAGTATAGCAGTATAGTATAGCAGTATAGTATAGTAGTATAGTACTAGTATAGAGCAGTATAGTATAGCAGTATAGTATAGTAGTATAGTACTAGTATAGAGCAGTATAGTATAGCAGTATAGTATAGTAGTATAGTACTAGTATAGAGCAGTATAGTATAGCAGTATTGTATAGTAGTATAGTACTAGTATAGAGCAGTATAGTATAGCAGTATAGTATAGTAGTATAGTACTAGTATAGAGCAGTATAGTATAGCAGTATAGTATAGTAGTATAGTACTAGTATAGAGCAGTATAGTATAGCAGTATAGTATAGTAGTATAGTACTAGTATAGAGCAGTATAGTATAGCAGTATAGTACTAGTACAGTATAGTATAGCAGTATAGTACTAGTACAGTATAGTATAGCAGTATAGTACTAGTATAGAGCAGTATAGTATAGCAGTATAGTATAGCAGTATAGTATAGTAGTATAGTACTAGTATAGAGCAGTATAGTATAGCAGTATAGTATAGTAGTATAGTACTAGTATAGAGCAGTATAGTATAGCAGTATAGTATAGTAGTATAGTACTAGTATAGAGCAGTATAGTATAGCAGTATAGTATAGTAGTATAGTACTAGTATAGAGCAGTATAGTATAGCAGTATAGTATAGTAGTATAGTACTAGTATAGAGCAGTATAGTATAGCAGTATAGTATAGTAGTATAGTACTAGTATAGAGCAGTATAGTATAGCAGTATAGTATAGTAGTATAGTACTAGTATAGAGCAGTATAGTATAGCAGTATAGTATAGTAGTATAGTACTAGTATAGAGCAGTATAGTATAGCAGTATAGTACTAGTACAGTATAGTATAGCAGTATAGTACTAGTACAGTATAGTATAGCAGTATAGTACTAGTACAGTATAGTATAGCAGTATAGTACTAGTACAGTATAGTATAGCAGTATAGTACTAGTACAGTATAGTATAGCAGTATAGTACTAGTACAGTATAGTATAGCAGTATAGTACTAGTACAGTATAGTATAGCAGTATAGTACTAGTATAGAGCAGGCTTCACAATCACAACATAAAAAGTCTTTTAATTTTTAATTACAAATTGAGCCAAGTACTCAAATTGAAATGTCTGATTCACAAACATGTGAATATTTACCCGTGAGTGATGCTCTATCTTGTAGGAGGTTTGCTGGAACAAACGAATCTCTCGGATGACATGAGCAATCTTGTAAGAGAGAAAGCAGCTTTATAGCAAATCTAACTCTAAATTTGTTTTACTTTTTTAAACAATGAATACTTCAAACATTTCATTTAAATCTAAACACTTGACAAAACAAATGGCTTGTACCTTAGAAATAAATATATGCTTGTATAAAGCTTAAACAGAGATTTTCAACTATAAGATATACTAAATACTATATACAATAAGAATTGTAATTTTTCAAACGTACTTCGTTAGATGTTAAATTAAAATTGTCTTGAAAAAACAAACTATCATTTTAAGAACAAATTGTTTCATTGGTTAAAATATATTATGAAATTTATTCAAACAACCTTGGTGTAATCTATTCTAAGCTTACCATTCTCATTTTGGAAAAATTGACCAATCCATCTTCTGTAATGTTTGGTGTTCCTTCTTCGATGAATGAAAGATCAGTAAGATACATTCCCAAGTAAGGTATACAGGGTGGATCACATCTAAAAAAACAAAAAACAGTATGGACATTTCTTTTTTTTTTAAACATATTTCCAGGTGCAAAATATTACAAACCATATGTGATAAAATTATTTATTTCTCTCTAAATTATATGAATCATGTATACATATATTTTCACTAGTTTACATTTACAAAATATGCTACAAAGCTACACAAAAATGTATAAAGAATTAAAGATATTTTACTGATACTATATAGGAGTTCAAAAAGTTATCAGGAAAAGGTTAAAGTTAAAGCCAAGTTCAAGTCTCACCTATGTAGTGCATCTCTCATATTCTTAAAGCGTCCTTCTGATGAAACTAATGTCTGGAGTTTATCTATCATTTGTTTTGTCTGAAAGAGATAAATAGACAGTACCTCAGGATTAAAAATAAAAAGTGTAGAGTGGGAAACACTATAGAAAAGAAAAGTACAGAACCAATAAAAAGTACAGCGAGATACATGACAGAGGAAATTGCAGGAAGTACTGACTTGTTTGGACAACTTCTCCCAAGTCTTCTTCAGCCTGTATACAGAGCTGTTCACAAATGCAGCACAAATCTGCAACACTCCATTATAGTTGTGCATGCATCTGCAGATGTCTGCGATGGCAGCCCATTTTTCTATACAAGCCACCCTGTCTTGCATATTGGACCGGCTAACTATCTCAGACACAACCAGACGGCTTACCTGAACAAAAAAAAATGTATTCAAATATTTAAGTTTTTTAAAAATTGGGGGGGGGGGGGGGAAGATGAACAATACGATAAGTTACTAACTTGATAGGGAATAGAAATATGATAAGAAATAAGTTGTTTTAAGAAAATACTGAGCATAATCTATAATATGTTCAGCAACTCACTTCATTAAATCTTTTACTAACAAGCAAGACATGTTGAGCTTTATGGCATTTGTCTGGTTTCATCCAGGCTTGACTCAACAGTTCTCTGAAGTACAACGAAATATGGAGATAGTCAACAATGCAACAAAAACACAGAACATTCTAAAACATTATTTTAAAAAATTATTTACAATAATTACCTCAGACATAAACCAAAGAAAACATTTCCTTTTTTAAAATAATATAATTCAATTTCTTTTTGCTACATTACCAAATTAAAGCTCAGTGAGAAACAGTTTGATCCAATGAAAGAAAATCTTTTCTTTTTTACTTTTATAAGGTTTAGTCACAAAATGTGAAACAAACTTACTCGCTTCTTATAGCTATGAAGATTTGATGGTCAAGATAAGTCAGCTGCTCTGCAATGTCCAGGGCAGAAAGTGTGTCCAGATTATCTTTCGATGGTGACTGAAAGATCAGGAAAACAAAAAGGTGTGCAAATAAGGACAAACTTTTTATAAAGCTCATATTATAATTATTCTACAGAAGTTAAAGGGAACAAAGTTTTGAACAATACACAGTTGATGGACAGTTATTAACTTTAATAATAAATATACAAATATTGCTCTAAGTATGTTCCACGTTTTTCAACACAGCAGTCTACCCAATAAGTCAAACATGTCATATTATTAAAATTGTAAAGCCTGGGTTATAAACCGGTAAGATGTAATAAAGAGCTATTACAAATAATGATTCATCATTCTTCAACAGCACATTGCAATTCATCTATTTTTCTGAATGGTGAGTTTAATTCTTTGATACAATTTATATTTCATTTGGGAATTTTTGATTACGTATTAGTTCTCTGCGGCCCCTTGATTAAGTAACAACTGATTGAGTTTGGAAATGAATAATTTACATATTAAACTTCTATGTAAACATGTCGATGACCAAATAATTTTTAAGTAATGTCCAATTAATAACTATGATGATTCAAACAGATGAGCTGAAAACTAAAAAAAAATTTAATATTAACTAAACGATTAAATTTTCTGAGAAAAAAATATTTTAAGATCATTTAAAGATTTTTAATAATTTAAACGAATTTCATTGTAAAGCTATTTTTAAATATCAGAAAACTGATAAGACTAGATTTTGAAAAAGCAAGGTACACAGTATCAATAAAAATGTTGAAATAATGTATTGTTCTGCTTGAAATAAAGACTTATCTTTTTTCACTTACAGTAGGAGGCATGAGGAGCTGAGAGAGGTCAACCTTCTTGTCTGGTGAAGGCTCTTTGCTGATTGTCCGCAGGATGGAGGCAGCAGCCTTGTGCTCAGCAGGAAGGAGGTTGGTGTTGACTACCATCTCTTCCAACAGATCAATCACCTGGGCCTTTAGATCTGGGTCAGACTCAAAGTCCTTTTCAGTAAAAAAAAAAAAAAAAGAAGGACATTGAAAGTTGTTGTTAAGTTTTTATGTTCATTTCAAAGTGAAGCTGTTTTATCGACATAAGTTTTTATGTTAATTTCAAAGGTAGAATAAAGGCAAATGACATAAACTATCATTCAATTTACAGAGAATATATTCATAATTGAACTTCAGAGACCCATACAATGGCATCCAAGAGACTAAATGTATTAACATTATAAATGTAAAATTGTGAAAAATCAAATATATAAAAAACTTGGATTATTTTTTCCTTAACAAAAAATAAAGAATAATTAAACACACTTAGTAAACAATACTCAAATAACTACTAATGGCAAGACAATAGTGTCAATATTTATTTACTAGAACAAAGTTCAATGTGAAACCAATTCTACAACACATAAAGGAACCAACAAAACCTATAAACCAAAGCATATATGCGATGATGGCTGAAAATTAAAATAGAATAAGGTTTGACACAGCAGCTATAATAAATGTAAACACCCATAGAGCCTGAGAAGAAAAATGTAGCCTACTTCCAAAACTTTAAAGATTATAAAAACTTTATTTATTTATGTGACATAAAAAAAAATCTCTTTGGTAAATTTGAAAGGATAAATAAAATTTAAAAAAAACAAACAATAAATTTTAAAGAAAATCTTGATTGAAAATTAAAAAGTAAAAGAAATTCTGTCTGGTGATAAAAAAAACAACAATGATTAATAAAATTGATTTTACCTCATAATTATTAAACATCCAGTTTTTCATAATTTTAATGACCCTCAAAGTATAAGCAGAACCAATGGAAACAGAGTTATTCTGACCTGCTGAACACATACAATAGACAACATTTAGGGGAGGGAGAAAACAAAGCTGTACTAAAATGTGGCCCTGTAGGAATGTATAGGCATAACACTACACATGCTTGTTAACATAGACACACTAGAAGCAGCACATATAGTTCACACATTAGTTCAATGGGTGAGCTCAATAAATTACAAAGGAGTGTTTGATTAATTGATTATACTTAGGGGTTACTAATAATAGCCAATGGTTAGAAGAATCATGCTGTTAAAATAAATTTTTGTGACATTTAGTGAGATGTGTTTATTTTGGTTTTCTCATAAACATTTGTGCAAAGATTTTGTTAGGAGATTGTTGGGAGTTTATTTTTAAAAATACCAAAGAATCATTTGTATGTAGGCCTAACATATACAGAAAATATGAATTCAGCACTAACTTTATAAAAATAATTTTAAAAAAGAAGAATATCGATTCCCACATGTATCCGTGGTTTAAAGTTTGTTGCAAAGATATTGAAAAATAAACATTTAAGTAATAATTTGGGAGATTAAAGAATATGAAGGTTTAATAGAAGAAAGTTAAAATAGTATTGTAAGTAAGATTATGTTTTTTGTCAAGTGAATTTAAATTAAACAGGTTCTATAAGTCTAAGGGAGTTCTTACAACATAAAAAGTCATGAGGTAGAGGTGTTCAATTAAACATAGTCATCATTCAGTGTTAACACTATCCCTATGTGACATAAGGTAGAGGTGTTCAAATATAGTCGTCATTCAGTGTTAACACTATCCCTATGTGACATAAGGTAGAGAAATTCAATTAAACATAGTCGTCATTCAGTGTTAACACTATCACTATGTGACATAAGGTAGAGGTGTTCAATTAAACATAGTCATAATTCAGTGTTAACACTATCCCTATGTGACATAAGGTAGAGGTGTTCAAACATAGTCATCATTCAGTGTTAACACTATCCCTATGTGACATAAGGTAGAGGTGTTCAAACATAGTCATCATTCAGTGTTAACACTATCCCTATGTGACATAAGGTATAGGTGTTCAATTAAACATAGTCGTCATTCAGTGTTAACACTATCCCTATGTGACATAAGGTAGAGGTGTTCAATTAAACATAGTCATAATTCAGTGGTAGCACTATCCATATATCATATGTGACATAATTAGAGGTGATTCATTTAACATAGTAATCACTGAGTAGTAACACTATCCATATGTGACAGGAAAAAGGTGTTTCATTTAGCATAGTCATCACTTAATGGTAACACTATGTTGTCCTGTGACCAAATAGAGCTGAGTTAGGTGAGCAGGTAAGGTTAGCACCAATGAGAAAGTAACCCACAGAGATGAAGACTGCAGTACTAAATGTCCCTGTGTAGAAGTGCATTAGCAATTTAACTGACCTATTAATATACAACAATACAATCACTATATAACAGAGCAACCGAACAGTCAAATGTATCATACCACACTGTAAAAGATCACACATAAATGAAGAAAGACAGTCGACAATATAGATAGATGTAAATAAAGAACTATCAAGGATCTTACTTTACAATACAAGGATCATGTGTAGACAAACTGCAGGTAAACCATTAAGCATAGCCAACACAGTGAGCTCCGAACAATCCAGCAGCTCACACAACGATACAGGGTGCAACACACATTCAGGGTGAGTCTACTTATACAGGCCAGTGTCCACCAGGTGATTGGGGCTTACCTGCTGGTGTTTGGACACCCAGTGTTTTAGGACGTTAAGAACCCGCATGGTGGCAGCGGTGCTGATAACAGATTCTCGTTTTTTCATTACAGGCCTTGCATCTAATGTACCTGTTATTTGATGTTGTGTGTTACAGAGACCATACAGTTTTTTGTAATAATCTTACATGTGCATACACAAGAGAGAAAGTAAGATTGATCAGATCATATTCCCTTACATCTTTGGCTATATTCTCTCTAGACTAGTAGATGCACACACTAAATACAAGTTAAGCAAAAAAGAAATTGTTTTAAATATAAACAAATTTATAGTTTATAGAAAATAATTCTACAAAACCATTGTTGTATAGAGAAAGTGGGTCTAAATGAAGGCTTGATTTTTAAAAAAAATGAAACTATAAAACTAGATTCACCTTTATAATTTAAAATTAACGATTGCATTGTTACTGTAATATTATTTTAAAATTCACAAACTTTTTCCAAACAACAAAAATGTACAAACTAATTTTGATTGCATGTGTAAAATTTCTAACACTTACTGGCAGAGTAGATACCAATAAGTACTCTAAAACAAAAAGTGTGTGGGTGTTTTTTAAGTATTTATTGAACTTAAAAAAAACTTGATGGAGTTAAAAGCTCCTCAAACACTGCACTTGTTTAAGCAAGTATCAAGCTATGTTGTCCATTTAAGCAAAATTCACAAACTTACCCTAGCCTTAAAACCTTGTTGATTTTGTGCAAACTTTCAAAAACTTTCCCCCAACAAATAAATGTTCCTAAACTTTCCCAACCCAAATTTGGTAAGATCAAAATTTGTTTCAGCCAAGCACAATTGTAACATTTTTAGAACAGTGTTGCGGGAAGGATATTTTTTTTTATAAATTAGTTTTTAACAAATCACATCTGACAGTGTCTAGAACCAAGTATATATTTAAGAGCTCACTGTGACTGTATCAAGGGTTTTGTGAATCTCATAATTTGGTTAAAGAACAAACAAAGAGTATATACCAGTTCCGACACTGAGGTAGCGGGATATTCCCTTCTGCTGTTGGTCAGCGCAGCTAGCCAAGCCTGCCGTGGCAGCTGCAAATGCTGTTGTTGCTGCTGATGAACTTGATCTAATGGAGAAAAACAAAGGTCAGAAAATAGAAAATATGACTTACAGAGCAAGATCAATTTCATTTTGTCTTGGACACAAATGAAAATATATTTATAAAGGGTAGATTAGGTTCAGTTTTAATTGGAAAGCATTTGAGCATTTAGCTATGAAGTAATTCTCATATTCATGCTTTCTTTTTTTGTAAATTATCTTTTTGTTATGTTGAAATTATGAGCAGAACATATTTAGCAATTTGTTGTTCAATTTTTCATAAAAGTGATTTTTTTTAAATGTTACTCTATCATTAGGCCGGATAGACCTAGGGCTAGATCACATGACTGTCAACAAAACAGTCTGGGATCTTGTCCTGCCGCCGAAACCTCAGCTGGTATTTCAAAGTGCAGAATTTTAGGAGATGGAGAGTCTGAATGGTAGCTTAGTGGACTGTCTAGCAGTGCCCATGAGTTGGAAGGGGTGGAATACTTTAAAAAACAGATCACTGTAACCTGAATATGTGTTGTTTTTTGGTGATTTTCTGTGTCTCTAGCTAATTGGTACAGCCAGGATTTTAATAGTTTGATTGCAAACAAAGAATAAACTCTCAAATTTGAATACTATCAATGACTAGGCATGCCCTATTTGATTTTTTTTAAAAAGCTCAACATCTCCCATTAGAATGCTAACAGCTAAAAGTAAATATTTCTTGTATGAAATTAACATCATGGGTTTATTCGAAGTTTAATTTTATTTATTACCGCTTAAACACATTTCACCTACGCTGCTTGCGTCGAATTCTAGGCACCACCTGGGAAGAACGCAAATCAAACAAGGAAATCCTAAGCCAGGCCAATGTACCAAGCATGTATGCTTTGCTATCACAGCGTAGGCTGGGTTGGCTTGGCCACACCAGGCGCATGAATGATGGCCGAATACCAAAGGATATCCTGTATGGAGAAATGGACGCAGGATCTCGAGCCACAGGTCGGCCTCTTCTTAGATACAAAGATGTGTGCAGGCGGGACCTCAAAGAAATGGACATAGTAGATGACTCATGGGAGGAGGTTGAAGCTGACCGAGGAGCCTGGCGACAGACCGTCTACAATGGGATGGCCTCCCAAGAAGCAAAAAGGGCCAGGGCTGACATTTACAGAAGGCAGAAAAGGAAGGCAAAAGCATCCTCCATACACCGTCAATGTATAAATGCGAGGGATGCTTAAGGGACTGCCACTCGAGGATAGGGCTGTTCAGTCACAGCAAGCGCTGCCCCTCATTGAAATCACAAAACCCCTAGGGCGCATCCATTGTCTTGCGAGACAGATAGGAGCCATAATTTTATTTCAATTAATTTATGAATAGGCCTAAAATGAAATATGCAACAACCTTCGTTTGGATGCCCTAGATGATGTAACCACGGTGCCAGCTTTAGCCCTGGTTGGTGGTGAGCCATCCACTTGGGCAAAACTACTTCGAGGTGTTGATAACATACTTATGCTCTCAGCCTCTGCACTGCCTCTTTTTCCTGAGACTGTTGAAGTAAAAGTTTTTAAATTATTGACTTAGTGAGATTTTCAAGTAATGTGTTAAAGTTATTGACCTATGCAAGTGAGACTTTCAAAGTAATGTGTTAAAGTTATCAATCAATGCTAGTGACATGAATGAATCATCTCATTACAAAGAGAAAAAAATATCTGTGCAAAATAAATTAAATTTTTTTTTTTTAAAGTTAAATTATATTTTAACCCAATAAGTATTCTGAATGAATATAATTATAACTATATTTGTAAGAGTGATTAATTATGATAGTGTTACATATATTTTTATGGGAAAACCAATATTTTTATAAATATGTAGGCAATATAGGCCTATCACTAATTCTGGACTTTTCAAATAAACAGTTATAGAGACATAGGTTTACTATATCAGTTTAAAATATGTAACTTAAAACATATCCAAGCATAAGATTAAATGATTGACCATAATATCATGATTTATAATGATTTTCTTTTTTTTTTACAGAATATAATAATGTGATCCATATATATATATATATATATATATATATATATATATATATATATATATATATATATAAATGTGACACATTCTCACAAAAGGGTAGATGGTGACTTATTATTTAATACCATATTTTTAAAACCATTTTTTTAAATAAAACATTTATAAGTAACAATAATCACACTAATGAAATTGTTTACTGTGGTACAAATATTATGTTCTGAGCTATTCGATGGGTTACAAAAAAAATGCATTATGCATCAAACATTTTACAATACATTTTACAATACATTTTGGGTCACTAATATTATATAGTAGTCTACCATGAGTCACAAATATCCTATTCAATTCTATTGCAATAAATTTCCAAAGATTTCTTAAATAGTCAAGTCAAATGCAGGTCAGCTTAACATCTATTGAAAATATCTGTAGTTTTTCAAAATTTTTAATCAATAGAGCGATTGCAATAACGTGACAAAAAGCGCGTGCTGTTTGTTTACTTTGTTTAGTGGTGACAAATGGCAGCCATATTACTATAGCCTTAAGAACAATATAACGTAAAAAATATATAAAGCACTGTCATGCGATGAAAATGAACATTCAAAGCTAAAAGTTAAACCATTAAAAGTTAAAGGAATAGGATCCGTCCGTAAGTGCAGAAAATTTAATTGAAGATGTTGATTGTCAAAAGTTAGCCTATCTTAACTTACTATCTAAAAGTAAAGCATAAAGTAGGCTATACAATGTTTCACAAGAGCTTTTGAAAAACTATAAAAGTCTCAAATATTGTTTACTTTGTGGGCGGACTACTAAGGACTAGTATGACAGTTAAATATCAAGATTTATGCAAACAAATTCCTTATATTTTGCATGTAAAATAGACATGTAAAAATTTTTTTATTCTTTATTATCACCATCATGGCCACTATTTACACAATTACGTTACCAAAAACCTAAGCAATTGCTCTATATCAATATATATATAATTACAGTGAGTATATAGTGAGTATTATATATAATATATTAAGGGCTACCGGTATATATTTGTCCTCTATAGACTCCTAGGCCAAAGGAAATATCATGTATAATCATTGAGGTGTTGATTTTAGAGATACAAAAATATATTTCCAACTATGCAAATACATAAAACTGTACATGACAAATGACCATTTCCTTTTATTTACTGTGTTGAACATTAGTTCTTATAGGGTTTGCTCAAATCTCCTTGCATTGTCTTATTTATTAACGCAGCCAAAACCTCCTGCTTTTTTTAAAACGTACGCACCCACAATCTCGCTTGGAGAGTTTGTAGATTGTACTTTTATAATTAAATTAAATTATACAAATACAAGGACGATACAAAAAATGGTGATTGACTCTGTAATTGTACAAAAAAAATAATTCATTAGTTACGCACTCTATCACGTTTCTGTATGGCTGTGTGTGAGTATTAGTGTAATATGTCTTTTTTTCTTTTATAATATAATGTGCAATATGAGTATGAGTGTAACAGCAAATAAAGGGGTGTTATTTATGTCTAATAATTTTATTAATTATATTCAGATGCTCATTATCAGTTATGACAGTTTCGCCCTTATAAGTACAATTTTAATAATTGATAAACTCAATTCGTAATGTATAAAAATGGATATATAACATACAAAAAGAGAGAATAAAGGTATAAAAAAATAAAACAGATCAAAATAAATTGTCGTGATTTTTTCCTTAGTCATTTTGAGAGGCATAAATACTAGTATAATATATAAAATTTGCTTTAAAATTTGTTACTAATAAAAAAAATGTTTTCATGAATTAAGAATATTAGCTATTTGTAAGTGTTGGATCTTTTACTATTCATTTTAAATGATTCTTTAAATAATTAATCGTAATAAATAAAACAAGTAATAGGTTTCGAGGAGAGCTAAGTGACAAAACACATAAGCAAAAACACCAAAATTGAGAGACAACACCACAAATGTGATTTACCTTGAAAGCTAACAGACATCAAACAGAAAACCACAACGTAGTTCCAACAAAACAATTATCTTGCCACCATCAATAGAGTGTTCAAGTAATTATTATGTTGACTACAATTAATTTGTTGCTATGAGAATTCCTGGTCAATGTATAAGATTTCAGCTATACCTAAAGCTAAAGAAATATTGCCCTGGTATGGGATATAAGCTATGCCTAATGATGTAAACAACAGAAATAAATCATTTAGCAACATGTCCATCTATGTACACCTATAATTACAACAACAAAAATATAATTATAACAAACAACTCATTCATTACTAAAGCTATATATTGTCTAATCAACAATTCAACATTAATCATGGGCATTTTATCAATTTGGGTGTTCAAGCATTAAATATAAGATCACAGATATAAAGATGTTTTTTTCTTTTATTTTTTAAGTTACCGGGTTATATATATAAATGGAGACAATAGCAAAAGTGCTATTAAAATAATTATGGAATGCAGAAACTGTAAAATTAACAACTGAAACATTTTCTTTTCCTTTCTCATAAAACAGATAATCATTACTTTTTTAAAAATAGTATTTATCAGCATTATCAACATAAAAATTTTTGTAGGAAAACCCTTTTTTAAAATGTGAATATTATAGCTTGCAGAGTGAAGATGAAAACATAAACTGACTACAACATTTAGAACTATGGAGCCCAGCAATTCATAGCCAGCTAGTTTACAGCAAAGAAAAATACTGATTTAGAAAGACAAATTACATTTAAAGCAAAATGAAACTCAAGAAGTAAAATATAAACAATGAATACATGTAATGAAAAAAAAGAAATAATAATGCTGATAAAGAAAAGACTTATCAAGCAACTTGAGATAGCAAAAAGGAAAACAGTGGACAACCAAAAGAAACGACTTGATAGCCAAAGCAGACAAGGTCTAACTCACATGGCCGTATCTTGATTTGTGGAGCAACTATGTTAGGAGATGAATAGCTGTAGCTGATTGGGGATGGAGCCCGACGCAACTTGGGGCTGGAGGTAGGAGATCGTACAGGTGAGGAAGTTATGCGACCGGGAGAAGAGGCCCGTTTCTGTGTGCCAGGGAGTAGAGGAGACGGTATTCGCACCGGAGAAGACATTGGCCGTGGTTTGATGATCCGAATAGGGCTGCTGCTGGGTGACAGAGCAAGAGCATCCAAAGTGTAGGATGTTTCCATGACACGACTCGGTGTTGAAGGTCTTTTAGGGCTTCCAGATGCAGAGTTACCGTTCAGCTTGCCGGACTTTAATCCTAACCCTAACACAGGGACACGCTTAGGACTGCCAAAAGGTGACACTCGTGGGGTCACCGGCGTCTTGGGCGTGCCGGGCGTGAGCGTGTCTGAGCTGACTGCCGAGGTGATAGTCCTGGGGCTAGATGGGGAGGCGAGCGACTCTGACGATATGGAGCCAGCAAAAGTTGACGCCATGGATGGTGTTAGAAGTTGCTTGTCGTCGTCTGTATCTACATAATCTGCACTAGACTCATCATCAAGATCAAAGTCTGACAGAACAATACCTGTGGTTGTTGGAGATCCAGACTCCTGCCTGGTGATGGAAGGAATATCAGGAATATCCTGGTCATTCAATGTCTCGCAGGAGGCAATGGGAGCCAACAGGGCCCGTGGCTTCGGTGGTTGTAGGAAAGATGTTAATTCAGATCTACTATCATCACTGTCAACAGATTCACCTCTTTCAACTAAACAGTGAAAAATACAAACATCAAACATCATTGTGTGCCATCACACAAAAAAGAAAAGAAACAAAAATAATTGTGAAATAATTTCTGATAAAATTTATCCTGTTACTTTCATTAATGTGCTCAAGTTTTAAATAAATGTGTTACCTAAGAAGTCAAAACCAATTCTATAAAAAATTGTGATTAGTGAAAATAAAAATGTTCCTAAAAATTGCAAAGCATAAATGAAAGAAAAATTTACATTTTTGTGTCAAATTTGTAAGTGGGTGCTGGAATGAGCTTCTTGAGGATTCTGTGCTGAATGATGCTCTGGGACTGCTGGCACTACTGCTGACAGAGAGGTCATCGTCCTCTTGCTTCATGCACCCTGTGCTAATGCGCCGTACCTTCTCAGCCTGAGGCTTGATGACGTAGCGAGCATCCACTTCTGGTGGCTCCCCGGTGAATTCTGGAGGGCTGCCCACATCTTCAGCTGTTTCATCTTCTGCTTGACAACTAAAGACAAAAAGTAATGGTTTAATAGGAAGCATTGAGATATAATATCAACCAGGTTATGATAAGCATCTAAGCCAACTTTTTATTATTACAATATTACCAAGTGGGTTTGTCTAGTAGCTGTTATATTTAATTTTTAAAAAGATATCAATGACTTAAAAGACAAATGATACTTACTAAGTTAATTTAAAAATAACTGATTGATTCAAGATGATGAGAAATAATATAAGAGTTAAATGCTGCCCTTAGCAAAAATAAAAATTAGGTAAGCTCATAGATGATTTAACAAAAACATTTTAGCCTCACCATATTCGAGGTGATTTGAGAAACATTAGGAACATATGTTGAACTTACTGTGCAGCCACTGAAGTTAGACTATTCGTTAGATTTGCCCCAGTTTCATGGTTAGCTCCCCCTTCATGGCTCTTGTAAACTTTCTTCAAGGCTTCTAGCAGCGTGTGTCCTGTGGTGAACACCCTGTAGGTCAGGAGGAAGGTGTTGAGGAAGTCAATGCTAAGAAACCTCAAGTCTGTCAGACGATCCAGTAGTCTTTCCACACTAGCATGTCGAATCTAAAATAACAATACAGCAGTCAAATAACTCAAGATTTATGCATTCAAATAATTATAA
Organism: Anisus vortex; assembly: GCA_949126835.1. NCBI lineage: Eukaryota > Metazoa > Mollusca > Gastropoda > Planorbidae > Anisus > Anisus vortex. The sequence goes on along the minus strand of OX421492.1, from coordinate 14,031,378 downwards.
GCCACTAGTATGCTTAGTATACTAGAAAGAAAAGACTTCTTTTTAAATATGTAAGTAACCTACGTTTCTTTCTTATCTAATACATTAAAGACGCTCCTCCTATAAAGAAGATTATTGTGTCCTTCGCTCCGTGGTTTGAGTCTAGTCTTGCATTTCTTTTAGTGTTTTAATTGATTTTAAGTTACTTGTTTTCTTGGTTTGTTCAGGTAACCCATTCCAGGATGCCACTCAGCAAGAAAGAGTACTCAAATGTATTTGTTGTTGCATAAGGGATAAGGAAAGTGTTTTTGTCCTTATGTTTATCTGAGCATTGTAACAGATTGTTATTGTGTTGTATTTCTAAATTAGAGTTAAATGCCTTATGTATTATTACAACTTCACTCTTTGCCCTTCTGTCCTCTAGTGTTTCTAGGTTTAGTGATTTGACTATTGGTGTTACTCTTGTCAGTTGTGAATTTTCACTAGTAATGAAACTGTGGTTTAGTAAAGACTCTTATTTTTTGCATTAAATAGTCTTATTTCATTATTATTACTAACAAAAAACAAGGTATATTTTACTCACCTATTTTATAACCTTATTAAAAAGCTTATTTAATTTTTCGCATAGAAAAAATTCTTTAATTAATTACAAACAGAAATTATTTTATTAGTATAAAAACTCATTTTGTTACTAAAAAACAGAAATTTTTTAAAACATTTGTTTAGAGCAAACCCAAGATTTAGAGATATATAAAAATATGAAATTTAAAAAAAGGTCTTTTGTTATCTAAAATACTCTCTCTCATACCTGCGGAACTTTACAGGAGTTAAGAGTTCTGCTAAATTTAATATCAACATCATCACGAAAAAGCTTTGGATCAGACCTGCAAAACCAAAAGTAAATATATACATGTAAAGATAAAAGTCAATCTGATTTATATGCAGAAAAATGAAAGTATATATTATGATTAAATCCTATTTTTTTAAATTGCTTGGGGTCCAATTGTAGTAATTTGAAATGATATCTGAAACAAAAATGTAATATAATGCAATCCTTTTTGTATTTTAAATCACCCAAGAGATTAATAGTTTCTTACAATTTTTTAGCAATTTGAAATTATCTCACAAGTTTTCTTGCTCAAACAATAATGGACATTTGTGAGTTGAAAAGCGTTATTTATACAATTATTTTAGGCTAAGAAATAAATGAACTATAATAATAAAATACACCTTGAAAATAATAATGTAAACATTTTTTAAGTTAAATAAAAGAAGTCGCTGGCATGCTGAAATAACCAAAGGATATATATTTAAATATATACATGTATGAAATTATGCAAACAAATTAACATATAGTTTTAACTCAAATAGATATGTTAAAGCTAATTTCAAATATTTCATGGGAACAGTAAAAAAGGAAAGAAGGTTTAAAAAAAAAATTCCAGAAATCCCTAGATTCATATGATAATCAAAAAACAACTTGTCTCTGAGGCCTTAAAAACACAAATAGATAATGAGCATAATGATATACGTACAATCTGAAATTAATGCTTTTCTACACAATAATGGAAAAGCAAAAAAATAAAAGCTACAGAATTTAACAAAATAAATAAGTACTAGGAATCAAAATAAGTGAATTCCATGTAAAAGAGCAGACAAAAAAAAAACTCCACATATATTTGTATACAATTGGTGATCTATATTTATGGATATATTTCATGTTTTTTCTTTGAGATTATACTCATATGACTTAGTGACTTTTTGTTTTATATTAAAAAACATTTTGTTTGCTTAATTTCAAATCTGTCAAAATTGTAACAATCTTTCTTTACCTCTATTAGTTATGAGTTTATCATGGCCGTGTTAATTAAAAAGTCTGGTTATGCCAGTTAAAAGTCTGGTTATGCCAGTTACAAGTCTGGTTATGCCAGTTACATAGTCTGATTTTGTCAGTTACAAAGTCTAGTTATGCTAGTTACAAAGTCTGGTTATGCTAGTTACAAAGTCTGGTTATGCTAGTTACAAAGTCTTGTTATGCTAGTTACAAAGTCTGGTTATGTTAGTTACAAGTCTGGTTATGCCAGTTACAAAGTCTGATTTTGTCAGTTACAAATCTGGTTATATCAGTTACAAAGTCTAGTTATGCTAAGTTACAAAGTCTGGTTATGTTAGTTGCAAGTCTGGTTATGTTAGTTACAAGTCTGGTTATGTTAGTTACAAGTCTGGTTATGCCTGTTACAAAGTCTGATTTTGTCAGTTACAAATCTGGTTATATCAGTTACAAAGTCTGGTTTTGTAAGCTACAAAGTCTGGTTATGTTAGTCACATTAATTTGTCTTTATACATATAACAGGATAAAAAGACAGTTTTTAAAGACTTTTTTTTACAAAAGGAAAAACTATAAAAATTTATTTGACAAACAAAAATTTCTATGAAAATGAATTTGCATATTAAATCAATAGAAAAGATGCTAGGCAAATATTTTGTCTTTTTCATGTTATATCAATCACAATTCCAAAATTATTTTTTTTACTTTATTTATTCTTAATAAATATTTAAAATCATTTTTCTGTTTTACATTCTACCAATTAAAGACCCAAAACAATGTATTGTTTTATTTAAGTGCGCTTAATGGCATATTTCATTTATAATTTGTAGGGGTTACTGGATTTTTGGGTAAATAATGTTAATTTGGATGGAATTCACCAATTTACAAGAATCAACCAAAAAGTATATGTGTAAATATCAATATATAAACAAATCTAAGACATAATATATACATATATATGTATGGAAAGAAAAATAATTAGTAGCTCCCTAAATGCTGCACTAATGCAGTTTGCATAAAGACTAGTAAGTATTCACACATAAATAGCAAGTAATCATGTTTCTTATTTTTTTATTGCTTTCTTATTGAACCTTCAACATTAACACTTGCTAAGAAATAATGAGAGATAATTTTGGTTCTCTGCCACAGTGAATACATTCTTATACATTACAGACGCTCCTTCTATAAAGAAGATTATTGCGTCCTACGCTCATCCGTGGTCCGAGTCTAGTCTTGCATTTTTATTAATGTTTTAAATGATGTTAGGTTATTGGTTTTCCTGGTTTGTTCAGGCAACCCATTCCATGCCCGAATGCCACTCGGGAAGAAAGAGTAATTATATGCATTTGTTCTCGCATAAGGGACAAGGAAGGTGTTTTTGTCTTTATGTTTATCTGAGCTTTGCAACAGATTCAACTGGTCAAACTTATTCAAAACAAATTTTTAGGTAAGAAAGTGTACAGTTTAAAAGGATTACAGCTACAATACATTTATTACTTTAACATTTCTATTATTTTGTGTTTTTCTCTGCTTAATTCATAACTTGTGGGGGTTCTTACTATTTTAGCTTTATTACACTACACTGGACTTAATCCTTTGATAGTGATGTTCAAAACATAAAGACATTCAAAGGAGGAGCATGCACAAAAGTTCATTTTGTGGGAATGGACATATGAACATGTATATATATATATATATATGTAGATGTATAAAACTGCTTGCATATACAGGTTTCAGATTGTCAGAAGACCAGACTGACCAATGTAAAAGTAGACTTACCATATCTGTGTACTGTGTATGTATCTGTGACACAAATGTATTAAACTTAAGTTCTCTAGCCTGACCTAACATCTAAAATGTCAGGCAAAGTCAGTCTAACCTGACCGTAACAAGTAGTACAAGGCCAATGTAGCCTGACCCTAAGTGACATGAGGTCAGTCTAACCCAACAAGTAACACATCACACCAGATAAATCTAACCCTCTCTTATTAAGTAAAAAACTGAAAAAGTTTTAACCTGGCCTAAACAAGGTCAGCCTAAACTGAGCCCTAACCATTTCCAATATAACATTTTTATGTAATGTTGTGCCTTATTGGAGATTCTTGTTATCTATCAAATAAATTACAGAAGTCTTTAAAGGTTTTTATAGATTTGTGTGAATTAAAACCCAGATAAATAAAATAGCAATTTTTCACAATTTTATTTTACATATTCAAAGTCCAATAAAACTTTCAGTTGTCAAAATGTGAAACCAACTGAAACCTCCCCAAAAAAATGAAAGGTGGCTGGCAGGTAAGGAAATGGTCAACAACTATAATAATGTAATTACAATAATGAATTGCAATATATATTATTACATTTCATGGACTTTAAATATTTTTTGTATAAAGCTTAATGTGTATGTAAATTATTTTGCACAAACCTAAATTATAAAAGAGCACCTGACACTTCAAATTTATAACTTCAAAAAAAAGGAAAATAAATTTCCCTGAAAATGTTTATTGCTTTATATAAGGTGAGAACGCTTCAGAAGAATGGTTTATGAATGTTAAAAGTAAATTTTTCCAGACATTAGTAAACTATTTAAATAAACTAATAAAATAAAAAAGTTCCATAGATTGGGTGTAAAGTTTACTGTTTATGTTTTATCAATATAGAGCAGTTCGTGTCAACTGACCTCTAGTATGTTATATGTAATGAACTAATATTGATAATAACATCAGTGGAGTTCAGCTGCATACAGGGTTACACAAGTAAATTCTGGACAGGGACAAACAGAGAGGTCACTATAAGTAAACACACACTATTCATGGGATGGACTGTCTAAATCTGCATCCTGTCACTAAGCAAGGGAAACTAGGTCCAGTTACTGACAAGCAACCAACACAAGAGGAAGTAGCATATACTGACCTGACAGACTGGGGCATAGTCACTGAGGATGATTCGCTCATCGAGCTGTTCAGCAGGTCGCTGTAGTGTAAATTTTCTATACACTGAAAATACACACACAATAGATAGAATTTATATTTAATATTTCATGAAAAAATTATAATCCAAAGTGTACAAGTGTAAATACTCTCTATTAACACAAAGAAAAAGATCAATAATCTGAAAGTTCAGCGATTATACTATACTAGTCCTGGTCTTTTAGTTAAGAATAAGTCAAGCCTATTTACTTTACTTGCTGGTTTCTAAATTATGGTTCTAAGTTATGGTTCTAATTTTAGATTTTGGATGGTAATGATACAAAGTTAATTTACTTATTTTATCTTTTGGTGTTGTTCTATGGAGCAGGTGTTACAATTAATGTTAGGGATTTTTTTGTTTCATGTGAACCTTTATAAGATGATTGCACAGATGGCATGTATTTTATTGTAGTGTTTGGTGGTCTATATATTTATTATACTGCCTAAGACTTAGTAGTGTTGAGTTAGGTCTACTAATGTTACAAAAGACTGACTTTACACTATTTTTAGATTCTGCTGTTTGAATGTCATTATTTAAAATCGCTAACCTGACTTATATCACTGCACCAGGCTGCCTTTTCATGGAGTGTACTAGCCACTAATGTAATAGTAACCGGAGGCCCACTCTTTGAGTCGACAATCAATCTGAAATCAAGGCCATTGTAGTCTGCCTTGGAGTCCTTCTCACCCAGGCCTTGTAAAGGAAGAAGATTAGCTGCAGACGTCTGACTACCAAGGCTTAAATTTGAATCTAGTGACGAGGCTGAAAACCATAATACACATCATCAGGTCACTCAATGAAAATAAACAGTTGGGAGCTTTTGTATTATAATAGTCTCTATTTAAACTTTCAACATTAATGGTGTAACATGCTCACAAATAAACTATTTATATGGGGGGGAGGGGGGCATATGCCCCTGCTCTACCAGGACAACATTTGCAGCAGTTGTAACAAAAGAACTGATAGCCAGCACTGAGAATGAAAGCAACACTAGCCACAACAAAGACTGATTTGATTCACACAGTCAAGTAATTAGCTAAGAGTCTAAGCGTATGACTTGCATAAGGAGTTGTAACCTGTACAACATAATTTGTTCAATAACAAATTTATCTTTATTGTGTTTAAGTTTAACACTATAAAATAAAGGCTTATTGCAGTTATCTTCACTAAGGCAAATACACATATTGTTAATAATGTTAAAACAGCTGATAAGTCACAATGAAAACATGAAACAGTTTACATTCAATCAAGGTATATTCTCTTCTTCAGGATCACAAAAAGTTTAGCAAATACTTAGTTTCCTTTACCTGTGTAAAACATTATTAAACTTATTTCTTTACATATGTGCCTTATCCAGATCATTACAAAACTTTTAACATTCCAATACTTGGTAATATGAATTCAGTCTATTTTCTCAAGTGGTTGACAAAAAAGTGAGTGTAAGTTTGTAAGTTTTTTAAAGTTGTTTTTGTAAGTTCAAATGATTTGCAAGAAAAATTTAATTAAAAACCTTAAAAATGCACCAAGGCAAAACAAACAGAACAATTGCTTTGTGACAAAAATGTCTCACTTCACTAAATCTTTTTTATAATGAGCTAAATTATAAATAATATATAATAATTTTATTGGAATTAAAAAATTTAAGTAAACTTTATTTATTAATTTAATTTGAACTAACTCTAATCCATAAAATTATGTTTTACTTAAATGAAAATTAAATACTTTACTTAAATGTAAATTCTTTAATGGTTATTATTAACTTTACTTCCAATAAATGAGACCCTTCATATAGTTAAGATTTATCTTGCTATTTAAATAAAAAATTAGCTTTTATAATTAATCTCAATATACTTCAAAAAACTTTGGCAACTCTTATAGAATACATTTTGAATATCAAGTTAAAAAAATGTTTTCTATTTTCACAATTTAACAAAACAACAATTCCATGAATAAATGTACCATAGTTTTGAGAAAGAAAACACATTTACTTTACTTTAGTATATTACAATTTTAGTGTTTTTTATATAGGCTAGTGACATAAAATTCATATTACAAAAATTTTTACATTTACAATAAATTTAAATATAATGTAAAACTTTAACAGTCAAATTTGAAACTTTGATATTTTCTGTTAAAAAGCTTTAACATAATTATTTCCTAGCTATTGCATGACATTTAAATTATATCTGAACCACCAAACAAAGGATTACAACATTGATATTTTAAAACATAAAAACACCTTCAATTCACCCTAAATGTAGGGTTTGTTTGTTGTTTAGCAAAATATTGCTTTTTAAGAAATGCTTTAAAACTGAAATTCTAACAATGTTCTCATGGCAGACAGTGAACAATACTCTATCAGGAGCAGCTATTTATACAAAAGTACTAAGCTGACACTGACTCAATACTGACTACCTAAATCCAGTAATTGAGAGCTTTTGAGGATCCAGGAGTAGGTACCAATGTTATCCAGAGAAGCTGGAACTGAAATGTGATGAACTTTTTTTCAAACTTCTTTGTTTGCATTATACAGCTCAATTTATACACAATGTGTATTTTTTTTACACATTTATACCCTCATTTATAAGTGAAATTTGTAAAGATAGTACAAGATCATAATCATATAAATTGAAAACTAAAAAGTTAAAACATTTATAGTGATTGTCCCTAAAAAGTCTAAATGCTAAGTATGAAACAAACTTTTTAATACTATACTTTTAAAAATTATTTAGCCTAACCAAATAATCAATTTCATTAGTAAATCTATTTTATCAAATAAAGTATCACATGGCTGGCCCATGTGATAAAATTCAAGAAAAAATTTAATACTTAGAAGCAGAGATTATTTTTACTGTTTTTTTTAAAGTGTTTTTAGTAGGTAACAGAACATTTTTATAGATTTATTTTGCTGGGTCACAAATAAAACTGCTGTGTATCAACTTAGTAAGCCTAACTACACAAAAAAAGACTTATAATAATTGTATACACAAGCACAAAATTAGGCTGGCTTAAAAACTATTTTTGTAATACTTTTTTTTTGTAAGTTTTGATCAAAGGCAGACTTATGTGTAAATATAAATAAATATTGCTTTATTTTTCAATATACTAATATAAATGTCTAAAAAATACATCTCTTTTAGAACAGAGGTAAAAAAAACAACTAGACTAAATTACACCAAAATGGGTAAAAATTATAAATTTTGAAAGGGGGATTGAAAGTATTTGCACTAATTTAGATCAATTATTAATTAATATACACTGAGCTGGTGAAGGGGTAGTAATTGTGCAAACAAGAAAATTTTTGTGGTTAAAGTAGATAAATAATAAAATATTAAAAGCTTCCCCTTCCTCTGTTTTAGAACAAAACATTTTTTTTTTAAAACTTTAGAAAAAAAAAATCTACTGAAACTGGAAGCCATGTTTATGAAAAAAAAAATGCAGACAAATGAATGATTGGGGTTGACAGGAAAACTTTTTAATAATAAAAATAAATAATATTAAAAGAATGTTTGTTGACTTACTTTCCTCATCAAAGAAAAAAATATCAGAATTTGGGTCCTCTATAAGTGTGCAGTCCAGGAGAACAATTTTTCCAATGTGCTGATTTATTTTAGAAAGATAAAAAGAGCATTTACTATCAAGAGCTATAATTTTAGCTTAAGTATTTCTATTAAGAAAACAAAATTTGTATTGATGAATTTTTATTTACTATGAAGATAGATAACACTTGTTTAATTATCATTACTATCTTACCTATTAAAGACTGATTTTTAGATACTACAAAAGTAAAATACTAGATCTAAGTAGATTTCAAAAAATAATTTGAACTAATTATTAAACTCATCAGGAATGGACCCAGGATTTATTTTTGGGCAAGGGGGGGCAGAACTTTCTTGTGAAAAGCATTTACCAAATTTTTCTTGTATTTAGTACTGATTTTTTTGGCTTAAGATGTAAGATTTTTTTTGTTCAAAATCCAGCCCACCCTGTGGCTATGCCTGTGCAACCCATTCCATGGTTGAAGTGTTTTATCTCTCATGGCTAGCTGCATACTTTATTGCAATGCTAGTTACACAACCACTTAGTATGCCATGGCAACAGAAACTGGTGAGCGCTGCTTCACTGGCACAATGACCAATTTGGTCCAAAGGAAAGGGCGGTACTTTACTTAGTATTTAACATTTTAATTATAGGTTTTGCATAAATAAAATAAATAGTTGGTATTCAATTGTTTGATTTTCTCTAATACTTTAAACATCTCTAGATGAAAATATTGTGCTCCAAATGATTTCCCTTTGTGACTGTGTGTATTGTATACTTGTATAGGCTAATTAGCCTAATATATCTTTCATCTAGTCTAGGTCTTTTAAGATTTTGTTTCATTCCCATCATCACTGAGTATTTTTTGGGGCTATTTTAATGTCCTACATATAGTTGTAATGATTGACTATTTGATTCCTAATTCACTCCCTATATTAGCCTATACATTATGCAACATTGTGTTACTTTTTCATTACCAAGTGTGGTAGCACCTACAATTGTGACAGAGAAATAAAATACCCAATGACCTAGACTAATATTCACATGCAAAGTTGTGAAAATGAAATATAATGATTACTGGGCCTTTCATTTTTTTTTATATTGACATAATGAAAAATATATTTATAAAAAAAGACACAAAGCACAAGCAAATGAAAAATTAAGTCATGTGCACGAGATGATTTTAATCATTAGCCTCTGCCTTTATAGATATCTAGAGCCTTACTAGAGACTGGAGAGGTCTACCACTATATAGGCCTACTATTACTATGACTATAGTCATAGTAGTCTACTGTCTATAGACTATAACTATACTATAGGTCTACTACTAGGACTAGGATTAACTATATACTAGGTATGTGAATTTCCGATTTTTACGTCACGAATTTGTTGTAAAAAAAGTGAACCGCGACTTTTATACAGCTGCGCATTATGAATCACTTCAAAAATATTTTTTTGTGTTTATATTTATAAATTCACACCAAATTTAACTTTAAATACATAATGCAAATATTTTGTAATGTTTTTAGACTACTTTTATGTAACTCGGTTTAATTTTTCATCGGACTCGGCTGTGTGAAAAACATAGGTTCTGCATAACATTAAAAAAAAAATGGTAAGTATCGATAACTAAACTCCCTTTTGTGAAAACTAGTTAAATTATTAATTAAACTAATTTAGTTTTTAAATTTTAAATAAAAATGACTTTAATCAAATACTTAAAATTTTAAAACAAATGTATCAATAAAACCAAGTGAACTTAAGTCTCTCAGGAAAAAAAACACAAGAGAGGAGACTGGTCATGTGACTATATTTCCTAACATTTCATTGGTTAGGCATACAGCTGCTATTAGTTTTGTAACCATGTACGCTTGCATTTTATGTTTTGTTGCAATAGGTGTACGATTATATTCTTTAAAAATAAGAATATGGGCATTTTGTATGAGTTCCATTAAAATAATTGTATGTTGGCTGTAATAAAGATAAAATAGGTCATTTTTTAATCGTTGTTTATCATTAAAATGTAAAGATAGCCTCATAATTTATTCTTTTAATAAGGTTTTTTTAGTGAAAGGCCTCTAGGCCTAGGGCCTAGACTAGAGTCAGAGTGGCTTAGACTTAGTCACTTAGACCTACCATATGCTCCTACGGCCTACAGTTTTGCACTTGCAGTTTAGGCTTATGCTTAAGATTAGGGACATATTTAAGCCCAGTCTTGGACATAAGTGTGGCCATGGCCTATAATTAGCCTACTAGAGTTAGTATTATTAGTTAGATATTTAAGACATGTCTATTTAAGACCAACACTTAACTACTGACTTAGGCTAATAATTACCGTAATAGAATTTGTTTAAAGTGATAATATTTTTTTAAAGTACCAGTAACTATAATTTAATAATCTGATGAAATTTGTAAAAAAAAAAACAGCACTATTTATTATAATTATTAAAGATTTAGCCCAAGGCCAAGGCCTAATGCCTACTAGTCTAATGGATTTAAATGTAGGCCTAAATTAACATTATGCCATTATTTATTCACAGCTGGATTTGTATTTAAGTATTGAAAGCTGTTTGATTGTGATATAAGAGAGGGAGAGTAATACCTGTCTAATATTTTATTCTCTTTTTCTTAAAATAATGTCACCCAGGAAGAAGACAAATGGTTATATATATGGTGCTGCTAGAAAATATGTAGAAGCTTAATTTCATCTCACATCTGAGAAAAGTTCAGATTGTTGTCTAAATGGTCACATTTTTTTTTTGTACTTAAAAAATGAACAGTCCCAAACAAAGACTGCAGGAGAAGTAGCGACAATATTTACAATACAAACCACTGCAACTAAAATAATGAATTTAATTATAAGATATAAACATTTGGTAATAAACTTTGCTAGGCCTGCAAATCACAAACAATTTGAAGACTTGTGTAAAGAGCCTTTTGTCCATAATGAGCCCACAAAAGAAAGTCCAACAACATCATTTCAAGATCAACATGAAACACCAGTTCCAGCCATAGGCCTATTAACTGATAAAACCATACCTACCAGTGAACCTATTGATTCCAATACAAATTCTAAAACCTACACACGTTCAATGCAAGAACTGACCCCAAGAAGATTAAATCTAAGAAAAAGACTCTTTCAATTGTCACAGCAAATCTCCATATCTTCAACAAAATATAGAAGCAAAATCAATGACATAAAGTCTAAATTCACTTGTCTGCCTCATACATTGAAACTCTTAAAACAAAAATTGAGGCGACGAAACAGTACGATTAGAAAATTAAGAGAAGAAATTTCAGCACTTAAAAAAATGTGTCACCTCTGGTTTGACAATAACATTTCAAAACAAGACTTGTATAATGGACAAATAAATAAACAAAAGAAAGAAAAGACAAGACATAAAGTATACAATTTCATACTGGAAAGGAGATGAAACTGAAACAGATGCTACCGACTATATACTGACAAAGTTTCAACTGTCATCAGATGTTGTGTCTGGCGAGTTGATTCTTTCTTGAGACAAATATTTCTTCCAACTCATAGAATCATCCACTGCAAGAGTCTACTGACAACTGGTCCTTTATCTTAGTAATGGCAATGGTTAAGATGTCAGAAGATTGTGTTAACTTTTGGTGCTGTCTGCAGAGGTTGTAATTTATTTTTCAATGTAAATAAGTTTAAAATTTCATACCTGTTTATTTCACTTTTTATACTTTCTTTCCTGTTCATTGCTATGTAATTTTTTTCAAATCACTTATCTTTGATAAATGAATTAATACTGGCAAGCATTTTTGTAAAAATGTTACTGTTACACATTTAAAAAAAGAACACCTTTTGACTTTTGGGGGAAGCTTAAATAATTTAAATTTCTCATTTTTATTATTTTAGTATTTATATGAAAAGTGCAAGTTATATATTTAAATAATTATGTATTATGTAATGTACTTATCATGTAACATCTCATTTGTAGAGTAGGCCTAAATGAAGTTTATGTCAGACTGATTTGATCTATAGCAGCATTCACAAATTTCTTTGGTCACAACATACAATAAAATTGTTTGGCAAGCACAATGCAAAGCCGTCTTACTTATCCCCTACTTCTTTCATATACCCATCAAAGCTGGGTAGACTTAATAAACAAATCCTAGCCTTCATCAGTGATTTAACCCAGGACCTCTGGTATGACAGCTTATTGAGCTGATGCTAGGCCACCTTGCCACATATCTCATTTGTTACAAGATGTTGTTTTTTTAATGTTAATAATAAATTATATTTTTATATTTATGTTTTGTAATAATATTTTAATTATGCCAATAAGTTTTTGTATGGCCTTTAATGTTGTATATTTATATTATATAATAGGCCTAGATGTTTCAATGCTGTAAAAAGTTTCAATAAATATGTATACTTACCTTTTAATAATGGTATCCAAATTTATCCACATTTCATGTTAGAAAAATTAATAATTAAGTATTTGTAATATAATTTTTCTATGAATGTATGACACATTGTATTATAACCTTTCATTTGATACCCGTTTGTTTCAATCTGATAAAAAAATTTAACATTTATGGCTTGGCTGTTTGAATGTACAATGTGTGTAGGCTATGCCATATTCTTAAATAGAATTGTTTCAATCTGATAAAAAAATTTAACATTTATGGCTTGGCTGTTTGAATGTACAATGTGTGTAGGCTATGCCATATTCTTAAATAGAATATCTAATTTCATCCAAATTTCCTGTTTAAAAAAAAATAACAAGCACCTGTAAGATAATTTATCAATACATGTATGGCCCTCTGTATTGTCTTTAATTTGATACTTATTTTATGCAATTTGGTACACAATTACAAAATTTATGCCTATTTGAGCAAACACTGTGTGTTATCATGAAATATCCAATTTCATACAAATTTCATGGTATAAAAAAATAAGAAGAAGCGGCTGTAATCTTATTCATATATGCAAGTATAACCATTGGTAAGGCCTTTAATTTAATACCAATTTAGTGCAATTTAGTAAAAAATTGATAAAGTTATGACTGTTTGAATAAAAAAATTCTAAAAATCAGCTTCAGTTTTTCTTCTTTCCCTTTGTTACTCAAATTTCATCACATAAACATTCGTAACTTTTTTATTTCTGATCCGATTTTAATAAATAATATACCATTCGAATTGTCTTTTCAAGCTCTTTCCAATGATATATGACAAAATAATATAAACTCATTATGAAATTTTCATGTCACATACCTATATATACTAACTATTTACTAGGTTAAGCCTCCTCCTATATCTTATCGACCGATATACAGATGCAATAATACACAAAATACCAACACATTTTGGCTTCATAGATTGGCCTAAATATGGCTAGTCTAGAAGATTTATGACAAGTGTAAGACGCCAAAATTTAATGGGATTTTATTGAATAATTTAGGAAACATTCAATTTCAGGTCTGCGTGATTTTATGTGTTAAATGCAATGGCCAGGAAACCTACTAAAAAGTAGGCCAAAGCACCCAATAGTGAACTTAATAAAATTTCAATAATAGGCCTAGCCACCAGCCTAAATAATAATTATTTTCCTTTGAGTCTTACTATTTTAAAAAGGGGATGACAGATGGATAGGAGGAGGGAATATAACGTTAGAAGACTTTAATTACAGGCAACAGACCAAAAAAATTGGACTTTGAGACATTGAAGGGAGAGCTACAAATCACCTGGCCAGAGGCACTCACAGACTTTTAAACCAAAAGAAAAAAGGTAGGCCTGTTCATCAATAGCTTTGTGCAATGCTATCCTGGCAGACGTCAATGAGCCATACCAACTGGCCACAAAACAACAATGAACAATATATATAAGAAATAACGCAGACAGCCGCAAGGCAATAATAAAATGAAATGAGAACCCAGACAATATAGGAAGGGCTTAGCCTATACCGCTTTTTCAACACATCCATTAAATGCCCAGCAATACCATTCGGTTTTATGATGAATCATCCGTTATTTTCCTCCCTGTCATAAATGTTGTCAAATTAATCTATCGTTATTAAGCAGCGACCGTGTGCGTAAACCTCCGCACGTCAACACACAACTAAAATAGGTACAAGAGACTGGGTCAATCAATTCAGTTAGGCAGAAATTATAACAGGTCTATAAGCTTATAGGCATATGTCGCTAAAAACCAGATAGTTATTAGGGCCTACAACAAGTAGCTTAGTAAAAGGCAACGAGAATAGGCCTGCAGGCTATTTTAAAATTTCTTTTTATCCAGATCTATATCTAAAGGTAAGCTACAATTTCGGCCCTTCATTTGAAAACAAACGAAATTTCAAAATAGTTAATAGCCTATAGATCTATCTAGAATTGGCTTATTAGGCCCATATTTTATAAATGAAATATAATGTAGGCCATGTAAGATCGAGCGTGGGCGCCTCCCCCCCCCCCTAAATAAACAAAAAAATGTGGGAGGGTAGGCCTATGTAGCCTATATAACTCTAGTATCCTATTTTGGGTGAGCAAGATAATAACAATATTGATATGGTTATCTTTAATTAAAACACCCACTGACTATAAGAAACCAATGTAGGAAACTGCATTTACTGCTTTTAGAGCAGGACAGCACCATCACCGTAAATTGGCAGGATTAGGGCCTACGTTTAATGATTAGCCTTCATTTTACCAACAAATTAGTACACTGGAAATAAATTAGACATCTAATCGGCCCGACAGAGATACCATAAGATACTTCATATAGGCCTAAAAATGTAGGCCTAGGCCTATACTATAAGGCCAGGGGTCGGCAACCTTTTGATAAACTTGTGCCGATTTTTAAATTTCTAATTCATTCAGCGTGCCAACAGCCTAAAAGTCATCCTGCTCTAGAACTCAATTTCTTGTAGAAGAAACTTAAATTGCAAATTTCGCGTGCCATTGGAAGATGCTCTGTGTGTCAAGACTGGCATGCGTGCCATAATGTTGCCGACACGCGTGCCATATGTTGCCGACACGCGTGCCATATGTTGCCGACACCTACAATAGGGTAAGGTGTATAAGTATAACCATTTTCACTTTGAACTCAGTATCCCAAGTTTGAAAGACCAGAGAACGTTTTTGTTTTTAAAAAAGAGCTATAACTTTCCCTTAGTTGGAAGTTGGGGCAACACTAAACAATGGGCCGATAGTAGGCTAAGCCGATAATAATATGAATCGCGAGTATTGGTTTAGCCTTATGTGGGTCAGTATAAGAGAAAAAACCTTTCATATTTTATAGGCCTATATATATCCTTAATTTCCACGAAAAGATCAAGCTGAGTGCTATATGGTTACATCTTTTACCTATTGTATGACTTACATATGAAAGATAAACAGTAAGATTTTGTGTAAGCTTACTTTGGTGTTTTTTATTATTTCGCATTTCTTGTGGACGTTTTGTTGTTGTTTTTGGGAGGAAAAAAAAGAGGGGGGGGGAAGGGCTGAAACCTTAAAAAACTAAAGAGATTGACAGAGTATGTAGTCCCTATGTGTAGTTTTTTTTTTTAGGTAGTTAATATGTAACGTGCTCGTGGAAATAATCAGGGGAACTGGCTGTTAGGTAGGCCAACCAAAAACAGCTGCAGGCATATAATGATCAACGATTTTTTACTTAATAAAAGAAACAACTAACAGCTGAATGGGCAGAATAAAAACAATACTGGTTTGTGATATTTGCATGTGATACACCTGCTGACTACAGCGTTATCCATGGCTAGGATTTCAAGTTAAATTTAATACATTCTATATCAGATCAATTCTTAAGCCTGCTAAATAAGCTTATAGCTAGGAGCTTAAACCAAATATGTGAGCTAATTATTTTAACAAAAATAGCTATTAGGTTATTTAGCACAAAATATGCAAATAGTAGGCCTAGGCCCTATAGAGTAAAAAAATAAAAAATAAAAAAAAATCAGTATGCCTATGAGTGTATGACAAATAAAAAAGACAGTAGATCTAGATCTAATTGATAAAAAAAACACACAATTAAAATGACAAAAAATATTATTAATTTCACAGCCCTTGGTTGTATTGTAGGCTACATCTAAAAGATGTATGGTAGGTTTAGGCTATAGGCCTATTTGCCTATCATCGTTAGCTCTTTTTTAGGCTGTAAGAAAACGATTCGAACCAGTTCCAAACTTTTTAATTTAAAGAGTAGGCCTACATAAAAGAAAAGATGAAAAATAATTTGTTTTTAAAAGTCTGAACAAATATAAACAAATGTTAATGTTTAGTTACAAGAAGTGATATTTCTATAAAATCGTTAGTATTAAAACACGTTTTTCAAAATACAATTCTGTTGTTTGTATTTTAATGTTCCCGCGCAGTTGTTTTTTGTTTTTTTTTGCTTTCAAAACTTCTAATCAAGACTTTAACTAGACATTAGTTTATTGTCATATTACGAATGGCTTTAGTATGAATTAAATCTTGGTATGATTAAAACATGCTTGATACAGTATAAACAGAAACACGACCATCTGCTACAACACACACCTTCTTACAATGACTTTTAGTATTATTTTTTTTAATATCCTTGTATTGAATATTTCAAGCTTTGTTGAAATCGATTCTTCTTCTTGTTTTATATAGACCTTTTGTTTCGATTTTTTTTTTTCATTGAATTAACAGGCTATATGTGTTTGTTGATTGTTGAGGCAAACTCAGACTTAAGGCGCGAAGGGTTGATAGAGCAGACGATCGGAGATGCTTATGCCCCAAATGGAAAGAAAGACAAACGTAAAGGCGGGGTTAGATATTTTACCTTGGCTAGATGCAAACGTCCATTGGATGCTCTGGTTGTGAGCAGAATGTGGTTGGTGAAGAGGAACACTTGCCTGACCACCTCCTTCTTGCTCTCCTTGAAGGACGAACTGAAAGACCCTAGACGACCACGGTTCGACTTGCCTTTCTCATTCAGGATCTGAAGCAACGGACCTATATGTACACAGACAGAATACGACATGTCAAACAATCGGGAAAAACTTGAGGGGAAAAAAATAAGACGGGGGAGGTGGAGGGGGGCGTCACTGACCACATCCGTTTCATATCTAACATATTCAAATCCTGGATTTATTATTGGAATCATTAACTTAGTAAATTAGTGGGGAATCGTGCATGCATTTCTTTATAATTACAGAGGAGAAGATTTAAAAAAAAGGATACAGAATGCCTATTTCCCCACCCCCTTTCACTGCCCGTCAATTCCCTGGATAACTTAACTGTGTTAGTCACAACTGCTATGGTGGCGCTTGCATGGCCAGGAGAAAGATACTAGTGGATGGCTTTCAAGCGGACACTCCGTGTGTGTCTCGCGCCTGGATATCCTGTCAACCGAAATAAAACAAACGAGCGCAAAACAAAAAATGCACTCACACACACACACACAATCAGGGCAACATTGGACAAAGCACTGCACACATTATTGTCGATAATCCCTCGCCTTCAGTACAGACTTCAGTTTGTGGGAAAGTAGCACACAGCACTGTGAACTGAGCTTACATTTCTCCATATAACGCAGTAAATAGATTCATTAATATACACACGTAGAGAACACGCGCTTAAAATATATTGGAGCCTTTGAAAATTGAACATAACTATATCGCACGTAATTACAGATTTACATCCGAATAGGAACCGTTTTAAAAAAAAATACAATAAAGGGTTCACACAAGGCGTATACAGATAGCCCAGCCCTGTGGCAGGCGACAGGAAAGCTTAAACACATACACACACGCGCGAGCGCTATGTCAGTGACGCCGCTGTAAGGCGCGGGGCGAATTATTGATGAGTTTGGGGGGGCTGGTCGCCTAGCTGGTGAAGAAGACCTGCTCACCCCTAGCTTCAGACCAGTCGACGTGTCGCTGATCACACGCGTTTTTTTGAGAGCCGCCGTGTTCAGCTCAATACGTGTGTATCAATGAGAGAGAGAGAGAGAGGGGGGAAATCTCGTAGATCTATCAGACTTACAGATTGGGGACAATCAAATGGTCATCATTTTATTTCACAATTACATTGATTTTCGGTAAAAGTCTAATTTCTATGAAAATACAAGAAATATTAAACTAGTAGACAATTCGTTTAAAAATACTAAATCGATCGATATATTTAGGCTATATATTTTATTCCATCAACAAAAATTATCAAACGGGAGTGCAAAGGGTATTTGTTGAAAATTATTTTGTTATGTCTTGGACTGAGCAGCTTACGCGGGATAGGCAATTACACGTTTTGATTTCTCCGTTATCACACTAGATCTAGATGGAACAAATATTGGCTCAAAACTATGTCAATATTGTTCGGGTTCTAGGAAAGAATAACTCATATTATACCTGTCATTACCTTATAGCGAAAGTGGCTTTTAGTAGCATTCTTGTTCCCCAAACTACCAAGTACTGTATTCTACAGAATTACCCAGAAATGTAGACTTCCAAACTACCAAGTACTGTATTCTCCCAAATTACTAAGGAATGTAAAGCTCCAAACTACCAAGCAATGTATTCTCCGAAACTACTAAGTAAAGTAGAGTTCCAAACTACCAACCACTGTATTATCCCAAATTACCAAGTAATGCAGACTTCCAAACAACCAAACAATGTATTCTCCCAAATTACCAATTAATGTAGACTCCTTAACCGTCAAGTGCACTGAACGACTTCCAAACTACCTAGAGCTGTAGTCTCCCAAACGACGACGTACTGTATTCTCCCAAACTACGAAGTACTGAAGTCTCACAGACTACAAAGTAATGTAGTCTTCCAAACTACGAAGTACTGAAGTCTAACAGACTACAAAGTAATGTAGTCTTCCAAACTACGAAGTACTGAAGTCTCCCAAACTACGAAGTAATGTAGTCTTCCAAACTACGAAGTACTGTAGTGTCTCAAACTACGAAGTAATGTAGTCTTCCAAACTACGAAGTAATGAATTCTCCCAAACAACGAAGTAATGTAGTCTTCCAAACTACGAAGTAATGAAGTCTCCCAAACTACGAAGTAATGTAGTCTTCCAAACTACGAAGCACTGGCAGATTCATGAATTGTTTTAGAATTTTGAAAAAAAAAAGTAGTCCGCGTCTTTTAAGTTATTTTAGGTCAGTCATGGTGTCAACATTACCCAAATCAGTGTCACACGGGACAAATTCCACTCGACTCATAAATGAGGAAACGTAAGAAATGACCGGCGTGCCAAAGGTTCAAATCCTGGTGAAGGCTAGGATTTGTTCCCTGGACTCGAGGGTGTCCATGATTCTTCCCACCTCTTGAAAAGCGCCAATTTAGAGCTATAAATAAATACCAAACATTGATGTACGTTTAATGCAACGTTTATAACAATATCGTTGAGAAAGAAATACCCAATCAGGTAATATAATTTGTAGCCAAGTGTCAACGTAAAAAACACCCAGTCAATAATATACTTTATTGTCTAGTGTCAACATAAAGAAATACCCAGTCAATATTATAATATTATACATTATTTCCAAGTGTCAGCATAAAGAAATACCCAGTCATTAATATACTTTATTGCTAAGTGTGAACATAAAGAAACGTCCGTTTAATATTATACTTAATTGCCAAGTGTCAAAATAAAGAAATACCGGGTCAATACTATAATATAATACTTAATTGTCAAGTGCCAACATAAGGAAATACCCAGTCAATATTATACTTTATTACCAAGTGTCAATATAAAGAAATACCCAATCAATATTATAATATTATACTTTATTACCAAGTGTCAATATAAAGAAATACCCAGTCAATATTATAATATTATACTTTATTGCCAAGTGTCAACATAAAGAAAGGAAGAGAGATAAAAACGGAAGCATATAATATCATGTTTTGGTTGCATAATAATAATTAATAAAAATACATGTAATGTAAGATATTATGGGCCTACTTTATTATCAGCATTCAACATATATACACAAAATAAGAGAGAAAAAAAGAGCATGCTACTACATTTCGGTTAATAATATTCATTTTTAAACGAAGTAGTTTTTAAAAAAAAAAAGGAAATTATACTTCAATACGACGCCATTATTTTTAGTTTCCAACCGTGTCGCGGTCAGTGTAAAAATTTCACTACGAATTTTTACGTAAAGATCACTGAAACAAAGTACACAACTTTCCGTTGAAAAGAAAACGCTAAATAAACACCAAAATTATTTACAGAAGTTTTCAGACACGACTGTTTCGCAAAAAAAAAAAAAAAAATAAAGGGAAAAAACAATGATTAGCAGCGCACACGAGTTTTCCGGTTATTAATTAGATCAAGCTAAAAATAGTCACTATTTATAGATCAAAAAACGTGAGTCCCTTTTGGCGCCAAGATTCTTCTCTACTTCCATTCCGTTTATTGTCATCGTAACAGGATAATGACAGGTATCCAAAACATGGCAAACGGGATTTAGGTAATCTATTTTTGTTGTTGTTTTTATTGCGGGAACTGAAATCATGACGAGGAAAAGATTATGACCAGGGGTTCAGTCCAGGTCAGTCGTGATGTGTGAGGGTGTGTGTGTTTGTTGCACACGCGCCCGCGAGAGACACACAAACACACTCAAAAAGAGAAAGAGAGAGAGAGAGAGAGATAAATGGAGAGAGAGAGAGAGTGAATAGTGGACTTATCGCACTCTTTATCCGTTTGTTTTTTTGTTTTAATAATATCCAACTACATGTGTGAGGGCACAAAACTATAGGCGTATGCATAAATATTTCTGGGAACGAGAGGGAACATAGATAAATGGATAGATACATAAATATATTGATAAGCTTAGATCGATAGATTTATAAGTGTCTTGAAATAAAAATATACCAGACGATCCTTCCGGCCCTTACGTCATGGGCGTAACGGTGTTTAAGGGTGGATGAAAGAGGGACGGGGGCTCACTAATATCCTGTCCGAGACTAGAGATCCCGCGGCACGCCGATAGTTCATAATAATAATAATAATAATAATAACGGTGCTTATATAGCGCATATCCCGTTGGTGACAGTTCTATGCGCAGACGACAGTTACAGAATACAGACAGACAACGAAATATATAGTAATACGCTAATTCTGCTGACGAAATAGGTGAGTCTTCAGCCGGCTCCTGAAGGTGTCATAGCTAGGGCTCTGGCGAAGCTGTAGTGGGAGGTGATTCCAAGTGGACGGTCCTGCGTAGGAAAATGAACGTTCGCCAGCGGACACTAGCCTCACACGAGGGATCCGCAGAGTAAGCGCGTCAGATGCCGAACGAAGTGGGCGGGACTGGGTGTAGAGCTCCATACAAGAGCGAAGATAATCCGGGGCGCAGTTATTCAGGCACCGATAACAGAGGGAAGCCAGCTTATATGAGATCCGGTTGTTGATGGGTAGCCAGTGCAGAGATCGGAGCAGAGGATTGATATCATTTGACTTCTTCTTCTTCTTGAGAACTAGTCGGGCTGCGCAGTTCTGGATACGTTGGAGTCCTTGAAGGGAGGAGGCCGAGAGACCAGCCAAAAGCGAATTACAATAGTCCAGGCGGGAAAATAGGAGAGAGATGATGAGCTTAACACAAGCTTCCTTGGTGAGATAACGACGGATGGCGGCAATACGATGCAGATGGAAGAAGCAGATTTTGGTGAGGAAGGAGATGTGGGTTTGCATGGACAGCGTGGAGTCCAGATAGACGCCAAGGCTTTTGATAGTCGGGGAGAAAGGCACAGTTGCATCAGCCAGCTGAAGATCGGACGCAGTGAGGGACACGACCCTATGTCTCGTACCGACGATAAGAGCTTCAGTCTTCTCACTGTTAAGCTTCAACTTGTTTTCCGTCATCCAGCTCTGGATGTCCAGGAAACAGATGGAGATGGAAGCAAGGAGCCTGTCGAAGTCCTCAGGCTCTGCACTGTTATACAGCTGGGTGTCATCGGCGAAAGAATGATATTTGAGGTTGTGGCGTTCGATGACAAAGGATAGGGGTTGAGTGTAAAGGGTGAAAAGAAGTGGACCAAGGACAGACCCCTGCGGCACACCATAGCAGACGTGAACAGGCTGGGAGAATATGGACTCAATCATAACGGTCTGGGAGCGATTCTGAAGATAGTTCATGAACCAGGAGAGGGCGATGTCTTGAATGCCAAATGTAGACCTGACGCGATCAATTAGTCGGTGGTGGTCAATCGTATCGAAGGCAGCAGACAAATCAAGCTGCACCAGGGCAGAGACGAGACCTCTGTCTGAGGCGTTTAGGAGGTCAGTAGTGATCCGCAGAAGCGCTGTCTCAGTGCTGTGATGGTGCGCGGGCATCAGCGAATGTAGAGACAGATGGGCATTTAACTGCTCAAGGACAACACGCTCCAGGATCTTGGAAAGGAAGGGTAGGTTGGATACTGGGCGGTAGTTCTTGCACTCATTTACATCGAGTCCGGGCTTCTTTAAGAGTGGGCGGACAATTGCGGATTTGAAGCAGTCCGGGACCACGCCCGTGGATAGAGAGGTGTTAATAATATCTGTGATGAACGGCAGAAGCCTGTCCAAGCACTTGGCAAACAGGAAGCCGGGCATAGGGTCAAGCTCACAGGTCTTGATGGGGGTCCTTGTGATGATGCGCTTGACAAGGTCAATGGTTACAGGAAGGAAGCAGGTGAGCGGGGAGCCCGAGAAAGTAGGAGAGGGTGGAGATGGGCTGTAGACATCCTGATCCAGGGAACAGCGAAGTGATCAGGGAGGTCGTTGAGTGGGCGGGTGGTGGGGAGGGGCGTTGAGGTAGAAGAGCCAAGAAGGGAGGACAAGATTAAGTGAAGCTCCCCGGGCGACGAGGCATGCTTGATGCGGTCGTGGAAATGCAGGACCTTGGCAGCAGTGATGGCTTCTTTGACGAGTAGTCGCTTTTCCCTGAAGATCTGGCGGTGGACCTCGAGGCCAGATAGGCGCCACGCTCGCTCCGCGCGTCGTCGTTCTTGCTTGGCAGATTTGACGTCATCAGAAAACCAAGGAGCTGGCGGTCGCTCCGAGACGGCACACAAAGATGGCGGGGCGTGCCTGTCAAGAAATTGACGTAGAGTCAAGTTCAAGAAGGGGGCCGGGTCTGAAGAGGGGTCACCCACTTGCGGATCTATCATCAGATCAGTAACGCGGTGGTTTAGCGCGAATACCTGCACTGTCGCACGGTAGCACGAATTCCAGACTTATGTCTGTACATCCAGGCAACAGGGGCTGTTTCCCTTGTGTTAGCCCACCGGTGTACTCTTAATGTAAACGTATTTGTGGTTTTTACACTTAGCCAAACGTAAACACCCAATGGTATAGAAGTGAGATAGATAGGTTGGTATACCTAGATAGATAGATTGATTCGCGTAGAAACCTAGACGGGTAGCTAGGCTAGATTTTCAAATAGATAGTTAAATAGATAGGTATGTAGGTAAATAGGTAGGTAGTTATGTAGGCTACGTAGAAAGATATATAAATTAGGTAGATGACAGATAGATAGATATTTGATACATAGCTAGACATACTGCTTATAGACCAACAAACACACAGATAGATGATATATATATATCCTATATTATAATACGAGCAAAAATTGTATGTATGTATGTATGTATGTATGTATGTATGTATATATATATGTATGTCTGGAAATTTTCTTCAAAAGCGCTCTAACGATTTTCTTCATGTTTTAATGCACGACTTGTTTCCTCTGAAAAAAAATCTACAACTTTTCGGCCCCACAAATAAAAATCGGAAATGAACGTTAGACAAAAATACCCTTTAGATTTATTTATCGTAGATAATTGATTTTGGCCGTGAAAACATGCCGTTGATCGACCCACGTGTGGTGCGGCTTTCAAGAGTGGTGTTTTGTTGCGTCGCAATAATTGCAATAATGACGTTTCGGGAATACCCGTAGGCTTACTACAGCACAAAGAAGTTTAATTTCTTGTTTAGACTACTGTTGCGCACCGATGATAGATATAATTTAAAGAAAGACTAAGTGTAATTTATGTAATGCAGGGGTGTGCAAACTACAGCCAGTGGGTTGACAAATATTAGTATGCGGCCCTCGAGGCCTAGGCATATTTAGATGATAAAATCTTCATTGTATTTTAGATTAAATAAAAGAAAATAGCAGTATAAAAATTATATGAGGAATAGATAAATGGAATCTTTCTAACCATGTTGGAAATGTTTTTATTACGTATTAATTACTAGTGAGATAATAGTTTTACGTTTAAGTAATAACAGAATTAGATTTAGGTTTCACCAAACTATATATTTTACTTTTTTTATCAAATATTGTCTGGAAAAAAAAACACGTCGAAAATAATTTAGATTAAACTTCAATATATTTTAGATTAAATTTAAAAAAAAGACAAACAAATAAATGTTTACGTATTAATTAATAGTCAGATAATAGTTTGCCGTTTAAATAATAACAGTATTAGATGAAGTTTCAACAAACTAAAGGTCTATTTTTAACTTTCTTTTATCTGTCGTTGTTTGGAAAAAAAAACACCTCTAAAACTTTTTTGTGTTTAAACAATGAATAGCTGTATATAGTGTACACTGTAGCAGATTACACTACACTGTATATAGTGTTCACTGTAGCAGTATACACTACGCTGTAAATAGTATACAATGTAGCAGTATACTATACACTGAAATAATAGCCTATACACTGTATTAGTATCCACTTTTGTTTAATTCAATGCATATGTTTACGAATGTTTCATTAAAATTATGTATGATTTGCTTATAAAGGCCTACCAAAGTAAGATATATTAGAATATGTTAACATTGTCAATTCGAAATCTGGTAAACTAGAAAAGATGTATTCAGTTTATTCGTAATTTCCTCATAACAATAGTCAGAAGTGTAATTTACTGTTAGTTTTATTGAGGGGCGGGGGCGGGGGGGGGGGGAATTAAACAAATCATCTAATGTAGCCTATATATATTATAATCTTTTCATTTCCAGTCTTTTCAATGAATAACATTCATTGTCACGATTCTGGATTAAATCGTAACCTTATTAGTACTCATGGATAGATCATAGCGCAGAAGTAGTGTAGAACTAGAAACATAGGTTAGCGTAGAGTTAGATTAGGGAGTAGAAAGTAGCCTGACGCCATTACCTCTTTCCCTCTTCTCACGCAATAGGAACACCCCAACCACTCTTCTCCTCACCTCTCTTTAACCCTCTCTACACTCTGTCATTCCCGAATTCAGAGTTTGCTACTTGATTCAGCCAATTGGTATTACACTATTTGTATGTGTGATTGTATGTGTGTGTATTCTTTAATGTATGTATATATATATATATATATATATATATATATATATATATATATATATTCTATTATGCTGTCAATTATGATTCATGTTGTATTTTGATAGTACTACTCATTTATTTTGCTAAACTCAGCATACCTGTAGACACCCCCACCCACTGCTACACCTTTTCATTATCTCCCCTTTTCGTCCCCTACTCAGCGCCCGTGGGCATAACCCTTTGTCCACTCGAAGTAGTGACATCTGGAGCGAAGCGTCTCGCACATACGTAAGCACCTTGGGCTGAGCTCGACCAGAACCAAGTGACACAGGTACATCAAGGGGAGATAAGTCATTATCTTATCCTTTGTATCCCCGTATACGTCTACCCCCCCCCCCTTTTGCCCTGGGCCCCACCCCGCAAAAGTCGGCGGTACTAATTGTATACCCACTCCTAAATTCCCCCCCCCCCAATAGTCAATCCTTTATGCAAGCAAACCAGCCAACCAGAACATATGTAATTCTAAACTAATGTAGCTATCCAATCAAATTGACCACTGGTCACGTGACTAAAATTCAGGAAAGCGCGCTTAACTAGGTTTAGGACACTTCGGCTAAAACGTGAGGCGGAGAAGGTTGTTCGATTCTAGCCTCCACTTATTCAGTTCGTTCCATAGGATATACCGCCTGCATGTGTATAGATAGATATTTTGTCAGTCTAAGTACTTTCATGAACACAGCTAGGTTTGCCTAATGAATTGGATAACCTAGCAGTACCATGTGTTGAGTGTTAACTGAAGCCTGTGCAAATTCGTATATGTATCTTGCCATTGAGTGAAGAATTGAAATGATAATAAACACCTGAACTGAACCAGCGATTTATTTGCCTACTTAGAACTATTTGTTGTGTCCGTCATAATATCTAACGAGCCAAGAAAGAAATAATAATTATTCCAGGGCGATTCCAGTCACGGTAATTCATACCCCACGACGACCTGCCACTACTACCCCACTCACCTACGACTCCGCACCCCTCTCATCGCCCAACTTCTGCCAGGTTGATGTCCTAATCGTAAACACATCCTGACATTCATAATTTCACCTTTAATTATTTAGTATTTAAGTTTAATGCTCAAAATGTAAACAATTTTTAAAAAATGTTTATTATACCATTGTTTTAATTAATCAATATTATATTTTGTCGCGATAGTTTATTTTAAATAGTAACACAAATGGAGGATATTAGATAATGTTAACACCAAACTATATATTTTTACTTTTTTGTCAAACAATGTTTGGAATAATACATTGAAAACATTGAAAATCTCTATAATATATAAAAAGATCGTGTTTGTGTCCCCACGGATCCCCATTGGTCAATTTGTGAGTTTGTGTCACTGACTTATCTTATCTAGATAGAAGATTATTACGTCCACTAGGCCCAAAACTCCTGCAGGGCGACAGGGATCCGTCGGTGGCAGGGCTAGAACCCGCGACCTGTCAGTTGGTTTTTGGTTGACAGTCCGGTGAACTAACCGCTGGACAAGCCGGTAGGTCTAGTCCTATATACTGTCTAATAGTTTTTCACATCTGACATGTGTCTTCTCTAGATAAGTTGTGAACGTGAGGACTGATGTGCGGGCGACCCGGGTTTGATTCTCCAGTTAGACTATACCTTTTTTTTTCTACATTTTTTTTTCAAACTTTAAAAAAAAAAGACATTGTAAATCTACGAGCAATTTAGATTTTTGTTAAAGAAAAATACTTCCCTATTTTTTTACCCGATTAGAATATTTATTTTAAATTACTTTCCTAATTAGGTCTTCAGTAAAAAAAAATAATTTAAATATTAGATTTAGGCCTATAGGTTTCTTTTAATTGTAGTTTATAAAAATTTTATCTGCACCTTATACAGTCCTGTAGCTGTATTGTCCGCCGGGCAATGTAGCTTGTAATAAATAAATACTTTTGTATAAGAAATTTTTTACAAGTGATTTACAAACTATATTTATGATTGATATATGTGCCCAAGTAGGAAATATTAGATTAAGAAGTCAATATGAAATCTGGTAAACTAGTAAAAATGTATTACATGTATTCGTAGATCTTTTTAATTTATATCAAACATATTTGCCGGCCGTAACTCATTGTAAGCTTGAATAGGGTGAGGGAGGGAGTTAAAAAAATTGACATAATTTTATAAGAGGGGTCACTAGAAAGTTTGACAGTTGTTAAAGTAGGGAAAGGGGTAGAAGAACTAAAAATTGTAACGTAATTCACGATATTTTAAATGTAAACTTTTCATTTTCAGTCTTTTAAATACATAACATAATGACATAAATAACATATATTTCTGTTGCATTTTAAACTGACAACTCTAGACTAGGCCTACATGTTTGTTTGTTTGTTTTTTTTTGTTTTTTTTTTTGGGGGGGGGGGGTGTTATTGGGCGAAATCTAGATATTAAAGTGCACAAATAAAAATCTGCTTCGACTGTTAGATTTGAAAGCCCATGTTATTCATAGTAGAAAAAAGAAAAAGACAAATACAAATTTTGGTCTGATAAAGACATATTTTTAAAATTTATGCACTGTTGTTATACATACACATTATGTCTTATGTTATGGTACAAGCGCCTGCTCTTTATTACCGATCGAATGATCGGTCACCTGGTACTATATATATGATATATATATAAGCAAGTAAAAAAAAATTATATAGAAAGAAAGGGAGAGAGGGGGATGAGGGAGAGAGAGAGAGAAAAATAGATGTGAGAGATATTGTGCTCGTCGGAAGCTGTTAACTTTCAGGCTTTAGTAAACAAAACACATAAACTACTAACAAAACACAGCTAAGCGTGCTGATATTTTCTCTCTCCCTTCAAACACAATGCTACAGAGGAAGGTCCTCTGTCTATAGTCAGCATCATAACGCGAGGAGGTATTACCGCTCGTGGCGAATGTCCACCTATAGACCTATACTGTGGCTACCAATGGTTGCACCACCCCTCGCGACGGCCGTCTGCCACTTACGCCAACAAATCGGGAGAGTTTTCAAATTAAAATAAAAAAAAATTGTAAGCCACGATCGAGGAGTAGAGCGGAACACAGCTCCACAAAGTCGTGTAGGAAGCCTCCACTATTGAGCCTCTCTCTCTCTCTCTTTCACCCTCACTCACTATTTCTATTTTTTAACACAGCACGCACGGAGGCCCTCCCTACTTGGGAGAGACACAATGCAACAATACGAGAGAGATGCCCAGGGGGGGGTGACGGCCGGGGTGGTGCGGCGCGGCGGTGTGGTGGGTGGGGGAGAGCGAAGTGTCGCGAGAGAACCTGTACACCGCTGTCTCAGATTCAGCATCGATTACTCTTCACGGACACGTGCAGTGGGCTGGTGAAAACTAGGTCAATCCCACGCACGTGCTAAATAAAACAAAAAAACCAAAGATTTTCTGCCGTGTTCAGAAAATACAAGGGACACAACTTTTAAAAACAAAACAATGAAAATAACGACTTATTACTTTGATACGGTATTACGTGTTTATATTTAGTCAGCACATTTTAAGTGAGACACAGAGTAGGCTTACGTTTCCGGTAGCCTATCTTCTGGGTTTTTATTTTTAGCCTTAGCAACACTTATGCTTTGGAACTCTGTGGAGGGAACAGGGTTGCTGCTTTATTAACCCTCAGAGGCCCACCGTGTCCTTATTGTATAGGGCCCCCACCCAGAGCCAGAAAATAATTTGGGTTTCTGAGGGTTAAGAGAAAAAAAAGCGCGACTTGGCAAGCGCAAATCAAAGCTTATTATTATGAAATTATGTAGGGTACGTTATTTTTTTTATAGCAACAGGACTGGGAACCTTCTGGTCATACAGAACACATCAATCAGTACTATGTCATAGGCTAGTCACCTGTCTGGGGGTAGGTAGTAGGTAGAGGGCGTGAAATACAAACATAATATTAGGCTTATTATAGAATATGACCAAAATGTCGTAAGGAAACTAGATTATTATTTTTGAGGAAGCGAGCTTCCTTATCCATGGCATGTAAACTAAGGATATTTAACTGCAACCTGGCGAAAAAGTTAGACCAGCATACTTCAGACCTTTGTCACCAGCTGCTTCAAGAATATACTTAAGATAAACCGCAAGGACAGGATTTAAAAAAAGAAGACTTGTAGCAGAGGACAAAACAAGACCCCCATCAGCCAACAGATAGCTAGACGGAAATGGAGATGGATTGGCCACTCTCTAATGAAAGCCAGCTAAAGACATCTCGAGACAAGCTCTCCAATGGAAGAAAAGCTGACAGGCCTAGGGTGGGCTGAACTAAAGAAATCCGCCCAGGACCGTGGGTAATGGAGACTTCTTGCTGAGGCCTTTTGTAACACAAGGAATGCAAGGAAATATGTCAATTCAAAAGGGAGGGAAATATAATACTTTTGAGCTTTCGGTGACTTGCATAGTGTGTGTCACAGATTCTACAGTCTATCATTAAAATAAAATTGTATTCTAATTTTTAGCTTGCAAGGAACATTTTTTGGTCAAAATGTTAAAAGTTTGTTTCTATATAGACCTAATTCCAATAACAAAATTCCAATCACGAAGTGTTAATCATGTCTCAACAAAGGTATTTTTTCTTAAATGTTTAGTATCTCTAAACACAGGTTTTCTGGGTGATGGATGGAGTTTCGGTTTTAACAAATTTTCCTGTATGTTAATTAGTGTAAATATATATATGCAAATAATATAAACATTAAACAAATGTTTGGTTCTTACATCATTTACTTCATCTCTAATGTTTGCAACACATTTCACAATCACACACCCTGAAATGATTTGTTTGTTTTTGTTTTTAGTACAAGTACAAAAACTTCTGCAGTTTCCCATGTTATCCTGATCAGGGTCTTGTCTCCAAAACATAGCCATATTTAAATTTAAATAATTGGCCAAATTTCTCCCAATATCGTCCCTTAATAATGGGCTAAAAAGGGTCAACTTAAATGTATTTGTAAATAATTTTTCAATTTCCATCAAACCAGTTATCTATTTTCATGCCATATATATATGTAGAACAGACACTTATCTATGATTTGAGACTAGTCAGGATTTTAAATGATGTTAACCTTTGTTTTTACTGACTATAGGTCCATGACTGAATGCCACTCAGGAAGAAAGATGTTTATAAATTTGACCTGGCATAATTTGTCACAATATTGAAAAGAAAAACACAATTTACACACAATTTACACACATCTCATGGCAAACAATTTGAATAAAATAGATATATAATAACAAATGATATCGAGTAGTTAGGGAAGCATTATGATGTAGTCAAGTAATTCTCAGAGGGCAAATTATAGGCTTCAAAGGGTCTTTAGAAGAAACTGTTAATTTTTTAAAAATAAAAATATCTTAAATAGCACAGGCTGGAAATAGAATAACATGGGATTTGATATCCAAAAATATAATAATTCAGCTTCAAAATAGTTCAGTTTATACTTTTATTTTGAAAGCTTAAAAGATAGTTGATTATTTTTTTTTAAAACCTAACAATACAGAATAACATTCAAATGTCTGTTTATGTTTTAAAAAAAATTAAAACAAGAAGAATGGATAAAATGATTCACTTTTTAGCATTTAGTTAAACAATAATATGGATTTATCTCAAAGTTTGGGCTTTGACTCTGGTAGCAATAGTTTTAGAATTCATTAAAATTAGTCTTCAGCTTTTCTATATCAAATCAAAATTATTATACAACAATAATTTTTGTCAACTAAAAAAAAATCTTAAATTCAAAAATTGAGTAAAGATGCATTCAAATAGAGGTATTGCCAGCTCAGCACTTAAAACCAAAAGAAAAACAAGAACATATGTACCTTGTCTAACAAAAGTTTGGTTCACATCCAATAGAATGTCACAGCCTTCTACTATCATGCGCTCTATAGCCAGGTTTTTACGAATGTTTTCAGTCTCACTGACTTCATCATGCATTATCTGAAATTTTGGTGGAAAAAAAAAGCCAATAAGAATCACATGCACAAAAAGCATACAGAAGCTAACTGAGTTAGAGGACGCAAAAGTCGCAATAATCTTGTTTAAAGGAGCGTCTGTAATATACAAGACGAAGAAAAAGTGTTGAGCTTGATGGATCTCACTTTGATTGACTTGGTAAGGACCATTTCAGGATTCTAAATCTAAAATCATTTTGAAATTCCAAAAATGTTCACAAACTTAAAAAAAATTCCATTCACAAACCAATTTTTGCCAGGATGTGTTAAATTTCTTAATATTAACTGGCAGTGTTTAAGGTTTAAAAATTTTAATATGTTTTTAAAGAATCTTTTTGGAGAAAAAAATGATGACTTCACAAATAAACTACAAAGCCTTTCACTTTTTAATGATACACCGTTTTTGTACATTTTAGTGAAATTCACGAACTTTCTTAAACTTTGGCCAGTTTTCTCAAACTTTCCCATATTTGAAAAAATCAATTCAGTTTTTCCCAAACTATATGAGCCCTGCATTTCTAATCTTAGTATACGTGTTTGTATTTTGATATAAAGATAAATGCCACAGCAGAAATTAGTTGGACCTTCTAAATTGCATATACAGTTCATCGCTAAGATAAAAGTTTATACTTCTCTAGAAACTTACAAAAAATTTTGATGTTTTTCAATTTATAAAAAAAAAGTCGTTGCATTTATGCAATAGAAGACAAGTAAAGTAAAACAAATAATGAAAACAAAAGAATAATGAGTTGGTTTAGAACATGTCTTTCCACTGGACAGAAGCATAAACATAATTTTAGCTATTATTACATCCTCAATTTGAACATAGGAGAAAGACAAAGATTACACATAGAAGATTTCTGGGAGTTGATAATGACTAATGGAAAATAAAAACAGTGCTGGCCCATGAAAAAGATACAAGTTGTAAATAGTTAATAGTAAATAGGAATAATACTTCCAATAAACAAATTTGACCAATAGATTCAAAGAGTTTTTGTGTAAACATTAAATATATTTTAATTTTCCAAGATAAAGTTTTTCTTGAAATGTTTTTTTTAATAGTGGAGATTGATAGAAACTAGTTAGATCTGAACAGCTTACCCTGGACAGCTCTTCAAGTTTACTTTTAGCAAATTCTAGACTCTCCCTTTCAACATGATCATGTGGAGTGTGTGCCAAGAGCTCATGTAGTGTTATAATATATCTTGGAATCTGCAGCCAAAAAAACAACAATTACAAATTTTAAACATTGGTTAATGTAAGTATTTAATAAGCCAATTAGAAAAACTCTATTAAACATTAAAATTATAAAATTGTCATAATGGTTTAATAAAAAAAAAATTTTGAAGTATTGTTTAAGAAAAAAATTTGCATGTTATACAATTTTAACAAAATATTTTACATTATTTACATAACTTGTACATTTTAAGATGTGTAGTTATTGGGTTAAAATAAAATTAAATTATTCCATAATATATGCAACAAAACAAAAAAAGCAAGAACAATAATCTTATTATCTCTTTACTAGGCATATGCAAAAATCAGCTTATTAATATTATAATCTAACTGTGAAAGTATTCTGTGAAAAATCCTTTTTTTTCTAACAAAATCACAATAGATTATATAGAGTAATTGAAGATTTAATAGCAGCATTTAATTGTCATTTGTTTATAAAGATAACTCCAGTCTAGCAAATATTACTCTCCTTGAAAAAATTTTAATTGCTTTTATTGAACTAAGTATATCAGCGTTTACACACTAAATTTATGTGGACGAAAAAAAGAAGTAAAGAATGTCAAACCTGGTGCATAGGATAAGTGAGGAATGTCTCCAGCGTCCTCCCCTCACAGGCAGGCTTCTCTTCATACCTTTTGAGTAGATTGTTGAACTCAAACTTCTGCTTGTACTCGGCTAAAACCTGCAGACTGTAGTGATGGTTGCGGACATATTCCTGGTAGATGCTTAGCATTGGCAACAGCATGTCAAATAAGTCTCCTAATAAAATCAACAGGATTATTCAACATTAAATATATTTTAGCGTAAAGTTGTGATATTGACTATAAATTGAAAAAAATTAATTTCAACAATACATTTTGAATATCTATATCAAAGGACATTCTAAAGCAAATCAGTTTTTACAAAGGAATCCGCAAATTTATCTCCAATAATGTTTTTCTCCTATGGAATTTTTGAGTCAACCGAGCTTTCATGGGCAACTAACATTTGTTGGGGTAATTTAAGGAAGACATTGTGCTGACCACACAATGCACTCATATGTCATGGTAAATGTTATCCTGGAGCTGTGCATCATCAGTCTTAGAGAACTTCAAGGACTACAACTACTGTTATATAAGTTTTACTTTTTTGTTTTTGTTTTGTTTACTTGCAACATCCAAGGGAAACAACAAAGATAAAACTTAAATCAACTATCAACATTTTATTCTCCCCCTTACCACTGTGTATTTAGGATATAGTGAACATGTTAAAGGCCTATGTTTAAATCAGCTTTAATTATCCAAATGAATAACAATGTCACAATAAAAATATCTCTGGCACCAAATAAATAACAAATATTTCTTTTTTTTTATGTAGCTTTTGCAGGTTGAAGTTATAATATTATGCTTAGAATGATTTTTCTAGCACTATTCCATTTTTTTTTTTACATAAAACTGAAGCAAATAATGTCTCATTTTAAGTTTCTTTGTTTTTCTGAAGCATAAAATTTGAAAACTCACTGGCTCCACTGTGGGCAATAGTATTAATTAATCCATATGTTTACTGGTCCCAGTTATACAATAGACTTTTTTTAAATGAGCAATAAATAGACCTTCAAATACTGTGATATAAAAGAACTATTACAAATATTTTAGATCATCTAAAACAGTATAAGAAATTGCATAAAGATGGGCCTAAATCCTGTAAATTAATAGCTTAAGCATACAATTATGCATGATGATGTTTGGCAAAGTAAAAATGAAGACAAAGAAACACACAGGAACAAAGAAAAAAACAAGGATGAGCATGCTGGTTTCCCAGAACAGTTTTCCTATGGGTTAAAGAAATTCAAGGTTTTCCTTGAAACCATTACTTCTTAAACATCAATTATGCATCTCTACAATATGTAAATGTAAGATGCTTTTTTATTTCATAGATTTACACAGATAAGATTAACATGTCAAGCATTGACACAAAATTTAAATCAAACTAACCTAGAACTAGCGTAGGCCAATTTTCTAATCTAGCTGTTAATCCTTTCAAAAATATTTGATGAAGAAAAAGCAGAGTTTCGCTGTGAAGAGAAAAATAAATGACAAATCTATCAATAAAACATTGTAAATTGTTTTAAAAAATTTATACATACAAAACATTTAGTTCAATCAAAAAAGCTTAAAGCTACCCCTAAAGCTCAATTATTTAGAAAAAATCTTTAAAATATTTTACCTTAGAAATACTAACAATGTATATTCTTTTTTAAAGAAAATAACACAATACAAAATTATTGCAAAACAAAATTATCAGTATGTTAAATATCCAGTAAGACATACCTGTTTAAAAATATGGAATTGACATCTTCATGGGAAATGGGAGGCTTTTTTGAGCTGGCAGCCATTCGCAGAGGTCGCAAAAAGCATGTGACTAAACATGAAAGCTGCCTGTTGTACTCTTCTTCACACTCTACCATACTAAATGTGGAGATTAATTTATCAGCAAATGAAGTCACTTTAAAAGAAAATAAATAAATAAACAAATCCAAATAATATTGGAAATTTTGAGAAAAAGCTTCCCCTGACCTGAAAACAATGCTGTTTCTTTTACGCATACTCTCTGCATGTGGAGATCTAATATAGAGCTCCACAATTTGCTTCCATCTTCTTCGACAGAGCCAGCCTCTAAAGAAACTTTGCACCTGTTTACAATGTAAAAGAGGGAAAGCCCACCAGTGCTTTGTCTTTATATTTAGCAAAGAGGAATGTCAACGTGCTATTTGCACTTAAGTGTAATGTGGTTAATATTTAAATATTAAACTGAATTCAAACATGAAATGTTTAAATTTGTATTGGAACTTACAATAAATTGAATTAATTAAAATTTTGTTAACCCTAATACCTAATTATGTAAATATAATTAAATAATTTAAAAAAAAATAATTCTTTTAAG
This sequence comes from Anisus vortex, assembly GCA_949126835.1. Taxonomy (NCBI): domain Eukaryota; kingdom Metazoa; phylum Mollusca; class Gastropoda; family Planorbidae; genus Anisus; species Anisus vortex. The sequence goes on along the minus strand of OX421492.1, from coordinate 13,995,618 downwards.
GCCTGATAATTACAATAAAGAAATTGTTTCCACCTATCAGAAATAAATTGTTAATTTTTCACTGTTATCTCTGATAGTAAATTTGACCCATTATTAACTTTATTTTAAACGTGCATGTTGCACTTTACAAAAAAAAGACTTCACAAAAAATCTTTCACAAATTTTACTGCTTAGTAAAAAAAAATGTTCATTATCTACAAGAAGCTACAAGTGCTGATCTATGCTTTATGAATATTCACACCAAAAAAAAAGGTTGTCTATTTTAACAATGTTTGTGAGACACTTTTGATAATTTTCCTAATAACTAAAAAATAATTGTACAGACTGCCATAAAAAAAAAATTGGTGCTTAAAACAAGATTGCATTCATTCATTCTCCTTATTGTTCAAATTAGAAGCTATAATTTCTAATCAATTACACAGTTCATCATAAGAAATAGAATATAACTCATTTCTGAAGAGAGGATAAAAAGCATTGATAATTATGGATTGTTTCATCTTACTCTGTACTTTTTAACTGTTTATAACAAAAATTACATTGTATTGCCAATTCCAAGAAAGAATTACATTTTAGTACAGTGATGTGACTAACACAGATTTTAGTTGGGAAAAAGTTATAGGACATGTTGACAAGAGTTATTCCCCAGCCAAATGTAATGGGTCTCAATCACAGAAAATTGGTCTGCTTTCCTGATTTTTGCTTTTATCCCCCCTTGCCTTACTTTAGGAAACATCAAAAAGACAACACTGACCTATGACCTTAGTGATGAAAAAAGCCTTTTTTTAAATATCTTTGTTTAGGGCCATATATTTAAAATAGGATAGCATAGACTACCAAAAGAAAGAACTTCCAGGTCAATGAAAAGGACATTTTTAGAAATAAAATCCTTATATTATAAGCATTACTTTATAGAACAAGTATTTCAAAATCTAGAAAATTGACATTCTTATATTGAATGGATGAAACTCTCTTTAAATTATTTTATTTTAATTTTTTACATTTTGATAAAAGAAAATAGTTCAGAATAATTATATTTAAAAAAAATATGAGAACAGTTTTTCAACACTTTTACCATGCAGAATAAAAAAAAAACAGAAAAAAACTAAGGGAATTTTTAAAGTCACAACTGAACAGGAAGGTGCTAACAACTAAAGAAAGATCTGACATCTCTGGTGTGGTGAAACACATAAACTGACAGAGACCAGCCATGTACAAATATCTTGCATGATGTGTGAACACCAGTGGGGTTGTGAGGAAAGGCTTTCTCAAACACGATGTGTGAATTTTATAGGGTGATCATCGAACAAAACAAAACACAATTCACTAACATTGTAGGCCTGACTTCAAAAATACATCTCTTTTTCATCTCTGCAATACTTTCAATACTTAGCTACTAAATTATTTCATTCATTTAAATGTTACAGTAAAATATTGTTTTCACTCTGCTTAGAAATGAACAACAAATTCCTTTCACTAAGTAAATAATAAAAAAAATTATTGTTTTCTTTTAATAAGCATGATAGAACTACTTCTTTGTTTGATAATATCATTGATGTTTAAATAAAAGAAAGTGCATTCAATAATCACTCTTGCCAAAATTCCTAAAAAGTACTGAAAGTGGATGAAAAACTAAAACTACTGGCACAAATCAAATGTCAAGATTACTCGCAGAAACAGAACAAATATAAAGCATTAAACAGCTATTGGATATATTCTCTTTGGCACACAAAACAAAACTCACCGATAAAAACTGGCAAGAGGGAAACAATGAACAGAAAATAAAAAATATTAGCTGAAGCCTATTAACAATTTAAGGCAAGGAGGGCAATGTTCCTAAAAATAACATTTACTATTCAAGTAAACATAGAATTCATTATTCATCAATATTTTAGGACACTAGAGGAATAGGGAATAATGGTAACAAAATTATAACTTTTTTTATCATTGGCAATATTTTAGTTTCACTCAACTACTTCCATAAGTCTCCTTTAACTAACTTATGTTTAAGTTCAGGCTAATTGTTAAATAAAACAAGATAGCCTTGACTGAAAAGAAATACTGGTATATTACTTCATCTGTTTACAGTTTTATTATCTTTATTTAATTTTCTTTTGAAGCAGATTTTAAAATTTTAATATTATTTGGTGTTACAAATATATGATTTTATGTAAAGTATTACAATTTTTTTTTATGTGTATAGTAAGTTGTTGAAACAATCCATTTAAAGACATCTACTGTTTCAAACCAAGGAAAGCAGTCGAAACAATATATGTTCCCCATTTTAGGCATAAAAATGTTTATACTAACAACAAAATTTTCTAAATGGAAAAATTCATCCTAAAGTTATGTCTATTGTTATAACAATAAATTTTTATGCAAAGCAAATGTCAGCAATATAAAACTAAAAGCAAATCTTTCTACATATTCTAGTAAATTCTAGAGAGAAAACATATTCTACAATTAATTCATCCACAAATATAGATGCTGTAGAGAGAAAAAAGAATAGCATCTAGTACTCTTCATTTCTTTAATATTTGTAGTATTTGTCAATGAACAAATAGAGCTTAACAGAAATTCATATTAAGCTTTAAAGTGTGTTATATTTAAATTTATTCTAAATTAATGTAATATGAAAAAAAAAATTAATAAGTGAATTGCTAAGCTTTAAAAATGTGCAAAATACACACTGATATAGCCTATGTTTTTTTTTTTTTATTGTAAGCAGTTTATTTGTGATTTTTAAAAAGTTTTCTAAACTAGACAATATCACATCATACTAGTGTTATTATAGCATAGCTGTGATCCTATAGATTCAGTAAGTCTAGTATTTGTCAACTGTGATCTTACAGAATCAGAAAATCTAGTATTTGTCAACTGTGATCTTACAGATTCAAAAAGTCTAGAATTTGTCAACTGTGATCTTACAGATTCAAAAAGTCTAGCATTTGTCAAATGTGATCTTACAGATTCAAAAAGTCTAGAATTTGTCAACTGTGATCTTACAGATTCAAAAAGTCTAGCATTTGTCAACTGTGATCTTACAGATTCAAAAAGTCTAGCATTTGTCAACTGTGATCTTACAGATTCAAAAAGTCTAGCATTTGTCAACTGTGATCTTACAGATTCAAAAAAGCAAGCATTCTTCAACTGTGATCTTACAGATTCAAAAAGTCTAGCATTTGTCAACTGTGATCTTACAGATTCAAAAAGTCTAGCATTTGTCAACTGTGATCTTACTGAATCAGAAAGTCTAGTATTTGTCAACTGTGATCTTACAGATTCAAAAAGTCTAGCATTTGTCAACTGTGATTTTACTGAATCAGAAAGTCTAGTATTTGTTATCTGTGATCTTACTGAATCCAAAAGTCTAGCATTTGTCAACTGTGATCTTACAGATTCAAAAAGTCTAGCATTTGTCAACTGTGATCTTACAGATTCAAAAAGTCTAGTATTTGTCAACTATGATCTTACAGATTCAGTAATATAGTATTTGTCAACTGTAATCTTACTGAATCAGACAGTCTACCATTTGTGTTGGTATAGCGCAAGTGTGATCTTACAGATTCAGATAGTGTAGTATTAGTGTTGGAAAGGCAGGCAGCATTCCAACAAAAGGTACCCAAAAATACATATTCATGGTTATAACACTTTAACTTCTTTTTCCTGAAGAATTGTTAACAAAAAAAATAAGGTCATGCAATCATTTATTTATTTTTTGTAGGACAAAGTCTATTTTCATAAACAATTGCTGTTCATTATGGAATATTTGAGCCTGTCAGACATTTAATGTCTGGTAATTCTCCATTGTGATCTTTATTTCTTAATGGGCTTGGTGATAATGAGATTTATTTTTTATTGTTTCATAAGAAACATTAATGTACTTTTCAAGGTTTTAAAAAAATATTAGATCTATGCTTAGTCGAACACTTTTAAAAACATAAATTACTATTTGACTATACAATTTTAATAAATTTTACTCATGAATTCTAGACTAAAACAAAAGAGAAAAAAGAAATATATACATTGTCTAATATTTGAAATAATTTGCCTGCCTTCCACATTGAATCTACTAAACACAACAAAATGAAGGAAGGAAGGAGGTAGCTAGAACAGGCAGAGAGAGAGTAAATGAAAGACCCACTGAGACGGCAACCTTTTTAATTTTCTTCAAGTCGTCTGTTTCTTCATCTACTTTACAATGGTTACCATAAACTTCTTTTTTAAACTTTTGAAGCTGAAAAAGAGAACAGACAATAATGTTTAGAAAAGTATAGATCTAATGTAAACTATTTTGTGAGATAAAAGTTCTGCAAAACTATTATTATTGTGTTACAAGACATTACATATAAAATATCCATTTGCTTTTCTGATGTTATCAAACATAAATATTAACTACTTACTTATAAGTTAGCACATCAAAAAGCATAAAAAAAATTACACTTAGTAAAGTATAATATAGACCTGTGTGTCTTACAAGTATTTTATGCAAAATATTGGAACATAGACTAGTCAAAGAAAAATTAGTAAAATCACAAATCTATTGTCTATTAGATAAAACAATTAGGCTATCTATTCACATATAAAATATTTTGATTTAAACTATAGAGAAAAAACTATACTTTGTCATAGAAGCAAAATGATCAATAAGTAGTCTTAACAAACTCAAGCAGACAAATTGTCTTCAGTCTTAATTATTAATAAAGATTAAATAACATTATTATTATAAGATAAGCAGATATTTGCAAATTAATAATATTTTTATGCAACTTAACAAATAGCCATATTTCAAAACCTCCCCCTCCCATCCCCCCCCCCTATATAAAAAAACTAATAAAATTCTAGTTTGGCTTACATAAAATTATAATAGGCCTATATAGCCTATATAGGCTATAGGGCCTACCACTGTAGTAGTCCTACCAACAATTTTATTTTTTAACATGAATGTTTCATTTACTTACAACACTCTAGAGTCTAGTCTTACTTAAACTTAAGATTATAATTTATCAAATATAATTAAATTATAGAAAATGAAAGGTGAAACAACTTTTTTCTGGACCTCTTCTTTCAATTTCTTGACTTCACAGGCTAGCTCCTCCGTCTGTTGGACATAATGCCATTTCGCTTGCCTTTCACTGTCCAGAATTTGTAAAAGGTGAAGATGTTTCTGCTCCAGTTCTTCTTTCTGTTCCAAGACTTTGCTATAACTGGTAAAGAAATAATTAAAACGCATAAACACGTTTTGGGTCATAGCTACCAGAAAAAAAATCTTTACGATTATGGGACAGTGATTCTTTACTCAGGAATAGCGGAGCAGTGCAACTGACCCTTGTAAATAATAGGGCCTACCAATTACATGTAATTTTTTTTTTCTTTAAAAAGGATCACAATTATTGGTTTAGCAACACAGAGCTATTTCCCAGCGGCCCATTTAAAAAGAGCTCTAGACCTAGAGATCTATAGACAAGCGTCACACAGAGATAGGCCCTACCAAAGGTTACCTCAAAATACAAAAAAACAACTAGATATCACCAACAACATATTATTTGTTATACATGTAGGCCTAATGTGTATTTTAAATGATAAGATAAGGCTTTGAATTTCAAAGGACAATGCATTTTATGTTTTTTCAGCCACTAGAAGGTTGAGGAGGAAGGGGGGGGGGGAACTGATGGCTATTGTCCAAATGTCTTTTTTCTTGTCGTTTGTCATGTGGGTGGATATTTCAGCGTGTAGGAAGGCAACCACCCCCCGTTTAGTACAATAGAAACGCTTCTGGCTCTATAGCGAAAAGAAAAAAAAAAAAAAAAAAAAAAAAAACAACTGCTTCTTCCATTTTGTGATTTAATCACTGAAGAGTTCTTTTATTTCAAATTCTCTCGGGAGTATCAATTATTCATAGGTCAGACTGAAAGGCCCATCCATAATATCACAGTCTCAGTTCTAGTAGTTTAGTGTTCTAAACAGAACAAAAAAAAAACAACGACATAAAAGTCCAAAAAGAGAGAGAAAGAGAGGGGTGGTAAGAGACTTCGAGAGACAGAGATGGGTAAGAGAAGGTGAGAGAAGAGAGATATCCATGATATAAAATACAGATGATCCATTAAACATTAATTTACTCTATTAATTTTTCTCTTTCGGCCAGGAAGATCCAGACTCAGGAAAATCACATTAACTAAACTTCTCTTTGTGAATAGAAATAATCTTTTGTTTCTGTTGTTTAATACAGTAGGCCTGTTGTTTACTACAACAAAAGAAAACATTTAAATAGAACTAGAACAAATAAAAAAAAAAGATCTGCCAGGTTCATTACTAAAAAATATTCGCAACTGGCAAGTATAACACCAATAGATTAATGACTAAACTTTCAAGTACAACTCAACAACAATCTATATATTATATACTATTCAGATAGGTAGGCTATAACTTAGACAATTATTCCATATGTAGGATTATTTGATAAGATAGAGAGAGGCATATGATAGATAGATAGATAAATAGATACATAGATACATAGATAGATACATAGATAGATACATAGATAAATACATAGATAGATAGATAGATAGATAGATAGATAGATAGATAGATAGATAGATAGATAGATAGATAGATAGACGTTAATATAAGGTATATTGAAAGTTGAGTGAGAGATAAAAGTCAACAGAGTCTGGCTGTAATACGTGCAATATATATAGGATAATGTTATAGGATCTATCAGTTGAAATTGCCACACATTGGCAGACATAATAGTGGACCGTTTTTATACTTGGAATGACTTCTTTTGTAAGCCACAAAAACATGTGGCGGTTTCTTGAACTAAAATCAAAGGACGAACTACAGCCTCATTTATTTTTTAGTCCGACTTGTGTAAAATACAGGCCCACCATTTTATGGTGAGTGTCAATTATAGACATCAAGTACCCCATCGGACAATGTTCCCAGTGGTCACACCACCAGATCGTATCGACGAAGAAAAAAAACGTGGAAACCACGAAACCACGTGGAAACAACGTTATTTCCCCGTCGATACGACGTGGTGGTGTGCCCGCTGGGTTATTAGGCCATTAAAGTGTTTTGGAATATTTTTCTTTTGGTCCATTTTCAGCTGGACACTCCGTTGGAAATGAAACGGTAAGATTTTACAAACGTTGGAAATTTTCCCTTCCCGATATTTCTAATTAATTTTTTTTTTTCGGTTTCCTTCTTTTTTTATACATCTGCCGGGTTGGGTTAGGGTCCTTGATTAGGGCTTCTAGATAACAATTTTGTATCTTTGCGCAGCCCCCTTCAAATTTAGCTTTGGTTCTATAGGCTACACATTGCGTATAACTTCCTCTTTATATTATCGTTTTAGGCCTCCACTTACCAACTCTAGTATACTAATAGACTCCATCCATTAAAAAAAAAATTGTCACTACCTTGCCCTCTTGATTGCATCGATCCAGGCGTTGCACTCAGCCTCTGAATCACTGCGCAGATCATACTGCCTCTGGCCCTCGATTTTGTAAGTGATAGTAAATGCATACTGAAATAATAAAACAGAGAGATAAAGAGAGAGAAATAAATAAATCTATAAACGCTTTAATAAATAATAAAATGAAATATTTAATTATTTTTTTATAGGCGAAATAAAACACCAGCGTCTAAGAAAAACCCTCAACCAGCCAATCAGCAGTGGAGCTCTCGACAATGACGTCACTGAATGCCTCTGATATACAATAGCAAGTGGAAGCTATTCTAGTCGAGTAGACTGCGTCATGTCCTTTCAATAGCTCATGTTTCGACTTCGTTAACTTTTACGCTGCCATTTTAATAATTAAAAAAAAAAATTTATTGAAATTTCTATTTTTCGACTTGTGTAATTATAGACTTTTGGCAGACGTGATATCATGCATGACATCACACGATTAGGAAAATGAAATGCATGTTTGGAGACTTACGAGACACAGGTTTTAGAAGTCTAAAGAATTGAAATCAAGTAATGAAGGGATTATTGGCGATGGCGTTACGTCTGAGAGGGAGGGGGAGGAACTGGTGGAACGGATATGCCCTTACAATACCTTTTACAATACCCACCTTCTTTTCCAAATTTAGTTTTTGTTTTATTTGTTTGTTATTTTGAAGTGGGGTGTGATCAACTTATTACTAATAGTTTTGCCATTCACATTCAACGCGGTTTTTCTAGGGTTAACCGATGTTACAATAAATTTATTTTCATATAAGCTGAAGAAGTTTAGGATTGTCATGATTTGCTTGGTATTTACCTTTTCTTGCAATGAATGATTTAAAAAAAAAATAATCTGTCAATTGTGCCGGCTCGTGATCACGTGTTTTCAGAACCGGAATTCGGTTTGTTGGTTGGACGTTGGAAGGTAATCATAACTTCAAGTAGAAGACCCTTTTTTTTTTGGTTCTAATGGAAATATTTTTTATAAATGATATTGGATTCGCACAAAACAATTCTCGAAATGCCTTGCTAACACTATAGTCTTATATATTGTGTTTCTTGTGTTTCCAAATACCAACTATGGCTTGCGATAAAAAAAATATCAAACCAATTGTTAAGTGACAGTTACAATTAACATGAATCTTTTTTACTTGTCGGCTCATCTTTTAGATGTGCGCTGCTCTTTGATGTACGCAATGGAGAGTCGCAAACAAGCCCTTCCCTGTAGCCCTGAACACTTCGGCTAGACACCGCGTCTGTGCTTTATTATTAACGGCTCTATTAAATACAGATTCTTTTGATTTGTGCTGCGCGAAACATTTCAATACATTATTTTACAAGTTACAATATAGTCTATGCCTCTTCAAAAGCTTCTTAATATTATGGTCAACGATAATTTGATTATCACTATTGAAAAATTGAAAGCTATTATCGGTTTTAATCAATTAGCCCATATTTTGTTTAGTTCTAAAGAATTTTATGGTAAAGAGTACAAAATCATATTGTATTCACACAAATCAACCTCTTGAATACCATGCAAACACTAATTAAGTTAGAAGTATTTTTCATATTGTTACAAAAGTAATTTTATAATTATATTGGTTCCATTATTATTAACTAAAGTTAAAATGAAATAATCTTAAACCCGAAATGTTTCCGTGTTAGGAATAAAACATGTATATGTCTAGACACTACGTCATAGCATTAAAATGCGTCATATGTCAGCACGAGGGTTTGAGTCCGTTAGTTTAGTTCTAGTTTGGGCGCTAATGTGTGAGGACTGTTTTTGACCACTTTCTTAAAGATAGGATTACGGCTTAGTACGATATAGAAGAATCTCAACTGATTAAGTTTCATCATTTAATACTGGTGCATGTATTCTGTGTTATTGTTTTATTTTATCATCTCAACTTGTTGGAATAAAATTGTGTTTAATTTCAAACAGGATTGTGGATTTCCTATATATTAAGGTACAGTTTATCTAAATCACTTTATACACAAAAGATTCACATCGCAACGAGTCAAATAAACATCAAATCTAATTCAATAACATCAATATAAATTCTTATACAACCTTGTGAGATCCAAGATGGATGTGAATCAAAAGAATATATAATAATACATTACTAAAAATATCATCTAACGTCAGTAGCTGATTTCGCACGTGACAATATGTACCTACGAAACTACGCACATTTGGCTTTTCCGGCCTGTGATTTGTGACATTGCGCGGGGGGGGGGGGGGGGCGGGGGGCGATATCAGGTTTTAAACAGGTTTTATAGAACCGAAAACCGGTTTTGTAAAAAAAAACGGTTTTAACATCCCTGTTTAAAACACTAATAAAAATACAAGTCTAAACTCGAACCACGGATGAGCGTAGGACGCAATAATCTTCTTTATAGAAGGAGCGTCTGTAATGTATAAGATAAGATATGAAAGAGTCGCGTTCATATAATCATTTACTTTGAAGAGCTACTCTATATTAGTCGCATCACATTTAGTACACACATTTAATTAACTTAATATGGTCACACTGTCTACACAACAAGTCTTAAATGCGATGTTCAAAAAAACAAAACATCAACATATTAATATTAGAATGTAATTAAACTTGGAAAACGCGAAATTATTTTTCCCAATAGGCTTAATTATTATGAAATATTTTTATACAGTTCATTTGGAGCAGCACTTTATCTCTACAAATTGCCAGCACTGTGATGTGCTCTCTCCTGATGAATAATGCAAGCATTATTTCATTGTCCTTCAGTAAAACATAGTGTACCAAAGTAGGATTTCTAATTCATTCAGCGCGTCAACAGCTTAAAATATGTATCCTGTTCTAGTAATCAATTTCTTGTAGAAAAGACAAGGATTGCATTTTTAAGGTTTTCCACTATTGCCATTGAATATCACTCTGCGTGCCAAGTCTGGCACAAGTACCGTAGGTTGCCGAATCATGCTTTAGGTGACACGAGCAAAGAAAGGACTCCTCCCCCCCCCCCCCTAGAGACAGTATCAGTAGAGTAAACTCGAGTGGAGTAACATAGACTGTATTATTCCGATTTTTATTAAAGTCATTAAAGTCGATTAAAAAGTATATGTTCTGTACTAGCGCATTTAATTTGCTAAATTTCCAAAATAGCTTCGAGATGGTGGGGGGGGGGGCAAATGTCAAGTGCCTAGGGGTCCTGGGTCTCTACGTCCGGGTCCTGGTTCTCTACGTCCGGGTCCTGGTTCTCTACGTCCGGGCTTGGTTCTCTACGTCCGGGTCCTGGTTCTCTACGTCCGGGTCCTGGTTCTCTACGTCCGGGTCCTGGTTCTCTACGTCCGGGTCCTGGTTCTCTACGTCCGGGTCCTGGTTCTCTACGTCCGGGTCCTGGTTCTCTACGTCCGGGTCCTGGTTCTCTACGTCCGGGCTTGGTTGTCGGTACCATGAGCCGGTATTGGATTGTTGAATATAACGTAACGTTGAAAGTCAATCTATCTAATTATCTATCGGTCTGTCTATCCATCTATGCTTCTATCTGTCTGTATTTCTATATCTGTCTGTCTATCTATTTGACTTTATATATGTCTATCTCTTTGTATGTCAGCAGCTGTCTCGTTCCATCTGTCTGTCCTATCTAGCCAGATCCCTCTATTTATCTAATTATCTAATAAAGATTACAGTAGAACGTAAGCGTATACAGTTTAGAAGAGCAGTGTCAATTTCTAAATAATTACCACATGTCCTATTATTGAGGATCTATTGCATACAAAGCTTTAACAAACTTGTTTAAAAAAAGATACATCTCACCCTCTCCTTATCCTCACTATATCTTGTACTACCTTACTAGCTAATGAAAATATAACAACTTTATATTCTTTCAGGTGAAGGGAAATAATAGCTTTATTTTTGCGTTTCGTTATTTTACTTATGGTGGCTTTATAACGCCTTTATCTAATCCTTTCCCTAAGACTATCCTGCGAATATGTGTGTGTTTGTGCTTGTATGGGAGTTACGAAAATCAGGATTTGACTCTATGTGTACCTATGACTAGGTAACCAAACAAACCTCAAAAAGCTTAAAAACTAAAGAATACAGCAAACAAGGAGTCTTGGTAATAGCAGAGCTACTCTATTGAAGAGGCTTTAGTTTTCGAGAACATGAAAAAAAAACACACACACACACAAATGAAATATGGAAACTATATCTTTATTATGAAAATTGGCGTTCTACGCAGTGGTCCGTAGGTAGACTGAAGGGCAACTAATTTTTTAGTTTTATTTAGAGCGCGACAGTTTAGCGACAAAAGCTTAGAAAATATCGAAATCCTTTGTTTTGTTTTTTACCGTGGTGAATTCTGGATGTTAAAGTCCAGAGTCCACTTAGTTCTAACTGGTATGGGCTACTTTTCAAGTGTTGGCAGTTTAATCAAGCCCCCTAATGCACGGGCGTGGGATAATGCCTACCCCCTATTGGCTCACGCGGTTCTTCGTGGAGTAAAAATGCGGCTCCGTTGGTCAGTCTTCATGCGCGCCTCCCACAACTGCCCTAATATGTCGTGGCTTGTCTAAGTGGAGAACGTTTTCTCATTAGCCCCATTGATCTTCACATTTTTATTCATTTGTTTCTTGATGCAGCACTGCAGGGACCGTGGTGACAGAACAAAAAAAAGTAAAGTACCAGTCGGACCAAATAGATCCATAGGGTCGGTGAAGCAGCGTTCACCAGTTTCTGTGGCCACAGCATACTAGGGCAGGGGTCGGCAACCTTTTGAGGCAAAAGAGCCAAAAGTTACAATTTACACAATTTTCTAGATTTTAAAGAGCCGCTAACTTTTTTTTCAATATTATCGTATTTGATTAGGTGTAGGATTAGCCTACCTAAAGGGCCTACAAAATTGATTTTTTATTTAAAATAAATACCTTTAAATATGAAATAATAGGGGCCTTTTTATTCATATAAAACATACAAATGTTTCGCACAAAATATATTAAAGTATTTTAGCTAGCTCTGCTAGAATAATAAAATTAGTAATCAAATAGTAGGCCCTGAGTAAGAGGAGTCTTTGGCCTATAACTATAATTATTCAATAATAGATAGTTACATCAATGGGAGCATTGGCCTTGCATGCCTTTTGAAAGTTTGAATAAATCTGGCTCATAACTTGTTGTTTTCAGTTTCAAGCACACCTCTAGATTTTTATTTGTTAGTTGGCTTCTTACTTTACTTTTTAATATATTTCATGCAAGAAAACGCTTGCTCGCACGAATATGTTGACTCGAAGATCGTCAGCACTCCAAATGTCAACTTCTTCACCTCAGTGTAGCATTCTGGAAGACTATTCCACGCGTCAAATATGAGTGCCTCAACTCGCGGCATTTCTTTTAGAGTTTAGAACTGTCCAGTTGTGCAGCGAATCGTGCATGCTTTTCTGGCCCTCCAACTCACAACTTTGCTCCGAAGAAGACTGAACACTACCGCCCGCTGGGTTGCTGACTGGGTGTTTTTATATAGTAGTCTAAGTAGTGACTAGCGGCTGTCAGCTTCAGCTGTCTGTCTACTCTATCCTCCCAGCCTGTTCGTGTCTACTATGGTGTGCCACAGGGGTCTGTCCTTAGCCCAGTTCTTTTCACCCTTTACACCCAACCCCTCTCCTTTGTCATCGAACGCCACAACCTGAAATATCATTCTTTCGCCGATGACACACAGCTCTATAACAGTGCAGAGCCTGAAGACTTCGACGGGCTCCTTGCTTCCATCTCAATGTTTCCTGGACATCAAGAACTGGATGACGGAAAACAAGTTAAAGTTGAACAGTGAGAAGACTGTAACTCTTATCGTCCGTACGAGACGGAGGGTCGTGTCCTTCACTGCGTCCGATTTTCAGCTGGCCGACGCAACAGTACCTTTCTCCCCGACTGTCAAGAGCCTTGGCGTTTATGTGAACCCCACGCTATCCACGCAGCCCCACATCTCCTTCCTCACCAAAATCTGCTTCTCCCATCTGCGTCGTATTGCCGCCATCCGTCGCTATCTCACTAAGGAAGCTTGTGTTAAGCCTGTCATCTCTTTCCTCTTTTAATAACGGTGCTTATATAGCGCATATCCCGTTGGTGACAGTTCTATGCGCAGACGACAGTTACATAATACAGACAGACAACGAAATATGTAGTAATACGCTAATTCTGCTGACGAAATAGGTGAATCTTCAGCCGGCTCCTGAAGGTGTCATAGCTAGGGCTCTGGCGAAGCTGTAGTGGGAGGTGATTCCAAGCGGACGGTCCTGCGTAGGAAAATGAACGTTCGCCAGCGGACACTAGCCTCACACGAGGGATCCTCAGAGTAAGCGCATCAGAAGCCGAACGAAGTAGAGTTCCATACAAGAGCGAAGATAATCCGGGGCACAGTTATTCAGGCACTTATAACTAATAACAGAGAGAAGCCAGCTTGGATTATTGGAATTCGCTCTTGGCTGGCCTCTCGCCTCCTCCCTTCAGGGCCTCCAACGTGTCCAACTGTGCTTCCCGACTGGTCCTTAAGAAGAAGAAGTCGACTCACATTACTCCTCTGCTCCGATCTCTGCACTGGCTACCGCTCGGCTTCTGATGCACTAACTCTTCAGATCACTCGTGTTCGCTGGCCAACGTGCATTCTCCTATGGGGCCCTTCCGCCGGGAATGCCTTCCCTCTACAGCTTCGTCAGAGCCCTAGCTATGACACCTTCAGGAGCCGACTGAAGACGCACCTATTCAAGTAGCAGTATTCATCTGCATATGTATACATTTTCGTCTTTTATTCGTTGTCTGTACTCTGTCTGTAACTGTTGACGGCGTATAAGCTTAGAACTGTTCCCAACGGGATATACAAGTATTAATATTTGGCTATTATTATTACTCTACCTATTATCACTGTTCTCTGTTTAGTGATTTTATCCTGTTTTCAGTATATAGGCTATATATATATTTGCAGTATAATATTTTTTATGAATTTTGAAAATAAAATAATATAATTATTAATATTTGCCCATGGAACTGGAGAGCCGCATCTTGTCATCGAAAGAGCCGCATGCGGCTCGCGAGCCGCAGGTTGCCGACCCCTGTACTAGGGGATTGTGTGGCCAGCACAATGCACAGCCGCCTTTACTTTACTCCAACTAAGGTCAGGTACCCATCAGAGCTGGGTAGACTAAAGGACCCCCTCCAGACCTGTGAAAAAATCCTAGCCTGCACCAGGATTTACATCTAGGACCTTCGGTACGTCAGCAGAACGCGCTGCCGCTCGGCCACCACGCCCCCGTGGTAACAGAGCTGTTGGCTAAATTGTTCAAACCTGGTTCGGGACCAAATATGGTTTTAATAATATGCTCGTACAAATGCTTATTTCACTATGGATAGTGGCGCAAATAATAGATTTGCGGATTGATTGAGGCCCAAAAGTCGCGGTCACTTGAAATAGCCCTTTATTTGGACTAATTCCCTGTTTTTAAAGGCTTCATGGACATATATTAGTTTTCTCTGACTAAATTACTCAATAGAGTTACATATTTCGCCATATCAATTTTTAAATTGTGGACTCTTTCCTCGGTTCTAACGGGGTCTCCACAGTATTAAGAAGAAGAAGAAGAATGAACGAACGTAATTGCCATATATCAACAATTAATCTCACCAAAATATTAAGTTACAGATACCCGTTCTATACAGAATATTATTGTATCTTACGCTAATACGTGTTTTTTTTTGTCTTGCACATTTTGTAAAGATTGTTTTTAGATGATCATGTTGGCTTTCGGGAATAGTTTTTACAACCCATTTCATTCATTTAGTACATTCGGGGAAAAATGTGAATTTGTATAGCCTACCAAAGTCTGACAGTGTAGGTAGGTTATATTAAAAATAATACACATAGCCTCCCAATTCGCACCCCTTCCACTATATAAACTAACATATTTTGAACAGAGCAGTTGGATATTAATGGGGGGAGTAAGCATTTAGCTGCTCGTTGCGTGCATTTGTACAAATTACAGTTTGTCAGCGACTCAGATTGTCCAATAGAAGATGGCGGGAACCTGATGCAGACCAGACATTGCTCTGTAATTATTCTTCGCAGCAGACGCGAGGCCAAAAAGCTTTTTTTTTTAAAGGGCAAGTTATAAATAGATACTCCAGGCGAAAAATCCCGGGCTGATGGGTTTCAGGGGGATGTATGAATGTATGGATCATTATGGATGCTTTGTGGATGGTTCTATATATTATAAATGTATATATGAATTAGCTTATGAATCAACAGATTGGATAGATGATTTGGTGTCGGATTCAAAAGAGTAATGGTTCGATGACTGTATAAATTGATGAAAAACTCAAAGGAATGACTTAGTGTTTCTGTGGATGTGTGATTGATTAGATTTCAGGGGTCGGCAACCTATAGCACGCGTCCCACACGGCACGCGACAGACCACATAAAAGACAATTCAAATCTTTTTTTACAAGAAATTGAGTGTTAGAGCAGGATAAATTTTGGGCTCTTGACACGCTTAAAAAATTAAAAAACCCTCTTATCGTAGGGTCGCCGACCCCTGGATTAAAGGAATGTATGAATCGATGGACGATGTAACAAAGGAATGACTCAGTGGCTGTATAAAAGTTTGGATGTCCGTATCCCAATCCCTAGAACGCCTTGAATCTATTTTGAACTACCGTGTAAGAGACGCTTTTAACTTACAGTTTCATTTATTCTTTAAAAATAATTAAAATTTACGCTATAATCAGGTAAACTGTTAAAATATAATCTTTCTTGCCTCCCCCACTTCATTCTATGTGCAATTTTTATTTTGCTTTTGGTAAACATTTTGTAATAATCTGGTAACATAGATCTATGTTTTCGTGGAAGTCCGAAGTAAACATTTTACATATTCGTAACACATTTTTATAACAGCTTTATCAGATGAACAAAGTGCCTACCAGTATTTTCTCTCTAGCTGTTAATTGTGTTAAAGAATTTTAACCTTAATGACCCTTCTAAAAGCTGCCACCTTTTTAAACAAAAAAAAATCTTTGCCTTTTCCAGGAAGTTCAAAAAAACCCAAAAAAGAAAAATTGACATCAGAAAGCCTCCTATTTCAAGAGATGGAAACAGCAGAAACTCGTGACGCAAAAGGCAATTATATTATGTTGTTTTCTCTTCTCCTGTGACCAGAAGTTTGGAAAATGTAAAGTTCTGGTTTCATAAACGTTTTACTTTTTTTTCTTCTCTTTTCTCTTCTTGTTTCATACGATTAGCTTCCCGTGTGATGAAACTCGCATTTTTGTTTCTTCGGGTGGCATCACATTTTATCAAAGGCTCTGCTTAAGAATCAGCGTACAAGCAGAAGCAATGTATGAGAAGTTCTATTTCTCTCTCTCTCTCTTTCTCTCTCTTTTTTCACTTCCTTATCTCTGTACACCGTCTGCAAAGACATTCTTTTTTTCTTTCTTTTTCTTCAGCTTTTTTTTTCTTGTACTCATTTCGCACACTTTGCATCTGCATCTCCGTTTCTTTCTTTTTCTCTCTTCCTCTATCATTCTCTTTCTCTTTCTTTCACTCTCTCTACTTCTTACTCCCTCTGTCGCTCTCTCTCTCTCTCTCTTTCTACCTCCCTTGACATTCTCTCCTTCTCTATCTCCCGCTTTCTGTCCCTCTCTCTACGTCTCTCACTCCGTCTGTCGCTCTCTCTCACTCCCTCTCTCTCTCTCTCGCTCTTTCTTCAGAAGGTCAATAACTAAATAGTTAATTGAACCAAACTCTAAATCTTCATTAATTGTAATCAGTTGTGCCATAGTACATTTCAATAAACCGGCCTTATAGGGGCAGATAATCATTAACAAGGGCATATTCAGTTGACGTATCCAATAATTCACCGTTACTCTATCAACAGGTTCAAAACAGGATTTATTAATTCAGCGAGCCGGTTCCTTCGAGCCGGAAGTAACTGTTTGGCTGTATGTGAATTTATGTATGTGCATATTCAATGAGCTATAGGCCTACATTATACATTGAAACTTGATTCAATTGTAGCAGGATGGGTATTTTAAAGCCCGGATGCTAGATTGCTATTAATAGAACACTTATAAGAAGGTGACCCGGCGAATCCTTATATATGTTTGATTGGAGACGGTCGCCAAAAAGCGCCCTGTCCATCACTACTGTCCATCGAGGGAATAGCTCATGTGAAAACTGAAAGTAGGTTAACACATCGTTGCTCATGCACGTGCGTGCAGACGAGAAAGCAGATAAAATTACTCAAAATACTTTTTTCAAAAGAAGGAACGAAAAGGTCGATGAAAAGGAAACGGATCAAATTTCGGAAGGAAAGAAAAAGGAAAAGAAACGATACAATTCTTTAAAACGATGTTCAAAGCAATGTTTGAATTTTTTTTTTTAAATAAATAAATCTAAATTACTTCGACTGCTAAAATTGAATTCATGTTAAAATTTACATAGAAGTCAATGGGGATATTGAAGCAGTGTTCACCCGTTTCTGTTGCAAGGAAATACAAGGTGATTTTGTGGCCTGCACAATGTTTTGACACTTTTACTTGCCCTCCGACAACTGTGCTTTCGGAGCTTGGTAGACGCAAGTGGGGGGGAGGGGGGGCGCCCGTCAGCCCCAGGTACTAATCCCAGCATTTAACAGCATAAGACATCCGACAACATAAAACTGTATGGAAGAGAGAGAGAGAGACCTGAAAACCGCAGCTTTTTCACCATAGCTATAAGCAGTGGAGTATTTAGGCATTTTCCACATGTACATGGAACAGAGGCCCCTACATAAAAGGTGCTCCCACACATAACCCCCCCCCACACACACACACTATTTTAGTCTTTTCTTTCCGCAATTAGAATAGTGCTGCTGTAGAATCGCACTATGAGCTCTGAATGAGATATCGCATTTGATTGTTAACTGACCCTGGCAGGGGCACCCAAATAAATTTTGCCCTTGTGAACAGGGCCCCCACAATCCTAAAAACGGCCCTGGCTATTAGCCTTGTAGTTTAAACCCCTCCAACGGCCAATATTGAGTACGAAAAATATGATGAAAACCGGGATTTGATCACAAGACCTTTGGAATAGCAAATGGAACGCACTATCACTAGACCATAGCATATATAAGATGCTTGCCTAAACATAGGCCTATCTATTCTTATATTGAAATTATTAGAGTCTCAGCGCTTTTTCGGTATCTTTGGCTAAAGTTAAAATCCAAACCGTCGGACCGAATGGATCCATAGAACCGGTGAAGCAACGGTCCCCAGTGTCTGTGGCCAATGCATTC
Organism: Anisus vortex; assembly: GCA_949126835.1. Classification (NCBI taxonomy): domain Eukaryota; kingdom Metazoa; phylum Mollusca; class Gastropoda; family Planorbidae; genus Anisus; species Anisus vortex. Next base: position 13,976,876 of record OX421492.1, on the reverse strand, counting down.
TTTGGTATTGTGTGTCCAGCACTATGCACAGCCGCCTTACATTAACCCAACTAAAACCAGGTACACATCAGTATTGTGTGTCCAGCACTATGCACAGCCGCCTTACATTAACCCAGCTAAAACCAGGTACACATCAGAACTGGGTAGACTCAGGGACATACTAGGTGATTGTGTGTCCAGCACTATGCACAGCCGCCTTACATTAACCCAACTAAAACCAGGTACACATCAGAACTGGGTAGACTCAGAGACACCTTCCAGACTCGGGAAAAAAAATCCTAACCTGCACCAGAATTCGAGTCCAGGACCTTCGGTGCTCCAGCCGAACGCGCTGCCGCTCCAAACATGCATTGATATATCAACAGCTTAAAAAAATATATTTAAAATTGTATTTCGCAAGACCAAAAAAGAATGGAGGCTCAAATTGATTTGCAATCGTTGAATTTTCATATATTTCATTGTCCACCCAATGTATTTTTTTTCTTTATGTTTACAATTTCAATTTGTAGTCATGCATTTTCATTGGTGCTCAATTGTCGTAAAACTAATTTGTTTATAAATGTAGTTGGATCAGTGTTTATATTGATCGTCAACACAATATTGTCTGACTGTAACCGTTTCTGGACAAATCACATTATCGTATTTGGGAACTAGAGGAGAAAAAAAAAAGACGGGGGAAGGTTAGACGGACACAATTGAGTTTTAGTTGGCAATTCTTTTCTAATGTAATTCTGTTTTCTCCATAGAATATAGAATACGCCTGAGAGGGTGAGGGTTGGGGGGGGGGAGAGGGGGGGAGGAAGGACGATGCAATTATTTCAGAAAAATATTCTGTAGGGATTTTTCTATTCAATGGTGTTGCTGTTTTTTGTTTGGCTAGCTGTGGATGGAAACATTGAAATATGTTTCTGTTAGGAATGAGTGGTGTGTGGTCAGTACTTATTGATCATACTTAGCCAGTAGTACAAAGTGTATGAGGGCAAGGTGTAAGGCTTGAGGTAGGAGCAAAACTGTGCGTTTTAGGTGGAAATAGAAGGTTAATTCTCATTTTTGTGCACAATTTTTACCTAAGTACCGAAAGACTATGCCTAATAGTATATCTAATAATAATAATAATAATAATAATAATTGAATAGCGCTGCCAAGAAACATAATATAAGCTCAGAACGCATTTAACATACAACTAAGAACACGGATATTACTCTAGGCTAGGTGACAGAGCTAAATGATGATTTAAAAAAAGATAAATCAAATAAATGTAGTATTAACCGATCCAACTCATAAGTAAGACAGTAGGGGTCTAAAGCATGCTAAAATTATCCAAGGTAAATATTGAAATAATGCGTTTTTAAGTTCTTTTTGAAAGTAACAGTAGAGCTTGTTCGCCTGGGTTGAATGGGAAGTAGATTCCACACCTTCGGACCGGATAATGAGAAGGCTCTAAGGCCAACGGTCGTCAGAGAGAAACGGGGCTCTTCCAGAAGCGATGAGTTGGCAGAACGAAGTGTTCTTTCCTGCAGACCTCCAAAGAAGAATCAGTGCGCTAGAGATGAGATGTTACCGCAAGATATTGAACATCTCCTATACAGAGCATATCACAAACGAAGTGGTCCGCAATGAAATAGCTGCTGTCATCGCCCCCTAGGAGGACCTTCTCACCTCAATTAAGAATAAAAAACTGAGATGGTATGGACAAGTAGCAAGATCTGGAGGTCTTTCAAAGACTATAATGCAGGGCACAGTCCAGGGAGGAAGAAAAAGAGGCAGGCAAAAGAAGAGATGGGAAGACAACATCAAGGAGTGGACCGGCCTGTCGTTCGTCGAATCCTAAAGGGCATCACAGGACCGGAACAAATGGCAAGAGATTGTTAACAGTCAACGATGGTGCCCCAACGACCCACCCACGGATTAACGGATAGGTGAAGGTGAAGGCGATGGTGTAATGAGTTCCTTGAGATAGGATAGAAACTCGTTATTAAAAAGGCACTGATGGCAAAGCAGCGCTACTTTATACTCAATTCTGGCATTCAGGGGGAGCCAATGGAGCGAGCGTAGAAGGGCGGTTCCCAAGTTTCGTTTTGACTTGCGCATAACCAAACGCGCAGTACTGTAGTACTGTTCTGTATTCGCTGTAGCCTAGCAATTTTGTCTTCGGGTTGGCCGACTAGCAGTGCGTTACAATAGTCTATACGCGAAAGTTTCAGAGCGACTGCCGCTAGTGTCTTTGCAGAATCAGTGGACAAATAGGGTCGTATTTGGCCGAGTCTACGCAACTGTAGATATAGACCTCTTCACAGATGAGATATATGATGGTCGAAAGACAGCGTGGGATCCAATAAAACACCAAGACTCTTCACTTTGTTAACAAATGGCACCTGGCAGTTTATCACGGTGATAAATTCTGGACAGTGAATTTGGCCAAATTACTTTTGGTTCCAATTCTGATTATCTAACTAGTTTTAGACTTATCAAAAGCTAAAACGTCACAATTAGATTAAATTGAAAATTTGGAACCACGTTCTTTGTTCATGTTTTGACAAAATTTGTACGCGGCAAGATGTATAATCACTCTCAAGAATTATAACTGTCCTCGGAACTATTAACAACTGTTCAAGGAATGAAAAAAAGGAAAAATTAAGTTATATAAAAAAAAAACACTCAATTTTGGAGAGAAAAAAAAAAGGGGTGGAGGGGAGACAGAATAGAATGATGGTGGAGCCCTATGTTATTTACTTCCCGTAGTAACAGATGTTTGCGTGCTGCTTTCCATGATAGGGTCTATATCGAATTACTACACCAGATATAGTACTAGGGGCATTTAGTCTACATGTTCTGGAAGTCATTATGTAAGTCACTATTATAGGGTATTTAGCATATTGTTAAGGATCTCTTTCTGTCGTTAACTAAAGACAATAAATACTATACAATTAAATACATCATTTAAGCTCTACTTTCAATGTACACATTACGTAATGTTATAATTTTAACTGCCCTCTTGCCAACTCTTTTCTCAGCTATTTTTTTAAATGTATCATACACAATTTAAAAGAAAAAAAAACTCGCCTTGAGAAAAGATTAGACAATATATAAACTGTTCAAGTTGTGTTCAACTTCTCGTATTATTAAAGATATCAGCCGGAGATTATTATGAAAAACACACAGAGAAATTCAATCTTCAAAGAAACATTGATTTTCATGTTGTCTGTGTTTTTCCTTTCTCAATTGTTATGGTATTTAGAATTGTTGAAAATGATAGAATCTCTCCTTTTTAAAGAAATAAAAAAAGAAAAATATCTTTGTTTCAAATGAAAATCAATGACTAATTAAAGTTTTTGTTTAAAAAATGTGTTTATAAATACATATGTCTTTCTCTTCTTCCTTTCCTCCATCTCTATCTCTCTCTCTCTTTCTCTCTCTCTCTCTCTCTCTCTCTCTTTATATCAAACTATATTTCTCTATCTGCCTTTTCTAATTCTATTAAATATATTGTGGATGTCGACACAATATTTATTACTATAGCCCATGTCTACAAGTAACACTAGCCTGGATATTACAATAAAAAAGATCTAACACAGGGATCCTCAACCAACGCACTCGTGCCAGAATAGGCAAACAATGTGATTTTCATTGCAACGTGGAGTACCCTAAAAAGAGCAGGATGACTTTAGGCTGCATGCACGCTGAATGAATAGGAAATCATTCTTTGGCACACTATTATCAAAAGGTTGCCGACCCCAGATCTAACAACTACATCATTTGCATGTATTAAGTAATGGAATTATTAAATGCAGAACGTATATATACGTGTACAACTTTTAATACTATAGTATTAAGGCTGGTTTATTATAATTTTACTTGTAATTTATGTAGATTTGAGTTTTCAAACAAGTCCTGATATAGGTCTATAGATATTTTTCTTGGATAGTACGGCCGCAATTATCGTAAAAAAAATATGTCACTGGATATGTGTTGAGCTTAAAAAGCTTAAACATGTAAAATCTAGTTTAATTTTGCTGGATTATGTGTGTGCTGATGTGGTGTATAATATATTTTATATATATTTTGAGAAATGGGAATTCACTTATCTACACAAGCGAGTTACAGGAATAAACCAATTATGATTAGAACAAATCCATACGATAAAAAGGAAGTCTAAGTCACTTGAAATGTATTTACAGGTCAGTGTGTAGGAAATATAATTTCATAGACAAATGAAATACTATTTCTTTTGTGTTCTCAAGAATAATACTTCCGTGCCTAATCCATTCTTTTTATAGATATAGAGTGGTTGAAGCCGATGTTTCTGAATGACATAGCGACACATTTCGATGAGTTGAACTTGTATCTAAAAGGACCACATGAATGGATTTGCATTGAAATTGGACATATTTAGCCGTGAAATCAATTTCAAAACATTAAACTATTTAACTACGTGTACATCCCTATATTAAGTCATATTCAGAAGTACATCGAAGCACTTAAAGCGAAGTTTTCTAATCAAAGGCAAGACTTTCAAATTATGTAGCCTACTAATTTTTTTCATACCACATCAAGCATAACTGGTTTTATATTAGTACACCTTCTTAGATGTAGATCTTTCTTTAAATGGGGTGATATTGGCGATTTTAAAATTCAGCAAGTTGAATTTTATACATTTAATAAATGAGCATGCAAATGTGCCCATTTGCGGAGAAAATCTGGAAGGAAGCTGTTTACGTATTTGCGCATTTACTTTAAGCTTTCGGTTCGACTTACACCCGTGAACAGATTTGATCGCATATGAAAGCTGTTTAAAACATAAAAAGAGGTCACCTACTCTTGACCACTCATTAATTGAAACAGACTAATTACATTGATTGACTGAGTTACAAATAAACAACCAAATAATAGATCAAGTATCGCAATATAAATATCTTGGCGTCACAATTACTGACAAGTTGACTTGGTCTGACCACTGCCAAAGCCTCTGCAAGAAAATGCCCCAAAGATTTTTCTGTCTTAGTAAACTAAAAACATTTCGTATAGAGAAAACCATTAGGCCTATAATCACAACCTTCGCAATCACCTGCTGGTATGGTAATACTACTACATTGAACTAACACTGGATAGACCGCCTAATAAACAAAGCCTCTCGTACTACACAGACAGAATTACCATCTCTTGCAGATCTATTCAATTCAAGGTGCCTGTCTATGATTGATAAAATCCTTCAAGATCATGTACACCCGCTTCACGGTAGTGACATCATATCCAGTCGAAGTGGTCGGCTTCTTTCAATAAGAGCAAGAACAGAGAGATTTAGGAACTCTTTTGGTCCACTATCAGTGAGAATCTTTCAAAAGAATCATCAGTCAGCGGGAAAAATCAATAGATGACTCCTAAATGATACTTTTTCTTTCATGATAAATGGTATGATAATGTGCGTGAATGTTTATTGTGCTTGTTTACAAATGGTTCTTTAATATTGTTTTAGGTATGTTTTATACGGAATTTATGTAATCAAATCAAATTTTCATTTATTTAAATCAATAAATGAACCTTATCTTATTTTTAACAAAAAATTTCTGCTCATCTTCTAACATAAATCATAAAGAAGAAACATCAATAGACAAGGAATGGAAGAGAGTGGAAACAACAATAAAGACAGTCTGCCAGGAAGTCTTGGGCCCACAGAAACGCAATCACAAGGAATGGATCTCAACGGTCTCCCTGAAGAAAATAGAACAGAGAAGAGAAATGAAGGCAGTACTAAACAACAGTCGGACACGTGCAGAAAAAGCCAAGGCACAGGAACAATACACAAAAGCAAATAAGAGTGTAAAGAAGAGCGTCAAAGCTGACAAAAGAATTATGCAGATGCTCTAGCTGCAGAAGCTGAGGAAGCAGCCAGAAATGGAAAATACTTGTATACCATCACCAAGGAGTTATCTGGGAAGTTTAGTAAACCTGAAAGACCGGTGAAAGATAAAGAAGGAAAGCAGATAATCGATGACGAAGGACAAAAGAGAAGATGGGTAGAATACTTTGAAGAGCTACTTAATAGGCCAACCCCACCAGACCCACCTTATATCCAGCCAGCGGACATAGACCTGCCGATAGACTGCAATGCACCTACAAAGGAAGAAATACGCCAAGCCATCAAGAAGCTTAAAAGCGGCAAAGCACCTGGACCAGATGATATCCCTGCGGAGGCACTGAAAGCGGACTGGGAGACTACAGTAGAGCTCTTACACCCCCTCTTCCAAAAGATCTGGGAAGAGGAGAAAGTCCCAACAGAGTGGAAAGAGGGACTACTCATTAAACTCCATAAGGAAACTTAAGCTCCTGCTCTAATTATAAAGGAATTACCCTACTGTCAATCCCAGGAAAGGTGTACAACAGGATTCTGCTTGGCAGAATGCAAGATGCTGTTGATACGAAGCTGCGAGATCAACAAGCCGGCTTCCGCAAGGATAGATCGTGCACTGATCAAATAGCTACACTGCGCATCATCCTGGAGCAGTCGCTCGAGTGGAATTCCCCCCTATATGTCAACTTTATTGACTATGAAAAGGCTTTTGATAGCGTAGACAGGGAATCACTTTGGAGGCTGCTAAGACATCATGGGGTCCCTGAAAAAATTACCTCTATAATTAAGAATTCTTATAAAGGATTGAAATGCAGAGTGATCCATAGAGGCCACCCAACAGAGGCATTCCACGTACGGACAGGAGTGAGACAAGGTTGTTTACTGTCACCATTTCTTTTTATGCTAGCGATAGACTGGGTTATGAGGACATCCACATCAGATAAGCGTAATGGCATCCAGTGGACGCTATGGTCACAACTAAACGATCTAGATTTTGCGGATGACCTGGCATTACTCGCACATACTCAGCAGCAGATGCAGGAAAAGACCAACATCGTGACAGAAAACTCCACTCGCCTTGGCCTCAACGTCCACAAAGGGAAGACCAAGTTCCTTAAGGTCAACGCAGAAAACACATCGCCTATCACTCTCAATGGTGAAGCGCTTGAAGAAATAGAAGAATTCACCTATCTAGGCAGCATCGTCAATAAGAACGGTGGAACCGATGCCGATGTGAGGGCAAGAATTGGCAAGGCCAAGTCAGCCTTCCTTCAACTTAAGAATATCTGGAGCTCAAGAGAAATATCCATGAAAACAAAGATCAAGATCTTCAACTCAAATGTGAAGTCTGTCTTACTCTGTGGCGCTGAAACATGGAGGACCACAGCTACCAACACCAAGAAGATTCAGACTTTCATAAGCTCATGTCTCATGAGAATTTTGCATATACGCTGGCCGGACATAATCAGTAATGATGAGCTCTGGAGTTGCACGGGTCAACAGGCAGCCGATCTGGAGATCATGCAAATAAGATGGAGATGGTTGGGGCACACACTCCGAAAACCAGCTTCCAACATTACCAGACAGTCCCTATCATGGAACCCCCAAGAGAAGAGGAAGAGGGGCCGACCTCGTAACAGCTGGCGACGTGACCTGGATGCCGACGTCAAGAGATCAGGTCATTCTTGGGGACAATTAGAAAGACTCGCTCGGGACCGGGATGGCTGGAGAGCCCTTGTTGGTGGCCTATGCCCCGATAGGGTTAGTAGGCGTTAGTAAGTAAGTAAAGTCTAACATAAATATAAGTAATTCTAAAACACATTTATTTGTATTATTAATTTAATAAATATAAGAGACTTATTTAATAGCACTATATTATATTATTTCTGTAGTTAATAATGTTTAAAATATAAACTCCTTAAAATGGACAAACAATTAATGCAGGATATGTACATTTACAACTGTTTTACGTAAATTTGTTTAATCTTCTAAAGATGACATCTTGTAATGAATACAAATGTTGGATTTATATAAAGAAATAATAATACGTCAGTAATTCAGTAATATTTATTATGTTACAAAACATAACTAGTTAGGCATCACTATTGAATAAAATGTAAATGTGGAAACGTTTTATAATTAAAGGGAGATAATTAGCCCGTCTTATTTGAGCAGATCTTTCTTTATTTTTCTTTTGTAAAGCATAAATAATACCTTACAATTTATAACTTTGAAATGATCAAACTGTACAAAATTTTTGTAAATTATATTAATATTATATGAGTAAAGAATTTATATGTATATTTTTAAACATTACATTAACTACCCAGTACAATTATTAAGTATTCTTTTCCGCTTAATGATATTTGCTAGCAAAACCTCTGCAAAAACTTTAAAGGACCTCTCGGTTAAACTGAGATCAAAATATAATAAACAAATGAGAATGTCTAAACAATAATTACCATAAATGTGAAATTTTAGTAATAAAATATTGTATATTTTTTTATAAATGCAAATAAAAAGGATGATAATCACTACCACGTTAATTTTGTATAAATATAAAATGATTTTCTCTATAAATAATCTAATAATCTCCATTGCTTTTGGCTTTGGTCTGCTACGGAGTTATAATTGTCCTATACAAATAATTTTATTAAAAAGTATAACAGAGCAGTTTGACTTTTAGGTAGTTGGCATGCTGAATGGTTTATAAATCCTAGCTTGGCAAAAGGTAGCCGATCCCTGGTCTAGAGAATTCAGTGTTGGTCGATCAATGAATTCAGTAACAACATCAACATCGTCAACAACAAAACGCTATCTTTGTTTGCTCTTTAGTCTGGCCGAATTAATGTCTTACGTCCGGACGTATTGGCCGCGATATCGTTTGACTGAGACTCATCATTCTTCGGAATTAAAATAGGAGATTCCAACACAAACCCGTAGTCAGTCTGGGAAAAGACTACCTATAAACAAAACGTTTAAACTATTTCCAAATACAATCGTTTTGAACAATTAATGTCGGCTGATCGATTTGGTCTGGACATTTTTATAGAATATGTCTTTAAATAAACTAGCAGTAGGGATGGATTAAGAGAACAAGAGGTCCCATATACAAAAAAAAGATTATGGCGCCCCACGCTGGTTCTTTATTCTATTCAAATTTCTGTTAAATATAAGATGTGAAAAATTTATTTTATTGCAATTCAAAATAAACAGAGGGGCACATAGGCCTTTCATAGGTAAAACTACGGACAATTTCAATCCATTGTGTGTGTGTGTGTTGTGATCTTGGTTCACTTGCATCGTTTACAGTAATCCAAAATAATTATGAGCCAAGGACCTAAGAGAATTCTTACTTAGAAAAATGTATATGTTAGGCCTATGTCGACCTCTTCCACCCCTAACCCCCCCCCCCCAACCTCCCTTCTTCACTTGATGCCCTAAGCACACATGATTATTTTGCTTATTGGTTGAGCTAGCGGTTATACGTTTTATGACACTATAAAAATAAGCACAATTTTCCATATCCATATTTATTGATCAAAGTAGCTTTTTACATTTTCACAGCTCCCCGCATCGATTTATTTATGGATCAAACTTATGCAATCATTTCTGGTCGTCTGCTAATAAAAATTGTATTTCATAATTATAAGGCAGTAACTCCAAAATAGACATTCTCAATAACATATTCATGTTGTTTTTATTTTTATAATTTCTCTTAGAATTTAAGGTGTATCGAGGACCCCCCCTTCTGAATACGGACCTGTTTGCAAGAGGCAAGGGCACCCTGCTCACGCCACAAAACAAAACAAAAAAGACAGAGAGGAGAAAAACAAAGTCACCGCATCCCTACGGCAAGTTTCTCCTGGCCACTGGAGATACGTTAAGCCGCAAAATGAGTTCCAACTCGCAAACGACTCAACAACCCGGGCCGTTGACAGGTTAAATCCCACAAGCCTCCTGTCCCTATCATCAGATTAAGACCGCGGCATACAATGAGTTCGCCTCCAGGGGCAGAACTATTCTTCACGAGACTCAAAGCGGCACTTCAAGAAACGCGATCCACCAAAACTGTTTACATTTAATTCCCCCTACCTCCCTCCTACACCCTTTTTTCAAACAATAACTTTCTTTTTGTCTTGCTTGTGGTTCGTGTCAAGGGTCATAGTTTACTTTCAATCAAAAGTAGCCCGTCGCTTGAATTTTCTCTTCTTAAATGATGAAATATTTTAGTAGTTTTTCCTCCTTCACTTTCAAGAAGATTGTATTTTTACTAGGTTGAATTTCGTAACGACTCGTGAACGAATACGTGTTAGGCGACTTAGGCGTATGCAGAATGGAGGCTTTAACCACACATACATCTCCCCCCCCCCCCCGCCTCCCTTTACCATATTAGCTGACTTTCGGTAAATATTTCAGCGGATTCTGTGTTTGTTTCTTGAATTAACGAAATCAATTAGTCAATTAACTTAACTCTTTCTCTGGCAACTGGGTGTAATCCACCCAGGAGACGGACTTCTATTGCTCACAACTCATATCTCATTTCAATAATTGTTCTCATATTTTAACTAATCCTCAAGATACTTGACAAGAACACATTGGACTAGAAAACTATTTCATAAACAAACCCTTGTGATTTATGATCTATTACTTCCTAGATCCTCCCTCCCTCTCCCCGCCTCCAATCCTGTCATCAATCAGAAAGACAAGAAGTAGTTTTAATTATTTATAAGTTGAAGAACAACTTGACAGTGATATTAAACACCGTACGCAGTATATAAATATGACGTCAAGTAAAGAGTTTATCCAGAAACGTGGAAACAGGAAGTGTGACAGAACTCGTGTAAACTTGTATTTGGAGGCTTAACATTGGCTAAAAACAAAATGTTTATAATTCTTATAAAGACAAGCTAACGATGAATGACAATGTTATTATCATTGACATAACCTTGTATGCTTATGGTTACATTCATCCGTGTGTTTGTTAGGTTGTACATATGAAGTTATCTGACGTTTCGTTATCAGAACATAATTAACGAAGATATAAAAAGTTGTATGTCTATTTTAGAACTGTAATCCAGGTCAACAATGACGTGATGAGAAAACCGAGGATTAGCGCTAACAACAAATTAGAGTCAATTTTTGACAAATTACATTTATCGATCAATAAAGTAAACTTCTTTTAAATTTGTTGTTATAAGGGATTGTAACAACGTATTTATTAATGTGTCGCTGCGGGAAAAATATTAATGAACTATCAATCGAAATTGTTTCGAGTCTAAGCTACACAAAATTGCATTATGTTAGAAGTATTCTTATAATGATTAATTATTAACGATTTTTTAAATAAGTCTTAGAAGATATATTGCTCCAATACCTTAATTTAAGGATGTTAAATAATCTAAAACATTTAAACTATAACTTGGTTGTAAAAGTCTATAGACGTTATGGCAATAAGAAGAGGTAAAAAGTAAGTAAAGTACCCTTCGGACCAAACTGATCATAGTGCTGGTGAAGCAGCGTTCACCAGTTACTGTGGCCACGGCACAATGCCCAGCCGCCTTTACCTCAGGTAAAGGTGCCCATCAGAGCTGGGTAGAATCAGGGACACCCTAAAGTTCTGGGGAAAAGTCCTAGGCTCCAACAGGAAGGTGCCCATCAGAGCTGGGTAGAATCAGGGACACCCTAAAGTTCTGGGGAAAAGTCCTAGGCTCCACCAGGATTTGAACCCAGGAACCTTCGGATCGCCAATCGATCGCGCTGTCGCTCGGCCATCGTTTTCTAATAAGAGGAGGTACGGTGAAGGAAATATTTTGTAAAAGTTGGTAATTTTACAAAGATACTACACTACCATAAAGTCAGAAATCAGAGATTACTTCACTGTAACCTACATTCTTGGATTTTTATTTAATGATTTTAAAGTAAGCCTATCCTTTTAAGAAAAGCAATTAATGCGAAAGACTTAATTATGATTAGCATGAGAAAAATGTGCTGTGTGGAGATCTCATGTAGTGTTCACTGTTTCAGTTTCGTCTATGTAAGATTAGATTCCTAAATAAAATAATTCATCTTACGCTTGAACTTGATTCTTGACCTATGCAGTCAATGTTACACAAACTACTTATGCAACTTAATATAGTATGTACAACATGCAGTATATTTACATACATACATGTGTGAGAGAGACTTTTACAGCGCTTAAAAGAATTTATAAAATTGTCTTTCCCTGTCCTAACCAATCAGAAAACACACACACAGGGAGAAAGCACCAATCGCACATCGCCAAACAAAGTCGTTTGTGCCCCAGGGAGCCAATTAAAAAAGAGATGTTTGATTTTCCCGCCTTACCAAGCAAACATTGGAAAGAGAATCAGATCTGTCACAGACAACTTGGGATAACGAATTAGTTTATTTCATTTTTTTTTTAAATTATTGTTGTAGCAAAGAGGATTACAATCCACAATCTAAAATATAGATTATTAGGGGATAGGATTTATGTAGCTTTTTCTGTATACGATAAATATAGTTCATTGGTTGTTTTGAATGTATAATCAAAGACTAGGTAGTTATCGAAAACATGATATTTTTAGGTCAGTGAAATCCAGTTAGAACCAGACAGCTCCTCAAAGCCTAATCACCACATTGACTTTTGTTCGTTTTGATAAAAATTAAAGGAGTTATTCCAAATACATTTACGGTAATTAGAACTGAAAAAAACAACAACCAATTATTGTATGTGCATTGCTGATCTATACGCATATAGCAGCCATATGACCCCCCCCCCACACACACACACATACCGGTAGTGAAGAGGCTTCCATATCGACGAAAATCAATGCAAAATTAATTTAGCGCTGCACATTTTTATTTACATCATTGCGAAAACTGATACGCAATAGTAGTTGATATTTGACATCTATAGTGGAATAACTATCGCTGCATTAAAACAAATAAGATAAACGATGTTTTGTTATTTGGCCCAAAGTTTGCAATAGAGAAGCAGAAAGAAGAGTTTTACTTTATAATTTAATGTGCAAGATAATAATAATAATAATGAGAATATCGCCAAAAGTAAGATTTACAAAAGAGAAAGAGGAGTTTGAAAGAGGACAGTAGGATTAAAGCTTTTGACAGTCTGCGTGCTAATCTGTCAGTCAGTCAATGAATTAATCTCCAAGCATGTATATCTATCTATCTTTAACTATAAATGCAAAGCACTAAGACTTAGGAGTAATAAAAACTGATAAGTTATCTTGGAATCCACATATTGATGAAGTTATTAAAAACTCTAAGAAAACATTAGGATTCATAAAAAGGAACTTTTACAAATGTAATAGGAACATAGAACTAAAATGCTATCTAACATTAGTCAGACCTATACTTGAATATGCATCTGCTGTATCGATCCTTTTAACTGAAGAAAACAGTAACAAATTAGAAAAAAATCAGAAAAGAGCTGCAAGATTCATTTTTAGCGAATATTCACAACTGACAAGAGTAAGAACAATTTTTAAATCACTAAACTTAGAAATATTAGAGGACAGAAGGGCAAAGAGTAAAGTAGTAATAATACATAAGACATTAAATTTTAATTTAAAAATACAACACAAAAACAATTTGTTGCAAAGCTCAGATAAACATAAAGACAAATACACTTTATTTATCCCTTATGCTAGAACAAATGCATAAAAGTACTCTTTCATCCCGAGTGGCATCTGGGCAAGGAATGGGTTGCCTGAGCAAACCAGGAAAACCAGTAACATCATTTAAAACACTAAAAGAAATGCAGGACTAGACTCTTGCCGCGGATGAGCATAGGACGCAATAATCTTCTTTATAGAAGGAGCGTCTGTAATAGATAAGATATATATATCATAATATATATATATATTATATATATATATATATATATATATATATATATATATATATATATATATATATATATATATAATATATATATATAATATTATAGAATATGAACATTATGGTGACGTTCTCGTACGCCTCAACGAGTCAATACTTCTTTTATTTCCAAACCACCCAACCTTCCATCTAGTCCGATAAGATTTAATCGTGCCATAAACAGAATCAAAGGAAATAAACAATGAGATATAATTAATGACTCTGCCCGCTTCACGGAAATTAACGACGCAAACATTCTATTATTTGTTTATTCTGTCTTGGTGATTTATGTATTTATCAAATTGTTGACATTATGGCTGGATTTATATTTGTGATGATTTGTTATGGCTCATGTTATTTGCAGTTGGTTTGTCAATCAAGCGTTAGCCTATCGTTTTACTCGTGTGTTGTTTTGTTTTGTGTTCAATATACATTCTTTTCTTGATGGAAAATGTTTAATTGCACGTGGGTTCTTTTAATTAAAGATATTTATTGGATGTTATAATTTATATCTTTGAACTAGTTCTGCTTTTATCAAATATAAAAGATGTATTAAATATGCTCTTGCAGAAATCCTACAGTAAAAGCGTTGATGTAAACCTTTTAGAAAAAAAGTAAAAAAATTTTTTTATGTTATTATCAATATATATGTTGGTGTATTTAACTTAATGCATATCGATGTAAAAGCAATGAACAATAAATAAAATGTAAAGAAATGAATTAAAAATGTGAAAAAAGTATTTCGTGGTTATTTTTTTAATTGTAGTTCTAGGCCTATTTGTAAGTTTTAACCGAATCCAAAATAAAATATTGCACTCGATAATTAGCTTATAACCAAACAAACACGATAAAACTAAATAAGTTTTATATTACATTAAATATAGCATAATCAAATTGGGCAAAAATATTAATTATAAAATCTTTGAGACTGTTTCTTGGCTTACTCTGTTTATTAGAAAGATTTTTTTAAAGTGTTTAAAAGTGTATATTTCCCATTCAATTAATCTCCTGGTGTACCATCTGGGGGACTTCTACAACGTTCGACCATTTCCCATCTTGCAATCTTGTTTTTACAAATTTCATTCTTCTTTTACTTTTTGGGTCTTTTAGTAAATTATCCAATAATCTCCAAGTTCTATTATATCTAAGGCTAAACATGTTTTATGTTCTATTATAACTCAACATCATTTTAAAAAAAACATTAATAAAGATGCGGGACTAGACTCGGACCACGGATGAGCGTAGGACGGATACTCTTCTTTATAGAAGGAGCATCTGTAATATATAAGATAAGATGAGGTTGCAACCCGAATCAGCAGAAGCCGTTCGCACGGAATGACCTAAGGCTTGCTGACGGACGATCTGCAGTTTGAGTAACAGATAAACCTCTTATTACAACACTCAGACTATCATTGTGTTTAAAACTAAAGTCCCGATGAAGACAGACTGGGACCATTAATATTATTACCAGTCTCTCTCTCTCAAAGTTTAATAGCTTCCCAGCTATATTAAAATCTGCTGTAATATGCCGAGTATCTGGTTCTTACATTAAATATTTACCCATCTTTCCTTCCAGACTTTCTATATGTCAAGAAATTATTTACAAAACTTTTCATCAATAGCTTTTTATTTTTATTTTACATTTCAACATTTGTATCTAAAAGATGGACCTCTATCGAAACTTTGTATTTATTTCCTGCAACTTAATATCTGACACGCTAAAGCTACAATCCAATGTCCTGACCAAGTGTAAATAACGAAATAGCTAGGGTGACATCAGCCAGGCATTCACCTGGCCTGGTAGGCTATAAGCGCTTGGTCATCCTAAACACTAGAAATGGCGGTCATGTGGATGGAAGCTAGAAATACAACCCAATAACAGCCTGTTGCAATGCTCAGATAAACATAAAGACAAAAACACTTTCCTTATCCCTTATGCGAGAACAAATGCATATAAGTAGTCTTTCTTCCCGAGTGGCATCAGGGCAGGGAATGGTTTGCATGAAAAAAAACAGAAAAATTAGTAACTTAACATCAGTTAAAACATTAATAAGATGCTAGACTAGACTCAGACCACGGATGAGCGTATGACGCAATCATTTTCTTTATAGAAGGAGCGTCAGCAATATATATGATAAAATAAGAATAGAGGAAGAGGAGTCTATTATTGCAGGCTTTGGTGACTTTTAATTTGAAATTGGGGGCGTTGTAACTGAATGATATTTGATGTTTCTTTTCGCCATTATTATGTTTTAGCAATTACTTTGATTGAATAAAGCATCATACATCTCTAATATGGAGTTTAGTTACGTGTGATTGTGTGGCAGGTGCAAATTATAGTCTAGGTATAGACAGTCGCTGAGGGTGTCACAATCCAGTAACACCTGCTGTAACATAAACATACAAAATGGCCAGCTATATCAGCGCCTATAACAAAGTTCGATGCAATATCCAGCTATAGTAATAATGCAACTACCCTAATTCAACATAATGACCAGCTATAACAACAGCCCTACACCCAACCATCTATTAGCAATAGTCCTACACCCAACCAGCTATAACAATAGTCCTACAACCAACCACCTATAACAATAGCCAAAATGAAATTACAAACGATAACCAGTACAACAACCATCTAGTCAACTATCAATACTATAACATTTCAACGTAACCAAACTATCAATGCTGAAACATTTCAACGTAACCAAACTATCACTGCAATAACATTTCAACGTAACCAAACTATCACTGCAATAACATTTCCACGTAACCAAACTATCAATGCAATAACATTTCAACGTAACCAAACTATCAATGCAATATCATTTCAACGTAACCAAACAATCAATGCAATAGCATTTCAACGTAACCAAACTATCAATGCTATAACATTTGAAGGTAACCAAACTATCAATGCTATAACATTTCAACGTAACCAAACTATCAATGCTATAACATTTCAACGTAACCAAACTATCAATGCTATAACATTTCAACGTAACCAAACTATCAATGCTATAACATTTCAACGTAACCAAACTATCAATGCTATAACATTTCAACGTAACCAAACTATCAATGCTATAACATTTCAACGTAACCAAACTATCAATGCTATAACATTTCAACGTAACCAAACTATCAATGCTATAACATTTCAACGTAACCAAACTATCAATGCTATAACATTTCAACGTAACCAAACTATCAATGCTATAACATTTCAACGTAACCAAACTATCAATGCTATAACATTTCAACGTAACCAAACTATCAATGCTATAACATTTCAACGTAACCAAACTATCAATGCTATAACATTTCAACGTAACCAAACAATCAATGCTATAACATTTCAACGTAACCAAACTATCAATGCTATAACATTTCAACGTAACTAAACTAGTAATGTTATAGCATTTCAACGTTTCTCAAGACTGAACAAGAAATATGCATATTAGCGGTCTGTATTTTTTTTTTAGTGTTTTGCTTAATTTAAAATCAACGTTAATCTAATAATGTCATTAATTTGCTTTTTGTTTTTGTCAAGAAAGCAAATTGATTTTTCTTTTAATCCCTTGAAAACAATTGAAAAAAAAATATTTAAGTAGTTTTAAAAGCTAGTTCAGTTTTTAGGTGTTTCATTTTCCTAATAGATTTACTTCTACATCTTGATTATTTATCTATAGTAAAGTGGGCCTACACGTCGAAATAAATTGATCATAGGTTGGGTGAAGCAGCGACCACCAATTTCTGTGGACACGGCATATTTGGGGATTGTGTAGTCAGAACAATGCCCAGCCACCTTTATTTTACCCCAGCTAATGTCAGCTACCCATCAGAGCTGGATAGACCTAGGTACACCCTCGAATCCCGGGAAAAATCCTAGCCCTCACCAGCATTCTAACCCGAACGGACTGCCGCTCGTCAACCAATTTTTTTTCTATGCTAGCATAAATTGTATGAAAAGATGTGGCTGGGTTGTTGTTGTTTTTTGTTAAAGACAATTCTGGCCCAGGCAGGCCATTAGCCCAGGCCGAAACCACACAAGAAAAATTCCCCACTTTATTGAATGGGCTGGCTAGAAGATAACTTCAAAGCATCGACTGACTGGCCGTTGGTCCAGAGTTTAACCGTTCTATTTTGAACTGATAACAATAGTAATGATAATGACTAATTATTTAGCGCATGAAAACATATTGAATTTACCATGCTCAGTGCGCTTTCTTATTCTTTCCACATTATTATTTAGTCATCGAAGTTAGGATAGGGAAAGCAGAAAAACACTAGCCATAGAGCAATGTCTTCAAACTCTTGTTAAAGGAATATTTTGTCTCACAATTCCTCTAGTGCAAGTTGTTCTACAAAGCAGGTGCCGCATATTCAAGCGACTATACTGGAGACCCTGAGCAAACACTGCGATGAGGAGCCCATGCCCTTTGGAGGCACATGCTTCACAATGATCTCCCAAAGATATGAAGGCGCAATGCCATCCATGCAGCTCTAGATTAATGAAGGAATCTTATGATGAATTCGCCTTATCAGAGGGAGCCAGTGGAGATGTCTAAGAATTTGAGTGATGTTAATATCATCATTTAGCCACAAAATCGTCAATGTCTGGACTAAAGGATAAAATAAGCAGAAAGGGCTCATACTTCATCCACAAATATATTTTTTTCTGAGACTGGCCTGTAGATGTACAACCGTAGACTTTTCCGGTGTTATATTTATCTTGTCTTACATATTACAGACGCTCCTTTTCTATAAAGAAGATTATTGCGTCCTACGCTCATCCTGGTCTGAGTCTAGTCTTGCATTTTTTATTAGTGTTTTTAATTATGTTAAGTTAACGGTTTTCAGGGTTTGTTCAGGCAAGCCATTCCATGCCCGGATGCCACTTGGGAAGAAAGAGTACTTATATGCATTTTTTCTCGCAAAAGGGATAGAAAAGTGTTTTTTGCCATTATGTTTATCTGAGAATTGCAACAGGTTGTTATTTTCGGTATATCTGGAAGTAGACCATATAATATTATTGAACATAATGTAGGTGGGGAAGCAAAAAAAAAAAAACACTTTCTATTGGTAGCCCAATTAGACTTTAAAACGAACTACTTAAGCTGTTTGGTGACCATAAACTTTATGATAATTCATATAAATATGGCAATAATTAAAGATCATTTCACAGATTTCTATTAAGCTCAATGAGATCATAGATTCCAAATAACTCAAATCACTTGTCGATGCTCTCTTTCAGAAGCGTCACTTCAGAAATGGCTGGAATATTTAACTTTTTTTGTTTGTTTACTTTTCTGCTCTACGTTTCCTAATGAATTAATTACATTACCCTAAGACGTCATTAATCAGATGCCCCCTTCGCGCCCCCTTGTTCCTAATTACCCTACATCTAGCTTTGATGCGCTCATACTCTTAATTAGGTAAACACATTTCGCAACAAGAAGACTACAAGACAAGCTACATATATTTGTAGATACACATATTTGTAGATACACATATTTGTAGATACACATATTTGTAGATACACATACTTGTAGATACACATATTTGTAGATACACATATTTGTAGATACATATATTTGTAGATACACATATTTGTAGATACATATATTTGTAGATACACATATTTGTAGATACACATATTTGTAAATACACATATTTGTAGATACACTTTTTAAAACTAAACAAATGTCCGAACAGAGAGGGGGGAGGTGGAAAGGGTGCTAAACCTGTCTTGATGAAATATCGAGGGTAAAAAACGGACATGGAATCAGACAGCTATTGCAGTTTTTTTTATTCTTCTTTAAAATGATGACGGATAGTATTTAGCTAAATGACATATCTGGGGAAACCAGACTTAGGCACTGCATGGCCGTTTTGACTTGCTGCTGGAATCTATCAGAATATAAAGTATTGATTGTTGGCCTAATTAACTCGTGATATTTTTTTCTTCTCTTCCTTTTTCCCATCACAAGGTCAGTGTGAACTACGCAATTCTGAGATCATACGCCAGGTATTATCTCGTTATAGCTGGAACATATCATTTTAATCAGTGGGTCTGAAAATAGGACACGCTGGGTAGAATTATCATCGGCTGATGGTGTTGTTGGTGTTGTTGGTGTTTTTTTTCTGTTGTTTTATTTTGCTGTCGGTCAAAGACGCTGTTGTGGCCGCATCATTGATCCTAATATTTTGATGTGCTTTAGATTCGCTCTGATCATAATTTTAGCACCGCTATTCACACAGATAGTCAGAGTAAGATAGAGAGAGAGAAGGGGAGAGAAAGAGATACACAATGTTGTGTTTAAACATTTAGGCTCACCATGCCTGCATAATATTTAAGACTTGTCCATGGTGAACCTAAAAGCTCATAATATACCGACATTTCCGGTCCTATTCGTTCATTTACTAACAAAACATGACTTTGTGATGCGTTACTGGTTGTTTTTCAATTAAGTAAAGATGTAGTAGATTAATTATTTTAAAAAAAAAGACGTTGCCGAATGAAAACGATGGATTGTGAACGTCAGACGTGAAGAATCATCATCATCATCATCTGTCCTTTGGGTTCCTTGTGGAACATAGGGCCTCTGTCAAAGCACGCCACTCTTCACGGTCTCTTGCTAGTCGCTTCAATTCTTCCCAGCTCTTTCCAGTTCTTTCAGTTTCATCCAGTATGCTTCGTCTCCATGTTCGCTTGGGTCTTCCTCTATGCCGTTTACCCTGGGGATTCCACTCTAAGGCCTGTCTAGCTCTGTTGTTGTTATCTTTCCTGAGGGTGTGTCCAATCCATCTCCACTTCCTTTCCATGATTTGTTGTTCTACTGTTCTTTGTCCACACCTCTCCCACAGCTTGGAGTTTTCTACCTTGTCGAACCATTTTATTTTGAGTATATTTCTTAGGCATCTGTTAACAAAGGTCTGGAGTCTATTTTTAGTTTTCTCTGTCGTTCGCCATGTTTCAGACCCATAAAGTAGGACCGTTTTAACGTGAAGAATCATCTTTGATTTATTCCCTAACTTATTGCTTGATGCAAAATAATTTTGGTTTTGTGTCCTTATGTATCTATAGGTCATGTTTATTTTCATAACCGAGATACGTTAATTTTGACTATTTTATTTTATAAATCAAGTTAAATTTAACTTAACGCTACTAACAATCAACTATTATTTATCGTATACTCACTTTTGATGTTAAAAACGGTTTCTCATAACTCATAACTAATCTTGTAGCCTTAGTATATATTTCTAAAAGCTCAGAACTGGACGACCAGGTTGAAATAAATTGTCAAACACCAGCAAAAGGCGAAAAGATCATTTAATGAATATTGACGGAAATGAACGGAAGTTTTGTGAACACGATAAACCTTGACCTATTGAAAAAGTTGGATGTTAGGCCTCATTAAGACTTGTCCATAGAGCCCATAGTCTAGGCACAGACAACAATGACATAATATTTATATTTACTTTTCTACTTTACATTTTTATACCAGTCTCACAGTTTCCGGTGAACTATTTCCTGTAGATTAAATGAGGACGCCCTAAACTCTAAACATTCGCAACCCTCACGCTCTTTTCGAATCAGCCCTTTTTTATTTTAGCGTCTATACCGAATTATGTACTTTGCAAACACAACAGTTTCAAAGACCGTTTCATTATCTAAACTCAAGAGTTCCACAAGGAACTGTTCTAGGATCCCTACTATTTCTATTTTATATTCATGACGTACTCAATTGCATCAACATATGAACAAAAGTAAGGTTCTTTGTAGATTGTTGTATACTTCATACAACAATGAAGGCAGGAAAACATAGTGAACTCTTACAAAAAGATGTATTACATAAATGGGAATCTAACTGGTAATGCCTTGAATAGATCCGTTTATTGACTGGAAGCAATTAAGGTGTATCTCGATAAAAACAAAAAACATTTCCGGTATTGAATGCGGAGAACTGACTGTTGTAGCCGATGTTTCTGAATGACATTTCGACACATCTCAGTGAGTTGAGCTTGCATTTACATGGACGGGATCGAAAAGAACTTGAAGTGTTGGATCACTGGAATGAAATCGCATTGAAACATTGAAACTAAACATATCTTGCGGTGAAATCAATTTCAAAACATTTAACTATTTCCTTCATTAAATGCAAATTAAGATAGATGAGCTTTTTAGGAGCTTTTTATGAACAAAGGCAAAACTTTCAAATTCATGGATTCATGTTTCCATATTACATCAAGCCTCACTGGTATCATCTTACAACAAACTAATTAGATCTGGATCTTTTTAAAGTGGAGGGAATTTATACATAGGATATATAAGATCAGCCCTAGAATACTGCCTGCCCCTACAAACAACAGCCAACCGGACACAGCTAAATACAATAGACACAATACAGAACCAAGCCCTGCGCCTCATCAGTGGGGGTATGAGATCTACACCCACAGCAGCGTGTGAAATAGACTCAAACATTGAACCACTGCAACTAAGACGAGACAGAGCCGCTTTAGAAGCAGTCGAAAGGTACAAAAGACTGGAGAATGACCACCCAAACAAAATACTTATTGAACGCAACAGAACAGCCTCAAAAAAGAAACAAAAGTCCCTATTGCAAATAGCAGACGAACTACAACAAAAACACCACCTCCCCCAAAACCGAGAACCAATTACAAGACATTCGCTTTTACCCCCCAGTGGAAGACAAAGGCAACCAAGAATTAAAACCTTTTTGAACAACAAAAGCCTAACCAAAACATCTAACCCGCTAGAACTTAAAGTAGGTGCACTAGAAACCATTGAAAGCTATACAGATACAGCCATCCACATCTATACAGATGGCTCAGCATTTAAAGCCACAATAAATGCTGGACTAGGCGCTTACCTGATCTTCCCTGACAAAAAATGCCTTGAGATAAGTGCACCATGTGGGAAATATTGCACAAACTTTCGAGCAGAAGTAGATGCCATGATTATTGCCCTTGAGACATTGGAACATAAATATAACAACAAACATCTTGCCCCAGCAGATATAGTCATCTTCACCGACTCTCAATCAGCACTTCAAACAGTAGCAAGCCAAACCTCACCAAGCTTGAAAGAAATCACCCTATTAGAACACACTCTGGACTACCTAATAAGCACATACAACATCAACATAACTCTACAATGGATCCCAGGACATATTGGCATACCAGGAAATGAAAAAGCTGACAGACTGGCTAGAAAGGGAGCTAGCATGGACCAATATGAAAGACCTGTCAGCTACAACACAGTGTGCAACATACTAAAAAACAACTTTAAGGAGGAATGGCTAAATCAATGGTCTCAGGGAACAACTGGAAGAAAAATGTACAGAGAAATGAATCAGCCCAACAAACAAGACAACATAAAGTTTCTCCCCCGCAAAGAATAATGCACTATTTTCCAGTTGAGAACAGGACATATAGCACTCAGCTCACACCTAAATAGAATAAACCCAACTCACCCACCTAATTGCAGACGTTGACCCAGCCCACAAGAAACTGTAGACCAATTCCTGCTTGAATGTCCTGAGCTGGCCGACCTCAGATACACTCTGCTCCCCCCTCCCCAACCTACCATTACCAACACACTATATAGCAGTATTGAACAACTGAAAAAGACATGTAAATATGTTTGTCTGGCATTGACTGCAAGAGAGCAAACAGCTCTGCAGACTGGCTAATAGAAGAAGAAGAAAAAGAATAGTGGAGGGTAATTGGCATTTTTTCATTTTAAACATTTAAAAAAAATGGCATCGAAATGTGACGATTTTCGGGAAAATCTGAAAGCAAGCTCCTTTGAAAAGTCATCTGCTATTGTCAACTGCAAGGCATTCGTCCTATTTCAGCTTTTAGTTTAATTTACACTAGTGAAAATCTTTTATCGCACATGAAAGCTGTTTTAAGCATACAAAGAGGTCACTTACACTTGACCACTCAGAAGTGACTAAATACATACCTGACATTGAACAATTAGCGAAGAGCATTCTAGGAAAAGGCGCTCATTAATTGTTACATGCTAATGACATTAAAAAGCGTGTTTGTCCTCATCTCTATTAATTAAGCATAAATATATTAATTCTTAAACAAAGTTGTTTGTTATATTAATGTAATAAATACAATATATACTTATATACTTGCGTTATATTATGTAATTGTTGTAATTAGGTATTAATGTTTAAAAAAATAAACTCCTTAAATCGACCTTATTAATGCACAAAATGTTTATTTACAACGTAAATTAATTTGATACATCTAATTAGGCTACACATTGAAAAAAAAAACATAATGCTGAATTTGTATAAAGAAATAATAATTTATACATAACACTAGTTATAATAAAAAAAATTAACTGTTTGGCATCACTAACATCAATAGTATGGGCAATTTAATTAAAGGGAGACAATTAATCAGTTTTCTCTGCGTTAATATTTTTAACATGTTTCTTTTTCGTTTCCTTTTACAAAAGAAGGCTTACAATTTAAATCTATAACTTTAAAATGATCAAACTATATAATATATTTGAAATGTATATAAATATTATATGACTAAAGAATTTATTTGTACATTTAAAACATTACATTAACTACCCAGTGTGTATGATTACTACGTATCTCTTCCGCTTAACTGTATAGGCGACTAATCTGTAACGATTGTAATTAATACATTTGCGGAAATCTCAGTTAGTCTGAGAATAAATTATAATGAATGTATAGCTAATACTAGAACTATACCTTGACAAGTAAATTAAAATGTTGATACATTAAACCACTAATGTGTAAGTTGAAACATGAAATTGTGTATTAGCTATGAATGGATTAAAAAATATATTAAAAACAGGTTGATTTGTTATTAAATATAAAATGCTTTGATGATTATCTCTATAACGCTCCTTTTCTTTTGGTCTTGGTCTTGTTACGGCACTAATTAAATTGTCTTATAAAAATAATATAGTTGAGCAGTTTGACTTTCACTACAGGCTGTTAGCACACTGAATGATTTTTTTTAAATCTTAGTTTGGCACACTATAAGCAAAAGGTTGCGAACCCCTGCACTAGAGGACAGAAGTGCAAAGAGTAAAGTAATAATAATACATAATGCATCACATTTTAATTTAAAAATACAACACAAAAACAATCTATTACAATGCTCAGATACAAAAACACCTTATGCGAGAACACTTTCATTTAATTACTCTTTTTTCCCGGAGTGGTATCATGGTGTGGAATGGGTTACCCGAACAAACCAGGAAAATGAGTAACTTAACATCATTTCAAACACTTAAAATAATGCAGGACAGGATTCAAACCGCGGATGAGCGTAGGACGCAATAATCTTCTTTATAGAAAGAGCGTCTGTAATATACAATAGTTAAGATAAAGGAAACAAAAACTCTGTGCCAATCAAGTTGCAACCAATGTTTGTTTTAACACCAAAAACAAAAACACCATATTTCATTAATGAACAAAAATTCGTGTAAATTTAAAAATAATAAGAGCATTATTTGTAAAAAAAAACATTTTGCACAAACTTGAAAGTGTTTATAATGAAGAGCCTGTGGACAAACAGCTCAATGAAAATAATTAGTTTTTTGTTTTTCTTTCTCTTTAGCAATATTTGAAGTAGTTTTATAACGAACACAATTTCTTTAGAATTGTTTCATAATTAATGTGAACGTTTGCACTTTCTAAAACTAAACAAAAAGAAAAAGGAAAAAAATCAATGGTCTGCCTTTTGTTGGCACAAATATTTCAACTGAATTTTCACAAGTAATTCACAGACTAGTCTTTTTAAAGTGGTTTTGTTCAAAATCTGATATATATCTATGTATGTGTGTGTATGTATGTATGTATGTTTGTATGTATGAATGTTTGTATGTATGTATGTATGTTGCCTATGTATTTATGTAGCCTATTGATGTTTATATAGCCTATATATATGTATGTATTTATGTATTTATGTTTGTATTTATGTATGTATGCAGCCTATGTATGTATTTATGTATGTAGCCTATGTATGTATGCAATGTATATTTGTAAGGTTTGAGCCAAAATTGTAACAATGCAGTTCAACGCCCTTCTGTTTTAAAACAAAAGTCACTATTTTTACATTTCGATTTTTAATATACTTAAAGTACAACTTAAAATGTCAATTCCACTTCATACATTTCCAGACATTGAGCATCGGAGCCTAACTCTACATGAATCTACTCAACTACCTCGAGAAAATATATCAATAGAGTTTCAATCCAGGCATCTAAGGGGAGCTGATGCCGTACTTCCACTAGGCTCGCTCAACCTTATCGACGTTACTGCCTGGCGACGTAGAACGCTCATCGTACATCAGATTAACTCACGCTATGCGACGGCGGCGACGACATAACCCGTGGGTTGCATTGACTCAAAGCTTGGCTGGCTCCCTCGACACATTGGAACACATGGCAGCCCATGGGATTGTGGTTGCAGTGCGCGGATTGTGGTGGAGGTAGCAAACTATGTACAGGTAAAATCTATTTACACCCATGGGTGTAAAATAGTAAAAACGAGTCTTGAGCTAACACACCAGACCAATGTATCTGGGCTATATTGTATTGTTAGTAGCAACACCAGGTTAGCTAGTGTCCGTGTGACCCGCCTAAACAGTCTCATAGAACAATAATAGTCAGCAGTTATCTGAGAGAGAAGATATCAGCAGTTATCTGAGAGAGATATCAGCAGTTATCTGAGAGAGAAGATATCAGCAGTTACCTGAGAGAGAAGATATCAGCAGTTATCTGAGAGAGAAGATATCAGCAGTTACCTGAGAGAGACGATATCAGCAGTTATCTGAGAGAGAAGATATCAGCAGTTATCTGAGAGAGAAGATATCAGCAGTTATCTGAGAGAGAAGATTTATCATTTGATATCCAAGCAACAAGTTTTGAATAGAGCTCCCCTCCACCCTCCCCAACATTGCACCCCGTAGCGAATGCGCTTCTTGTTCATGTTAAGGAGAATGTATTGAATGCAGTGGGCGATCCTTATTGAAAGTTGACCTTTGTTTGTTGTAACCCTTTTTTGTTCATTCAATTGTCTCTTTTCGTTACGTGGAATGGGTTGCCGGAACAAACCTAGGCACAAACAGCTAAACATATTTTAAAACCCTACCTTTAATGTAAATTAGACTAACCACGGTCATGCATAGGACAAAAACGAAATGATTAACTTAGTTTGCTTTCAATTTTTAACATATATTTGAAT
Organism: Anisus vortex; assembly: GCA_949126835.1. Taxonomy (NCBI): domain Eukaryota; kingdom Metazoa; phylum Mollusca; class Gastropoda; family Planorbidae; genus Anisus; species Anisus vortex. The sequence goes on along the minus strand of OX421492.1, from coordinate 13,949,852 downwards.
AATAAAATCAGTCTATTCAATATAGATTTCTATGCATTTTTGTTTACAATTAACTTTTTTTTATTTTTAAAAAAAAATTTTTTGGTGATAATATTTTTGTCATACACTGTTGTTAATCAATATTAAAGTTCATTGTTTCAATAATATACGATAATATAACTATTTCAGATAAATAAAAAAATAAACTCTTTCATTTGAAAGAATCAATTCAATGATAAAACAAATATTCAACGCTATAACCAATTTGACTGTTACAACTGATTCAATGCTATAACCGATTAAGTGATACAACCGATTCAATGCTATTATGAATTCAATGCTATAACCGATTCAGTGATATAACCGATTCAATGCTATTATGGATTCAATGCTATAACCGATTCAGTGATATAACCGATTCAATGCTTTTATGAATTCAATGCTATAACCGATTCAGTGATATAACCGATTCAATGCTATTATGAATTCAATGATATAACCGATTCAATGCTATTATGAATTCAATGCTATAACCGATTCAGTGATATAACCGATTCAATGCTATTATGAATTCAATGCTATAACCGATTCAGTGATATAACCGATTCAATGCTATTATGAATTCAATGCTATAACCGATTCAGTGATATAACCGATTCAATGCTATTATGAATTCAATGCTATAACTTACTAGAACCAATTCAATGTTATGATTTATTTTTTGTACAATTCAAACCTCGAAAACACATCTTTAAGCTAAGACTGTCGATTTCTATATGAAATCGGTTTAAATCAAAGTTTGACCGTTCAGTTTAAGTTTTCATTCGCTGTTTAAGTCCATTAACCTTGTCTGGTCTAGACGTAAATCTATACCGTTCTAGAAGTTTAAAGAAAATTTAATTTCCAAGAATTGATTACATTTTCCTGAAACGCCTATGACTTAGACATTTTCTATTTTAAAAAAGTTGTTCAACCGATCTGCAGCAAACACGTTTTGACAAATCTATTAACACTATGACAATGATTGTTATCCTAGGCATGGTAGAATAGCTCTGCGGGAGTGGCCTCACACTCTCAAACACACACTCACACACACACAAACACAGGGAGTTCCTCGGTTGTCTTTCCCTTGTGTAACAAGGCACCATCGTGACAAAGTTATAGCGTTTGACGTACGGATAGACACTCACACACACACACACACTCACACACACACACACACACTCACACACACACACACACTCACACACACACACACACTCACAGAGCACAAACTAATCTATATCGGGAGCTTGTACAAAGTAAACGATAGCCTGCAAACGATATTTCAAAATTGTGAGCAGTGAAAATATAAGTGTTCACTGTGACGTGAAATAGAAGGAGCGACTTATTGAACAGTCTATCTATGCAAAAATAAAATAATTGTTCAGATATAGTTAAACCTTAATGTGACATATTATTACATTTTACATGTTTTTTTTTTGTTACATTTCATTGTCAAATCGTATTATTAAAAAATATAATTAACACTTTTCTACTAGGGATCCTCAGCAAAACGGTATAGGCTAATTATCTGCCCCTCAAACATTGCTAGCGGACGTGCAATTGGGGGCAAAAAGTTGGATGATTTTAAGTTGAGAAACGTAGGCTAGTACTGAAGGACGTAGACGTACATTTAAGGAAGATTGGGAAGGGGGGGGGGTAAAGTTGGAAGACATAATGCAGTTTTAAAAAAGAAATCCAACGAATTTCGTTGGGTCGGAGATCCCGGTGGGCCGGATATGGCCCGTAGACCTTGGTATGAAGGCTAACTGCTACGCACGGGCATGGGGGTTATTGTGTTGAGTCATCTAAGGCTAAGGAGCCATTGTCAAATCAAAGACTGAATGTTTTAGTCAAACATAAAAAAGCTTTGTCTGTCTGTCAGAACAAATGGTGAGTGTGTGTGTGTCTGTCTGTGTGATAGGATATCAAGTTCTACTTCTACAACTACATCAGACAAGTCTATCCGAGGTGATACCAATAAATAAAAAAAAGTGGCTAAAATAGCTCCATTTTGTTAAACCCATAGAGTGGATTAGATTACAGGGGTCGCTGAATGAATTAGAAATCCTACTTTCCACACTATTATCTAATGGTTGCCGGCCACTGGATTAGAACATGTATCTCATACGTACCCTTTCACACATAAAAGGTTGAAATTGAATACACATGGAATTTAGGTGACCTTATAACTCTACGGGCTGGTAAACAATATTTTCATTTTGTTAACTTTAAGTTATACCTCTTCCCCCCCCCCCCCCCCCCCGGATGAAACTTGAGAAAAAAGAATTCGTGTAATGTTGAGGTATAATAACATTTTTTGTCGGCGAGATAAAGTAGATTGGAGAGTTTGTATTCTTTTACAATGTGTATACTGTGTAGATCTATACTGTATTATATAATGTAATATTTTACAATGTGTATACTGTGTAGATCTATACTGTATTATATAATGTAATATTTTACAATGTGTATACTGTGTAGATCTATACTGTATTATATAATGTAATATTTTACAATGTGTATACTGTGTAGATCTATACTGTATTATATAATGTAATATTTTAAAATGTATACACATACATACTAAAATAAATATATATATACACTCATAATTGCAAATATCCGTACCTTGCCTACATATAACATACATACAAGGTACATAAGAAGTAGGACCTTATGTTGATCTTCTATTACAGTCTAGCTCTGCCGTGACTATGTGACTCATATGTCAATGCTAGTTGTCTAGCTCTGCCGAGTTTATGTGAGAAATAAGTCAATACTACTTGTCTAGCTCTGTCGTGACTATGTGACACATATGTCAATACTACTTGTCTAGCTCTGTCGTGACTATGTGACACATATGTCAATACTACTTGTCTAGCTCTGTCGTGACTATGTGACACATATGTCAATACTACTTGTCTAGCTCTGTCGTGACTATGTGACACATATGTCAATACTACTTGTCTAGCTGTGTCGTAACTATGTGACACATATGTCAATACTACTTGTCTAGCTCTGTCGTGACTATGTGACACATATGTCAATACTACTTGTCTAGCTCTGTCGTGACTATTTGACACATATGTCAATACTACTTGTCTAGCTCTGTCGTGACTATGTGACACATAAGTCAATACTACTTGTCTAGCTCTGTCGTGACTATGTGACACATAAGTCAATACTACTTGTCTAGCTCTGTCGTGACTATGTGACACATATGTCAATACTACTTGTCTAGCTCTGTCGTGACTATGTGACACATAAGTCAATACTACTTGTCTAGCTCTGTCGTGACTATGTGACACATAAGTCAATACTACTTGTCTAGCTCTGTCGTGACTATGTGACACATAAGTCAATACTACTTGTCTAGCTCTGTCGTGACTATGTGACACATATGTCAATACTACTTGTCTAGCTCTGTCGTGACTATGTGACACATATGTCAATACTACTTGTCTAGCTCTGTCGTGACTATGTGACACATATGTCAATACTACTTGTCTAGCTCTGTCGTGACTATGTGACACATATGTCAATACTACTTGTCTAGCTCTGTCGTGACTATGTGACACATAAGTCAATACTACTTGTCTAGCTCTGTCGTGACTATGTGACACATATGTCAATACTACTTGTCTAGCTCTGTCGTGACTATGTGACACATATGTCAATACTACTTGTCTAGCTCTGTCGTGACTATGTGACACATATGTCAATACTACTTGTCTAGCTCTGTCGTGACTATGTGACACATATGTCAATACTACTTGTCTAGCTCTGTCGTGACTATGTGACACATATGTCAATACTACTTGTCTAGCTCTGTCGTGACTATGTGACACATATGTCAATACTACTTGTCTAGCTCTGTCGTGACTATGTGACACATATGTCAATACTACTTGTCTAGCTCTGTCGTGACTATGTGACACATATGTCAATACTACTTGTCTAGCTCTGTCGTGACTATGTGACACATATGTCAATACTACTTGTCTAGCTCTGTCGTGACTATGTGACACATATGTCAATACTACTTGTCTAGCTCTGTCGTGACTATGTGACACATATGTCAATACTACTTGTCTAGCTCTGTCGTGACTATGTGACACAAATGTCAATACTACTTGTCTAGCTCTGTCGTGACTATGTGACACATATGTCAATACTACTTGTCTAGCTCTGTCGTGACTATGTGACACATATGTCAATACTACTTGTCTAGCTCTGTCGTGACTATGTGACACATATGTCAATACTACTTGTCTAGCTCTGTCGTGACTATGTGACACATATGTCAATACTACTTGTCTAGCTCTGTCGTGACTATGTGACACATATGTCAATACTACTTGTCTAGCTCTGTCGTGACTATGTGACACATATGTCAATACTACTTGTCTAGCTCTGTCGTGACTATGTGACACATATGTCAATACTACTTGTCTAGCTCTGTCGTGACTATGTGACACATATGTCAATACTACTTGTCTAGCTCTGTCGTGACTATGTGACACATAAGTCAATACTACTTGTCTAGCTCTGTCGTGACTATGTGACACATAAATCAATACTACTTGTCTAGCTCTGTCGTGACTATGTGACACATATGTCAATACTACTTGTCTAGCTCTGTCGTGACTATGTGACACATATGTCAATACTACTTGTCTAGCTCTGTCGTGACTATGTGACACATATGTCAATACTACTTGTCTAGCTCTGTCGTGACTATGTGACACATATGTCAATACTACTTGTCTAGCTCTGTCGTGACTATGTGACACATATGTCAATACTACTTGTCTAGCTCTGTCGTGACTATGTGACACATATGTCAATACTACTTGTCTAGCTCTGTCGTGACTATGTGAACCATAAGTCAATACTACTTGTCTAGCTCTGTCGTGACTATGTGACACATATGTCAATACTACTTGTCTAGCTCTGTCGTGACTATGTGACACATATGTCAATACTACTTGTCTAGCTCTGTCGTGACTATGTGACACATAAGTCAATACTACTTGTCTAGCTCTGTCGTGACTATGTGACACATATGTCAATACTACTTGTCTAGCTCTGTCGTGACTATGTGACACATATGTCAATACTACTTGTCTAGCTCTGTCGTGACTATGTGACACATAAGTCAATACTACTTGTCTAGCTCTGTCGTGACTATGTGACACATATGTCAATACTACTTGTCTAGCTCTGTCGTGACTATGTGACACATATGTCAATACTACTTGTCTAGCTCTGTCGTGACTATGTGACACATATGTCAATACTACTTGTCTAGCTCTGTCGTGACTATGTGACACAGATGTCAATACTACTTGTCTAGCTCTGTCGTGACTATGTGACACATATGTCAATACTACTTGTCTAGCTCTGTCGTGACTATGTGACACATAAGTCAATACTACTTGTCTAGCTCTGTCGTGACTATGTGACACATATGTCAATACTACTTGTCTAGCTCTGTCGTGACTATGTGACACATATGTCAATACTACTTGTCTAGCTCTGTCGTGACTATGTGACACATATGTCAATACTACTTGTCTAGCTCTGTCGTGACTATGTGACACATATGTCAATACTACTTGTCTAGCTCTGTCGTGACTATGTGACACATATGTCAATACTACTTGTCTAGCTCTGTCGTGACTATGTGACACATATGTCAATACTACTTGTCTAGCTCTGTCGTGACTATGTGACACATATGTCAATACTACTTGTCTAGCTCTGTCGTGACTATGTGACACATATGTCAATACTACTTGTCTAGCTCTGTCGTGACTATGTGACACATATGTCAATACTACTTGTCTAGCTCTGTCGTGACTATGTGACACATATGTCAATACTACTTGTCTAGCTCTGTCGTGACTATGTGACACATATGTCAATACTACTTGTCTAGCTCTGTCGTGACTATGTGACACATATGTCAATACTACTTGTCTAGCTCTGTCGTGACTATGTGACACATATGTCAATACTACTTGTCTAGCTCTGTCGTGACTATGTGACACATATGTCAATACTACTTGTCTAGCTCTGTCGTGACTATGTGACACATATGTCAATACTACTTGTCTAGCTCTGTCGTGACTATGTGACACATATGTCAATACTACTTGTCTAGCTCTGTCGTGACTATGTGACACATATGTCAATACTACTTGTCTAGCTCTGTCGTGACTATGTGACACATATGTCAATACTACTTGTCTAGCTCTGTCGTGACTATGTGACACAAATGTCAATACTACTTGTCTAGCTCTGTCGTGACTATGTGACACATATGTCAATACTACTTGTCTAGCTCTGTCGTGACTATGTGACACATATGTCAATACTACTTGTCTAGCTCTGTCGTGACTATGTGACACATATGTCAATACTACTTGTCTAGCTCTGTCGTGACTATGTGACACATATGTCAATACTACTTGTCTAGCTCTGTCGTGACTATGTGACACATATGTCAATACTACTTGTCTAGCTCTGTCGTGACTATGTGACACATATGTCAATACTACTTGTCTAGCTCTGTCGTGACTATGTGACACATATGTCAATACTACTTGTCTAGCTCTGTCGTGACTATGTGACACATATGTCAATACTACTTGTCTAGCTCTGTCGTGACTATGTGACACATAAGTCAATACTACTTGTCTAGCTCTGTCGTGACTATGTGACACATATGTCAATACTACTTGTCTAGCTCTGTCGTGACTATGTGACACATATGTCAATACTACTTGTCTAGCTCTGTCGTGACTATGTGACACATATGTCAATACTACTTGTCTAGCTCTGTCGTGACTATGTGACACATATGTCAATACTACTTGTCTAGCTCTGTCGTGACTATGTGACACATATGTCAATACTACTTGTCTAGCTCTGTCGTGACTATGTGACACATATGTCAATACTACTTGTCTAGCTCTGTCGTGACTATGTGACACATATGTCAATACTACTTGTCTAGCTCTGTCGTGACTATGTGACACATAAGTCAATACTACTTGTCTAGCTCTGTCGTGACTATGTGACACATATGTCAATACTACTTGTCTAGCTCTGTCGTGACTATGTGACACATATGTCAATACTACTTGTCTAGCTCTGTCGTGACTATGTGACACATATGTCAATACTACTTGTCTAGCTCTGTCGTGACTATGTGACACATATGTCAATACTACTTGTCTAGCTCTGTCGTGACTATGTGACACATATGTCAATACTACTTGTCTAGCTCTGTCGTGACTATGTGACACATATGTCAATACTACTTGTCTAGCTCTGTCGTGACTATGTGACACATATGTCAATACTACTTGTCTAGCTCTGTCGTGACTATGTGACACATATGTCAATACTACTTGTCTAGCTCTGTCGTGACTATGTGACACATATGTCAATACTACTTGTCTAGCTCTGTCGTGACTATGTGACACATAAGTCAATACTACTTGTCTAGCTCTGTCGTGACTATGTGACACATATGCCAATACTACTTGTCTAGCTCTGTCGTGACTATGTGACACATATGTCAATACTACTTGTCTAGCTCTGTCGTGACTATGTGACACATATGTCAATGCTAGTTGTCTAGCTCTGCCGAGTTTATGTGAGAAATAAGTCAACACTATTTGTCTAGCTCTGTCGTGTCTGTGTGAAACATAAGTCAATACTACTTGTGTTTGGCGTAGTGGCAGAAGGCTGAGCAGCCATACCGAGGGTATTGGGGTTCAAGTCCAGTAATTCGTTTCAATTTTGTTTCATGATAAATGTGAACTCTAGCTTCATATATAGGAGAGGTCGACAACCAACGATACGCGTCCCAGACTTGGCACACGGGGCGATTTTCAATGGCGCACGGTAGACCCCCTTCCTCCCCAAAAGGCAACTCAAGTCACTTCTACAAGTAAGTGTGTGCTAGAACAGGATTAATTTTAAGATGTGTGCACGCTAAATGTTTTTGAAATCCTACTTTGGCAGACCACTATCAAAAGGTCGCCGCCCACTGTGTTAGGGAATCATTTTATTTTACATTATATTATATACATTTGTTATGCCGTATGAAACAATGAGTTACAATGATACACTAAAAGTAATAACTATTCAGTCCTAATGTAAACAATTATAATAGCAAGTAAAGTAGCCGTCGGACCAAATTGATCATAGGACTGGTAAGTAGCGTTCACCGTTTTCAGTGACCACATCATACTAGGGGATGTGTGGCCAGCACAATGCCCACCCGCCGTTACTTTACCCCTACTAATGTCAAGTACCCATCATAGCTGGGTAGACTTAGAGTCCAGGGATAATTTCTAGACTTCAACAGGATTCGAACGCAGTACCTTCGGTACGCCGGTCAAACGCGCTGCCGCTCAGCCACCAGTATAACGTCTTGGCCCAGTCTTGGGACATCTAAGAGTACATGCTTACATATCAACACACACACACACACACACACACATATGTACATGTAACCCGAACTCACCTGTTTATCGGTTTCCCTCCCCTTCATGGCCACGGGGGCGATGATCCTGTCGCAGTAGCTCCCTTCCAGCAGCGCCACCCCCGAGGGCCGGGCCGAGTTCTCGTTCTCGTAGTAGAACAGGACGTTCTGGTAGAGGACGAAGTACCTCTGCTGCCACTTGCCCAGGTCCGTGCTCCTCTTGTACAAGTAGCCGCACATCGTGTTCTCCACTCTGGCCTTGTTGGCCAGGTACAGAAGCTGGCCCTCGCTGATCCGGATGTTCTTCTGCATGCTGGGACCTGGCCCTGACGACGACGGAGGGTTGGGGGGTGATGCGTGGGGGCGCGCGGGGGACGACCCCCCTTGTCTGCTTTAGGCGAGAGGAGCGCTACGACCCTCGGTGCCAGGATTTCAAAAGAGCTGATAGGCGCATCCGGTGAAAGATTTGGAAAGAACTAATAGAGATCTCAGAGAAATTGAATATCACTTACAAATATCCGCATATGAAAATTCGATAAAAATAATAAAATAGGATATAAGAAATTTTTTTTTCTTTATTCAAAGAAAATGAAATATAATTCCTTTACTATTTCCCAATGACTGTTTGAATTTATGATGTTCGAACTGAATAAGGATCTCCTCCTTCTTACAATAGTTTGGTGATTGTCGAATGGATATTCCCTCAAATTACATTTCGAATAAACCACATGTCGTCTGCTTGTCTTCTGCTGAAATCACTTCCGTAAGCCCTGCGGAAAATAAAAAAATAAAAATAGTTCATTGTTAACTCATGTTATGAAAACATATTTTTACCAACAACAAAAATATAAAATATATTTAAAAAAAACACACACACACAAAAACAATTTGAATAGGCCTAATCGTATTGAAGTAAATAAAGATCAACGAGATGGAATTGAAACAGCAAAGTTGGCAGCCAAAGTCTCGTGTGAAAGAGAAACGCATAGATGTTATAATAATGTTATTATACGCAACAACATCTCATAATGCCACGTCACACACACACAAAATCATCATTTAATGAAGACATCACTTTAAATCATCTCACGATTAACATCGGAAATCATAGAGAACAATTTTTTTAATTCATGCTCGGTATAGGCCTAATGCTATTTTGTGCATTTTAAGTTTCCTAATTATGTTGCACAAAACATCTCTAATGACATCAAACATTAGCTCTACACTCTACACCCCTAATGTTGCATAAAACATCCCAAATGACATCACACTATAAGCTCTGCACCGCTAATGTTGCATAAAACATCCAAAATGACATCACACTATAAGCTCTACACGCTAATGTTGCATAAAACATGCCAAATGACATCATACAAACAGCTCTACAGTCTACACCGCTAGTGTTGCATACAAAATCCCAAAAGACATCACACTATAAGCTCTGAACCGCTAATGTTGCATGAAACATCCCAAATGACATCACACTATGAGCTCTACACCGCTAATGTTGCATAAAACATCCCAAACGACATCACACAATAGCTCTACACCGCTAATGGAAATTGTAAAAGCTGCTTTTTTGTGTGTTTCAATAAGACTAAAATAAAAAAGGCATTAAAAAAACACACTAAAAACAAAAAAAAAAAAAACATCCATGCATCAAAGTTCTGATGACACTTGTTTGTCTGAAGTAGTTAACATTATAATTGATGTTTACTTTTTAGAATCCAACGAAATAATAACATGAATTCGGTTTTAACAAACAAGCACTTCTATGGCAAACACCGTTGTTGTTTTCCTCCTCCTCCTTATTCTCGAAACACGGAAAACATATTCCTGTATTCAAATATTCATTTCCTTTGTCCTTTATGTAAATTAAACACAGGAAACGTTAAAAGTACCCTAGAGACTTGAAATGGTCAATGTAAAAAAACAACAACAAATGAGTCCCATCAAAGAGCAATCATTGACGTACAGGATCTCGAACTACTTAAAACAGGCACTTCATTAGCGGACACGACTAGATGGACAGTGTCCGTGCAATTCCAAAGTTTGACCAGCCAGCGACGGTAAACAGCGCGCGGGCGAGAGAAAAAAACGAGGAATCTCAGCAACCCACAAAAGTCCAGGGGCAGCAAGTGACCACTGTCCGTTCTGTCCACTGCCCGTCGTGGAACTCATCTCGTTTTGGTTGTGTGTTTTTTTTGTCCTTCTTTTTCTTGTCCCTACAGTAGTTTTTTGTTCATTTGGCATACGGGGGAAATTATTGCAGGGAAATGGGATAAGTGAGAGAACGTGAGACCGGTGAGATGGAGAGATGGAGAAAAGACAGAATGTAGAGAGAAACACAGGATAGAAAGAAGGGTGGATGATGGATGGTGGATGGGTGGATGGGTGGATGGGTGGATGGGTGGATGGGTGGATGGGTGGATGGGTGGATGGGTGGATGGTGGATGGGTGGCTGGATGGATGGTGGATGGTGGATGTGTGGATGTGTGGATGGGTGGATGGTGGATGGGTAGCTGGGTGGATGGTGGATGGTGGATGGTGGATGGGTAGATGGTGGATGGTGGATGGGTAGATGGTGGATGGTGGATGGGTGGATGGTGGATGGGTGGATGGTGGATGGGTGGCTGGGTGGATGGTGGATGGGTGGATGGTGGATGGGTAGATGGTGGATGGTGGATGGTGGATGGGTGGATGGTGGATGGGTGGATGGGTGGATGGTGGATGGTGGATGGGTGGATGGTGGATGGTGGATGGGTGGCTGGGTGGATGGTGGATGGTGGATGGTGGATGGTGGATGGGTGGATGGTGGATGGTGGATGGGTAGATGGTGGATGGTGGATGGGTGGATGGGTGGGTGGGCTGTTGAAGGTGGTACAAGTTACCTAGAACAAATCGTTTAAATCTTTTAAGTTTTAAAACAAATACAAATTCTAAAACGCAGTGAGTTTTTATTCATTGTTCTTAGATTATTGAAATAAAAAAAAAGAGAAAAAAAAATAAATTGAACGTGAGCAAGTCTAGAAACTTTAATCTAAAGATCATTCGAAATGAATTTGTAAGATTCTTACTTTTTGTAATGAAGGAATGAAAGTGTTGAGAAGACGAGTCCATTGTTCCGTTGAATTATCAAAACGTCATTAACCTTTGAATAGTATTGACAAAAACCACAGCAAAAAACTAAACACTTAGGATAATTGATTCAAATGAAATCACAATAAATCGATGAAAACTCCAAAACACGATTTCACAGCACTTAATTTTTTTTTATCGATATAAAAGTTTTACATCAGAGCGAGTAAATAAAACACAGTTTCAGTGAGTTGTTTTTTTAACAGAATATTAAACATTTCAATATCAAGCTATTTGACATTAACTTTAAATCAACGATGTTTTACAGAGCGTTGTTTTTCTTTCGACTATGTCCGGCCAAGTCTAGAGTCGCGTTTTGATTCTCGAGTTGCGCATTTTTATGGGAAGATTGAGCGTGTGTGTCTATGTACACTCTGTATGAATCTGCGTGCGTGCGTGAGAGAGACTAGTAGTGTGAATGTGATTATTGTGGCATAAAAAAAAGACGCCGCCGATGGCATAGCGTACTCACACAAAGCAGGTCTCGTATCGATAATAGCTCTCGCGAATAGAAACATCCACGGCGCGGCACCCATCGATAATAGCTTCTGTATGTATGTATGTGTGCATCTTTTAACCATACGCTGTGTCGTCTGGTGTTTAACATGAAGGGGAGCGGGTGGGAGGGGGTATAGCAGATATCACTGTCGACAGGCCTGGTACACTGATTGTTGGGATACAGCCGCGTGCTCTGTGGCGCGGAAATCCAGACTTAAAGATTGCAAACACGCGCTGACAAACAGAGCGGAAATGCTTTACGGCAACACTCCACATAAAAGCGAAGCAGCATTCAGACGTGATGTCCAGGCTTTATATTAATACTACAACTAAAAATATGTGTTTCTTTTGTATATGTAGCTACTTTAGACAATACTACAACTAAAAATACGTGTTTCTTTTGTCTATGTTGCTACTTTAGGATAATACTCTAACTATTATTTGCTTTGCGGAGTTGAAACTCTCAGTTTACTATATAAAAAAGATGATACAATTTTCTTTTATTCCTTTATTGGATTTCAAATTCCCATTGATTTCTTGTTAAGTTATATATCAAATGAAAGAATTGTGATTGAAATTTAGGAAAACATAATTGACACTGCTCAGTGTATGTCTAAAAAAATTATATAAAGGGGGATGTGCGGGAGATCACTACATATGTGACCTGATTTCGGGATCCAACTCTTTTGTTAAAGAAATCCTCGGATTGGGAATGGCCAAGAAAGCAACGCGTTGCATCGGGCCGCTTGTCGGGTCTCCAGCGTGTCACGGAAAAAAAAAAGAGGGGGGGGGGAAGTAGAACCAAATATGACGTCAAGTGAGCAGTTAATGGTGGTCTTCTGTTGGCTACTTAAAGCTAGTCCAACTCAATTTTCAGCTAGTCATTCTCCCCAGCTTCTCCACCACTGCCCTCCCACCTACCAGAATATTTGATAATTTCCACAATGATTGTGTGTGTAGTGTGTATATATGATGTGACAAGTAAAGAAAGACCATTCTGTCTGACAACTGGACCTTAGGTTGAAAACTGGAATTCTTTATGCAAAACAGTCCAAACCCTGGTTTCGTCTCGTGACCCAGTTCTTTCTTAAACTTCTGCGCGCGCGCAGTAGTTTCGGTGCGGCGCGCAGATTAAACTATAATGTGCGCAGCGGCGCAGTAGATCAATGTATTTACTAAAATATAATTTTCTTAATACAATTTTAATTATTAAAATATAAAATGCAACATAGCCAAAATTCCTGAATGTACTTTTTATTTCTGTTTATTTATTTTTTTTAATTCACGTTAAGTAAAGACGGAAACATTTACTATTAGTGCTTGCTTAGTTACAAAAGTCCTAACATAATTTACGATTTCAAGTATTGCAATAGCTAATAAACCTAATAACAAATTATCAATGTAGGCCTAAATTGTAAATGTCAAATGCAATACAACAATGTACTTTGATGCGAAAATAATCAAATTTGAAAATGTTATGAAAATTATGCAACAAGTGCGCGCAATTTTGTTTCAATTTTTGAAATAGCGCTCACAAAAAATTCCTGGCGCCCAGTGACCCAAAAATTTGATGGAACATTGTTCGTGGCCCAGTTATTTTTTATACTTCTACTACGTGACCCAGTTATTTTTTATACTTCTACTACGTGACCCAGTTATTTTTTTATACTTTTAATTTGTGACCCAGTTATTTGTTTATAAATTCTACTTCGTTACCTAGTTATTTTTTTTATACTTCAACTTTATGACCCAGTTATTTTTTGTATTACAACTCTACTTCGTAAACCCACATTCATTTTGTATTACCTACACTAGTTTATTTGTATTGTCACGATGTGGCAATTGAGAGGGGGGTAATAATGGCTGGTTGTCTTAGAGGTATGAGGTGCCGATGCTGTGGTTGACTTGGAATATTTATTTGTTCTCTACTGGCTCGTTCAGATGTTGTTAAACACACACAAATAGACAGTTCTAAGTTAGGCAAGCAAGTCTCTGGTTACGTTTCAGGTGTTTATTTATGATTCAGATTCAATATCCAATGATGAAATATACATACTGACATGCAGGGGAGATATAATGCTTGAGATATATGCACAGGAACGTCTATCACTCAATATACTGTGTTGTTGCGGAATCCAAGGTTAGGCTACGTAACTATAATGAGGAAATTACGATTACTGGCTAAGTATCTGCAAGTCCAAGTAACAATTTGGGAGCTAGACCAAAACGATGTATCTAGCTCGGGAGCTGGGAGAGATCTACTTTAGTTTAGTTGGGCGGGCTTTTTCGTGGACACTAGTCACCTGACCCAAGGTTAATTTGGTTGGCTTACATTTAATTACATCCTATTCTCATTGGCTAGATTGAATATACATTTGCATAAGAAAAGCTTATTGGAGCCAAAAAATGGATTGGGGGTCGGGGTTGCGAGGGCGGAAAAGGGGGGGGAGAGAGGTCTAGATGAAAGACAATTGAACAGACGTCATGCTGAGTGGGGGAATTTATCTCCCTTTGGTAGAATTTTAAGTAGTTAACTCAAGTGGCTGGGGGGGGGGGGGGGGGGTTCGGACGAGAATTTGGTATATGTGTGCGAACTGGGTTCTCTGGTCAGCGTTCAGGGAACGACCGTCTCAAAGCAATTGCATAACATGCCGCTAAGCTGAAGGGATATAAAAGGGGGTGGGGGTGGCGGGGACGCGAAGAGGAGGGGGCGAGTGAGGGATCGAATAATGACTCGCTCACATGCGTTAAAATAGCACAAGATATAAATACATTAAGACATGATATGAATACATTAATATAGCATAGGATAAAATATATACATTCTAACTAACACATTCGTACCCATTCAACCAAGATGTAGTACCAAGTTGAATCGTATTAGTCAGTAGACTCTGAATTTGGGCGTAGTACAAGAGTATAGTGAAGGGTAGAGGAACAGGTGAGAAAGAGTGATGGGGAGGTGTAATTGCGTAAGGGAGGGAGAAGATAGTGACGTCAGACTAACCTTCTCTCTATTCTAGCTAACTTAAGCTAATCTAAGGTTCTAGTTATACACTGCTATCTATCTAAGTGCTAATAGTCACTATTAAATCCAGAATTGTGACATCCCTCCGGGCCAATTTGGAATACACTTGAGAGTGGATTCATACCTAATTTACTGAGTCTGAGGCCTGGGAAAAGGGGAGTAACTACACACTCATTAACAGTGTGCGCGCGTGGGGCCGTATTACTGAGTATGCTGGGCCACGAAGTGTGTAGGGGCACTAGTTAGTGTCCGCTCTGCCGCGTGTGTCGAAAAGGGGTTTTGGCCTAGGCACTGTTGCAATGTCTCGAAAGCATCAGTAGCGAGTTTGTCCCAAGATAATGGGAACGATGTGGGTGCGTTTAGCAATCTAAATAACGGACGGGTAATTTTACGGAAGTTTGGTATAAGGGTATTCTGATAGTTGCTAAATTCGCCCAGTGTTTGCCTTAGTTCGAGTCTCGTCGTGGGCAGCCTTGCATGACGGAGCTTATCTTTAATGGACATGGGGTGGGGGAGAGGTGTCTGGTTGGGGGTGGGGCGGGGCGATCCGTAGGTTGCGGGTGTAGGCAGGCAATGCGTTTGTTTACCTACAATCGGTCTTCCGAGTAGGATGTCTACTTGTAGGCCTTCTATTACGGCGGCCTCAATGGGGCCTGTAAAAAGTGCTGAGCTGAGGTTTACGAGTGCGGTCGGTAGCTGCTGAATAGGAGAGTTATGAGATGGACCTTGGAGTCGCACATAGCGTCCTGTGTAGTCGCGGGGGTCGATTTTTGATTGCGTCACTAGGGCCTCAAAGCTAAGACCGGAATCATACGTACAAGAGGCGAGTCGGCCGTTGATTCTGACTATCTCGTCGACGTAGCTACGGGGGAATTGGTTATGTTTGTCTGCCGAGGAAATAGAGAACACGTGGTGGACTCGATCGTAGTCACTGCTTGAGTACTGGTCACGCCCCTGATCGGCGGGTTCCTGTTCGGGAGCTAAGTGGCTCGGGTAGCTGGGCGTTTCTAACTCGTGCGTTGCAAGCCCGTTAGTGGAATCTTGCGCTGGGTCTACGGGGTCCGTCGTGGTGTAAAATGCACCGGCGGCAAGATAGGGGGTGGGGTCGCGTCGGTTTCTGTCGTGAGCTAACTGAGGGGTGGGCCTAGTGTGGCGGTGGTCTCTATGTGCGTTGTGAGGACGAGGTCGCCCGTGGTGGGGCGTGTGCGGCTGGGGAGCGGTTGATTGAGGGGGAGGGTTGGTGCGGTGGTTGTCCCAGTTATTCCAGGGTGACTGTGGGTGACCCGGGCGGGACAGATGGCCCGGTGGCCGTGTCGACCTCCCATTTTCCTGTCGGGAAGCGGGATGTGAGAGAGATTTCTCCCGGGGGTGGGACGATTCTACTAGGTTGGACTGCAGAAACCTATCTGCGCCCTGCAGGGAGGGGTTTAAACCGGTGATTCCTTGTTGAATAAGGAAGGCCCTTAGCTTAGGTGTCATCTGTGACTCTATTTGCTCAGTCATTACGAGGGTGACCATACCGTCGAATGACTGTTCAATATTGCCTAACTCAACCCACTTGAGTAGGTAAGATTGTATTCGCTCCGCGAATTGTGTATAGTTTTCCCCCGGTCGTAGCGTGGACGACCGAAACTTCTTCTGGTAGTGGGATGAGTGTAACTGGTGGCGATTTAGCAGCGCGTTTTTCAGTGCCACGCACGACTCCCTGTCTTCTGGGGCCAGTTTACAATAGGCGTCATAATCCTCTCCCCTTAGAGTGGAGACGAGGATCCTACAATGTAATTCTGGGGGGACCTCATTTAACTCCATACAGTCGCTAAACCGTCGGAGGTAAATGTCGAACTGTTCCAGTCGGGGGTCGTGAACTTCAGTCCATAGAGAAGCATGTCGGGGGAGGGGATGGTTGCTGGGGGTGGCTGAGCTAAATGATGAGGGGGAGTTTGGGTTGTCGCTGTTGTCCGGGGGCCTAGTGCTTGCGGCTAATTCAGCTAGTCTGAATTCATGTGTCCTGCGTGCCTCCTCATCTAGCCTATTTTCTTCTCTAACCCTCTCTTCCCTAGCTAACTGTTCTGCTCTAAGCCTATCTTCTCTTTCTAATTGCTTCGCTCTCTCCTCTCTAGCTACCTGTTCTGCTCTCTCCTCTCTAGCTACCTGTTCTGCTCTCTCTGTCTTGGCCTCATGGGCCGCTACCTGCTCTACTACGTATTTAGTGATGTCTGAGTCAATGTAGCCTATAGCTATAGCCTCTTCTCTCAACTGCTTACGCAATAGTACACCTTCCGCCATAGTAACAGAGTGAGGCGAGATTAAGATACTAGAGGCGGACAGAGATATAGCGAGATAGGAAAGGAAATTATAGGAGGGGTGTTGGGGTTCAGAGTTTAGCTAACGTAATACAACTCAAAATGGTACTCACCAGACAGCAATTCCAGAGTTTTACACACATACACTAACACACGTATATCCAATCATAAAGTTATCGTTTATATAGCGCTCGGCGCTGTTGGTGCAGATCTTCGGGCTGGTTAGGAATTCTCTTTCCCCGTGCCGGGACTGGATTAGCGTTTAATGTTAGTGTCTATTTTCCCGGGTTTGGATACCGGGAACTACGGCGGGTTCCTACGGGGAGGTTGACAGGGCAGTTGTCGGGTTCTCGGCGGTCTCTAGTTGTCGGGCAGGCTGATGCGGCGGCGGTGGGTCTCTCTGCTGACGTCTCGGGTGCCGGTACGTTGATGCGGGGCCAGAGGGTGGCGATCTGGCGGTTGGGGCGGCAAATCTGGCGTAATGGGGTGGCAAATTTGGTTGCGGTGTGTCTGGGGTGACGTAGGCTGGCGTAGTGTGGCGAGCCTGGCTTAATGGGGTGAGTTGGCTGGGGTGGCGTAGATTGCTCGGAGTGGCGAATCTGGGGTGGCTTAGGTTGGCGTATCTGGGGTGCGTAGGCTGGGGTGACGTAGGCGTAGGCTGGGGTGGCGTAAGCGTAGGCTGGGGTGTCGTAGGCGTAGGTTGGGGTGGCGTGAGCGTAGACTGGGGTGGCGTGAGCGTAGACTGGGGTGGCGTGGGCTGCGTAACGTGGCGAGCCTGGTTTGATGGGTTGATGGATCTGGTTGCTGGCGTTGGGATGACGGGTCTGGTTGCTGGCTTAGAGTCTTTGTGTTGTAGAGAGATGAGCCCCCATCCAGGGTCGGTTTCAGAATCGGCGTAGTCCTCGGGTTGTTGCTGTTGACAGTGCGCTGAACGGCTTGAAGTTCAGATAATCCCGGACGAGCCCCCACTTTGTCACGATGTGGCAATTGAGAGGGGGGTAATAATGGCTGGTTGTCTTAGAGGTATGAGGTGCCGATGCTGTGGTTGACTTGGAATATTTATTTGTTCTCTACTGGCTCGTTCAGATGTTGTTAAACACACACAAATAGACAGTTCTAAGTTAGGCAAGCAAGTCTCTGGTTACGTTTCATGTGTTTATTTATGATTCAGATTCAATATCCAATGATGAAATATACATACTGACATGCAGGGGAGATATAATGCTTGAGATATATGCACAGGAACGTCTATCACTCAATATACTGTGTTGTTGCGGAATCCAAGGTTAGGCTACGTAACTATAATGAGGAAATTACGATTACTGGCTAAGTATCTGCAAGTCCAAGTAACAATTTGGGAGCTAGACCAAAACGATGTATCTAGCTCGGGAGCTGGGAGAGATCTACTTTAGTTTAGTTGGGCGGGCTTTTTCGTGGACACTAGTCACCTGACCCAAGGTTAATTTGGTTGGCTTACATTTAATTACATCCTATTCTCATTGGCTAGATTGAATATACATTTGCATAAGAAAAGCTTATTGGAGCCAAAAAATGGATTGGGGGTCGGGGTTGCGAGGGCGGAAAAGGGGGGGGGAGAGAGGTCTAGATGAAAGACAATTGAACAGACGTCATGCTGAGTGGGGGAATTTATCTCCCTTTGGTAGAATTTTAAGTAGTTAACTCAAGTGGCTGGGGGGGGGGGGGGTTCGGACGAGAATTTGGTATATGTGTGCGAACTGGGTTCTCTGGTCAGCGTTCAGGGAACGACCGTCTCAAAGCAATTGCATAACATGCCGCTAAGCTGAAGGGATATAAAAGGGGGTGGGGGTGGCGGGGACGCGAAGAGGAGGGGGCGAGTGAGGGATCGAATAATGACTCGCTCACATGCGTTAAAATAGCACAAGATATAAATACATTAAGACATGATATGAATACATTAATATAGCATAGGATAAAATATATACATTCTAACTAACACATTCGTACCCATTCAACCAAGATGTAGTACCAAGTTGAATCGTATTAGTCAGTAGACTCTGAATTTGGGCGTAGTACAAGAGTATAGTGAAGGGTAGAGGAACAGGTGAGAAAGAGTGATGGGGAGGTGTAATTGCGTAAGGGAGGGAGAAGATAGTGACGTCAGACTAACCTTCTCTCTATTCTAGCTAACTTAAGCTAATCTAAGGTTCTAGTTATACACTGCTATCTATCTAAGTGCTAATAGTCACTATTAAATCCAGAATTGTGACATGTATTATATAAGTAATCATACTTTTCACACATTTTTTGAGAACAGCGATGTTTAACCTCGATAGCTGTAACTAAATTCAGGTTCAAAGATCACAAGATGTCCGCAATACAGGTAAAGATCTATCACTGGTATTTCATCAGAATATGTCCTTGATTTTGACCGTTTTCCCGTCCTAGATTTTCAGTTTTTACGACCTAGATTGAAATCTTTTTTTCCCGCCATATTTTTGAGCATTTGTCCTGAACTAGATTAAAACCTTTTTGCCGTCCTGGATTAAAAGCTTTTCCCGTCCTATATTTTGAGTTGTTTTTCCCCGTCCTAGGTTTTGAGCTTTTTCCCCGTCCTTGATTTTGAGCTTTTAACCCTTTTCTAGATTTGAGATTTGTTTCCCTACCTGGATTTTGAGATTTTCCCCGTCCTTGATTTTGAGCTTTTAACCCTTTTCTAGATTTGAGATTTGTTTCCCTACCTGGATTTTGAACTTTTTTCAATGCTCTCTGCGACTCGGCATTTTTTGCTTCAGTGGTCATGGTATATGGTCGCTTCATGGCATACGGGAAATACTTTGCCTAGAGTTTAGAATAATAGTTTTGAGAATATGGTAAGACCACGTTTTGAGTGGTGCATAGTGCTGGCCACACAATCACCAAGTATGCCGTGGCCACGGAAACTGGAAAACTGTTGAACGCTGCTTCACCGGCCCTATGGATCAATTTGGTCCGACGGGATACTTTTGTTTTTTAACGCTTTGAGTGGTACGCTTTGAGTGGTACGCTTTGAGTGGTACGCTTTGAGTGGTACGCTTTGAGTGGTACGCTTTGAGTGGTATGCTTTGAGTGGTACGCTTTGAGTGGTACGCTTTGAGTGGTACGCTTTGAGTGGTACGCTTTGAGTGGTACGCTTTGAGTGGTACGCTTTGAGTGGTACGCTTCGAGTGGTACGCTTTGAGTGGTACGCTTTGAGTGGTACGTTTCGAGTGGTACGCTTTGAGTGGTACGCTTTGAGTGGTACGCTTTTAGTGGTACGCTTTGAGTGGTACGCTTTGAGTGGTACGCTTTGAGTGGTACGATTTGAGTGGTACGATTTGAGCCGATCAAAAAAAAAAACAACAATAGAAAAAAACAAAAGCCATGGAATAGAAATAATGGGCCTGCATTTTTTATGATTCAAAATATTAGAAATGTGCGTTCAGGTGCGTTCAAAATGGATTTACAAATGCGCAACATAATGCTTAAAGAAAAAGAAAGGTTAAAAAGTTATTTTTCTGGTTATGGTGGAGGGCTGTAGCTAAAACATTTTAAAGAATGTGTCAACCAGGGTTTCACGTCTATGTGCCAAGTTTAAAGAATGTGTCAACAAGGGTTTCACGTCTATGTGCCAAGTTTAAAGAATGTGTCAACCAGAGTTTCACGTCTATGCGCCAAGTTTAAAGAATGTGTCAGGCAGGGTTTCACGTCTATGTGCCAAGTTTAAAGAATGTGTCAACCAGATTTTCACGTCTATGTGCCAAGTTTAAAGAATGTGTCAACCAGGGTTTCACGTCTATGTGCCAAGTTTAAAGAATGTGTCAACCAGGGTTTCACGTCTATGTGCCAAGTTTAAAGAATGTGTCAACCAGGGTTTTACGTCTATGTGCCAAGTTTAATATCGATAACTTAAAGAGGAGTGGTTCCATAAGCCGTCAGAAGGTTTGGTCGGTGGGTCGCCAGCCAGCCAGAAAGTTTGTCAAAGTTAATATAAAGGCTTACACAAAACTGAAAGCTTAATCCAGACTAGGAGGCAAATAGAATGTTGGGATCCGTTTATCTACAGATAATATTTTCAGTCAATATGACTAAGTAATATGGTGTTTTCTTACATGATTTTAACCCTAACTCTGTCGTTGGCTTTTTCTCACCCTATCCTCTCCACCACCTTTCTTGTCACTCTCTATTTCACAATCTCTGCGTCTATCTCTCTTTCTCTCTCTATCACAATTTGTCTATTTCTCTTATATTTATAAGTTGAAATGTTACGTTCACCCTGCTATGTATTATTGATAGATCTTAATGGTGCTTTTAGAAGCTAAGCGTCTGGGGAACAAGCACACACACACACACACACGTGCACACTCACACGTACACTCACACACACACTCACATACACACACACGTGCACACTCACACAGACACACACTCTTACAAAAACGCTCACATCCCCCAGGACGAATTTCTGGCTTTCAGGGACATTACCGGTCTGCCCCTTGAGACAATCGGGTGGAGTGTTTATGTGGTTAGGGACTAGCTCCATGAGTATTTTAGAAACGATTCGACACAAACAAAACACGCATACACACACTCACACATATACACACGCGCTCAAACTCACACACACACAGCATCAAAGACAAAATACATTGTTATGTTTCTAAAATTTGGAAATAGAGAATGTTTTTTAACACATAGATATCTAAAAAAAAACGTCTAGTCTAGTCTGTTTTCGTAATTCGTTTGTCATTGGAGCGATTGTGAGAAGAAGATACTGACTCTGCTTGATAGATACTCTGCTTGATAGATAGTACGCAAATAAAAATATCGAGCGTTGTCACGGCGAATCGCCTGGTCTAAAACATTGCCATCGACCTCTAGACCAACGAACCACGTGAGGTAGGGAACACAAGGTGTGAGCACTACAGTCATGAGAGCATCGTACTGGCCACACTATCCCGCATCATCACAGTACCATATTCGTTATACTGTGTTGCCCACCTTGTTATACCATATTCGTAATACTGTGCGGCCCACCTTGTTGTACCATATTCGTAATACTGTGTGGGCCACCTTGTTGTACCATAGTCGTAATGAGGTGTGGGCCATCTTGTTGTACCATAGTCGTAATGAGGTGTGGGCCATCTTGTTGTACCATATTCGTAATACGATGTGGGCCATCTTGTTGTATCATAGTCTTAATTAGGTGTAGGCCATCTTGTTGTACCACATTCGTAATACAGCCCAGTGATGAATAATGATGCATCCCCCCCCCCCAACTAACAGCTACAACTTTTAGAATATCAATACAACAATAACTCCAAGACGCAACAATGTTGACAAAAAAAAAACCACTCAGTAAAACCATAGACTATATTATAGTCTATGGTAAAACCCATTGCCAAGCAAATGATAAGTAAAGCGAAAACAAACTTGGAAATCACATAAAACTTTGGGAAACACTTAACATTTTTTTTTTGTCTATTATCACGTAAAACTTAGAAACGTTACTACCATGTGGATAGATTTATGAGAAACTTAAAACGTTTAATAGAGTTAAAAGAGTTGACATTTACTAGTGAGCTCTCTTGCGCAGATCTAGAACTCTATATTATTATATAGGTATTAGAGTTCTCGGGAAGTCAATA
This sequence comes from Anisus vortex, assembly GCA_949126835.1. Classification (NCBI taxonomy): domain Eukaryota; kingdom Metazoa; phylum Mollusca; class Gastropoda; family Planorbidae; genus Anisus; species Anisus vortex. The sequence continues at coordinate 13,926,716 of OX421492.1, read as the reverse complement.
TGCAATAAGGAATAGGTGTCACAATCAAGGCTCGCGGGCCACATACGGCTTACATTTCTATCTGGCCTTACGAGAGAATTGATATTATTGTTTAAAAAAAAGTTTCATTCTCTGCTTATAATGAATTTTTTATTCAGTTCGCCACGCAATTTTTACGTGCTTTTTTTTTAAGTTTTGGCCGTCTATGCCATTGTGTTTGACACCCCATCACCAAGATAGTTTTTGCTTTTTTAAAGTAATTTCTCACAAGATCTATGAATAAAGTAAGGATGGATTACATTTAATGGCCACGTCTGCTACATGGAGTGCACAGTGACTTTTCTAAGGGGTGTTTGACCTAGTTATCTCTTCAACAACTGACATCAAAATGTTGACAAGTGTGGACTGTCCAGGTTTAGGTAACGCATTATTCATTGGAGCTGCATCACCTCGGGTCTGATGGACGAATGCAAGCTCTCCCCTTTAACGTCTCTCCTCCATTGCAGAAGGCCTATGGGCTGTCGTTAACTCGCTTTAGTGTGTCATCTGGCACTCGTCGTTTCTCGGCTGTCGGCTGTATGTTACTAGAAAAGGACTCAGATGTTTTTATGGCAATGTTCATAAATCTGCTTATTGATAATCTTTCAACGTTGGTCCAATTGGTGGTGAGACTTAAGAGAACATATGTAAACACAAGATAACCAAGACAACCAGTTACCGCCTCACAACAAATTGTTTTCAAGTTATACCTTGACTATATGGGGCACGGTGGCCGTGCGACAGCGCGCTCGGCTGGCGAACCGAAGGATTCGAAACCTGGTGCAGGCTAGGATTTTTTTCCCGAGGGTGTCCCTGAGTCTACCCAGCTTTGATGGGTGCCTGACCTTAGTTGAGGTAAAGTAAAGGCGACTGTGCATAGTTCTGGCCACACAATCGCCTAGTATGCCGTGGCCACAGACACGGGTCAATTCGGTCCGACGGAATACTTCTTTTGACCATCGCAGAAAATTGACTCATGAAAAAAGTGGCAGTAACTCTGTTTTTTATTTCAAATGTGTGGCGAATTTGAAATTAAATAGAAAAAAACATAAAAGAAATTTAACATATTGCGCTAAAAAAAAAGTTTTCAATATATTTATGCGTTAATTTTCATTCGGTAACTGCCATGTTGTCATGTTTATAGATAGTACCAGTGATAGTGCTGCTCTCTCTCTCTCTTTGATTATATAGTTTACCAAAAAATAAAAAGTTTCCTCACGTCACGTGAAAGTTTTTTAAAGTTTACATTTCAACCAGTCTTCCCCCCCTCCTTTTTATTCGTATCCATTTTTAACTCTCTCATCTGCTCTTTGACATCAAAAGATCCCCCCCCCCCTCCCATTTCCTGCATGCTACAAAGAGATGAGACTGGCCCTTCTAAATGCCTGGTGTCGTTGCGGATATCTGCCGTTCCAGAAAGCAGCCAGCTAGAAGATCTGCTGATAGCACTAGGTGAGCTGTGGCTTCTGATCACTATGTGACCGACCCCCGCCTAGTCAACTTGCCATGCAAGGGGGGAAAACAAGCCGTCGCTCAGGTGAACTTTGTAGTGCTTCTGCCCTGGTGCATTGTTAGCATAACGGGACAAAATGTATCAATAGAAGTTCTGGGTTTAAAATCCCATTTTTCAAGTTGATTTTCTAATACGAATTGGATGCAGATTTCAAAAATATAGTATTGGAAAAATTGACTTAGATCTCTATGTTATATTCCAGTGTTCTTTAATATAAAACAAATATTGTCTATACATTTCATAAATTTTAAATATTTATTTTGACAATATGGCTGAATTGGTAAAAACATGAAAAAAAACTTATTTAAAATGTAACAGAAAATTATTATAATAAATATTTTAATCAACTTTTTATTTAAATTTCATTATCTTCTATAACAGGGGTCGACCAACATCGAATTGACCAACATTGTATTGACCAATATTGAATTGATCAACATTGAATTGACCAACATTGAATTGACCAACATTGTATTGATCAACATTGAATTGACCAATATCGAATTGACCAACAATGAATTGACCAATATTAAAATGACCTACATTGAAATGACCAACTTTGAATTGACCAAAACTGACTGTTCATTCTCTGTCTCACCGACTGAAGCCAAAAACATCACCCATTGCTCGTCTCCTTTTTTTAAATGTGCGTGAGTATGTGTCTGTCTCTATGTCTCCATACGTGTGTGTGTGTCTGTGTGTGTGTGTGTGGTCGTGTATGTGTGTGTGTGGTCGTGTGTGCATGGCGAGTAGTGAAGCCGGGGAAGGGTTGACGAAAGCAAGCTTTGACAGTATCGGGAGTACCCCTTGTTAACCCCAAATGAGATGCTTCAGCTCATGGTGACTGAGATGTTTATCAATGTTTCACTTGCCGAGGGTATAACGGGTATAGTGGTAGACTCTATCAATGGCTCCATTGTAGTCGATTTTCTCAAAGTATATTATTCCTAAGTTCTTATTTAGTATATTACTAGGAGTTATGCCCGTCAAAATGACGGAGAAACGAATGATTAAAGTGTGTTTTGTTAAAAGAGAAAGAAAATATAACAAACAATATTACAATAAAAACTTTAGTGAGAACATTTCTTTCGGTACTTAGTGTCTGTTAATTTTATTCTGTTATTATTTTCTGTCGAAGGGTGGCCCTGGAACATGCATATGAATATTTGTTGTCAAGCCTCTGATTTCTTATTAATAATATTAAACAAACAATAATACTATCAAAGGAAAAAAAAATAGCAAACTATATATAATTTTTAAAAAGTAGACAGTAAGATTTCGCAGTACACGAAAACTCCATAATGTGAAAGCATTTCACAAGGACCTACTCACTGTAATTATGTATATTGATGATATATTAACATGTAGACAAGAACATTGCTTCTGTCATATTAATAAATGTTGGCTGCATGGTGAGCAAGCAAACTGAAAGTCCAGGCAAGGAGGTGACGAGAGTAACGATGTAGATTTCCATCAAAAGAAAATGGATGTATCTGATTAACTTAAAGTTAACGGTCGGATGTGATGGGATTTTAAAATAACTAGGGAGTCAGCATTCAACAGTTCTCTCCCTTTTTTTCTACTTTATCAAACTGATATCATTTTACCTTTCAGACACCAAAGATGTTGTCAGGATGTGTTTAGGATTAGAACACCAACCTGGCAGAAGTTGGGCGATGAGAGGGGTGCGGAGTCGTAGGCGAGTGGGGTAGTAGTGGCAGGTCGTCGTGGGGTATGAATTACCGTGACTGGAATCGCCCTGGAATAATTATTATTTCTCTCTTGGCTCGTTAGATATTATGACGGACACACAGATAGGTCTAAGTAGGCAAATAAATCGTTGGTTAAGTTCAGGTGTTTATTATCATTTCAATTCTTCACTCAATGGCAAGATATATATATGAATTTGCACAGGCTTCAGTTAACACTCAACACATGGTACTGCTAGGTTATCCAAAACATTAGGCAAACGAAGCTGTGTTCATGAAAATACTTAGACTGACAAAATATCTATCTATACACATGCAGGCGGTATATCCTATGGAACAAACTGAATAAGTGGAGGCTAGAATCGAACAACCTTCTCCACCAAGCACTTGAGCCGAAGTGCGCTGAAACTAGTTAAGCGCGCTTCCCTGGATTTTAGTCACGTGATCAGTGGGCAATTTGATTGGATAGCTACATTAGTTTAGAATAACATATGTTCTGGTTGGCTGGGTTGAAATATACTTGCATAAAGGATTGACTATTGGGGGGGGGGAATTTAGGAGTCGACTTTTGCGGGGTGGGGCCCAGGGGAAAAAGGGGGGGTGGGTAGACGTATACGGAGATACAAAGGATAAGATAATGACTTATTTCCCTTGATGTACCAGTCTCTATTGGTTCTGGTCGAGTGCAGCCCAAGGTGCTTACGTATGTGCGAGACGCTTCGCTCCAGATGTCACTACGACGAGTGGATCAAGGGCTATGCCCACGGGCGCTGAGTAGGGGTCGAAGAGGGGAGATAATGAAAAAGGTGTAGCAGTGGGTGGGGGTGTCTACAGGTGGGTGGGGGTTTCTACAGGTTGGTGGGGGTTTTACGTGTATGCTGAGTTTAGCAAAATAAATGAGTATTTACTATCCGAATACAACATGAATCATAATTGACAGCATAATAGAATATATATATATATACATACATTAAAGAATACACACACATACAATCACACATACAAATAGTGTAATACCAATTGGCTGAATCAAGTAGCAAACTCTGAATTCGGGAATGACAGAGTGTAGAGAGGGTTAAAGAGAGGTGAGGAGAAGAGTGGTTGGGGTGTTCCTATTGCGTGAGAAGAGGGAAAGAGGTAATGGCGTCAGGCTACTTTCTACTCCCTAATCTAACTCTACGCTAACCTATGTTTCTAGTTCTACACTACTTCTGCGCTATGATCTATCCATGAGTACTAATAAGGTTACGATTTAATCCAGAATCGTGACAGATGTGTTATGGCAAAGATGTGTTATTTGCAAAGATGTGTTATGGCAAAGATGTGTTATGGCAAAGATGTGTTATGGCAAAGATCTGTTATGGCAAAGATGTGTTATTTGCAAAGATGTGTTATATGCAAAGATGTGTTATGGCAAAGATGTGTTATGGCAAAGATGTGTTATTTGCAAAAGATGTCTTATTTGCAAAGATGTGTTACGGCAAAGATGTGTTTAAAAAATAATCATAAACACCAATAAATTGTGTGTAAGATTATTTATACATACAACAATCTTGGCATGAAATCTACAAAACATCATACAACTAAATGTCAACTTATTATGCTTTGAAAAATCACAGAAAAACAACTTTTTGTTTGCTTGCAACTTATCCTCGCGATCCTCGTTTGAGCCCCTGGTGTCCCCCCCCCTCCCCAACACGTACGAACATCGAGCTAACTAACTCCTTAACCCTTAGTGTATCCTGGTAATAATTTATTAGTAACTAAGCTTGAAGCGACACAAGGTATCTATCTGTTAATCTCATATAGTATTACTATTCTAACAATTGCTTGGGGAAAAATAACAAAAGCGCTTTGTTTAGCAATATTCGGTACATAATCAAATGAATATGTATTCCTAGGGAGAGAAAGAGAGAGAACTAAGCTTATCATGCAATATAAACAAGTCTCAGTAGAATACAATAGACTTTGTGTGTGTTCAACCAATCAATTTAGTTCATTTAAAGACACCTGACCTTATTGTCTCATAATATTATACTTTTGCGATTTCTCTTTGGACATGTGTCTTCGCTAACTAAGTTGATTAGCGTATCGGACCGCCATGAGGGTGACCCGGGTTCGACCCAGTAAGTCTATAGCTTTTTTTTTCAAAAAATTTTTATATTTCAAATAGTATTATTTTTTTAAAAAAACTTTCTCTTCATTTTAGTTTATACATTTTTTATCTGTAGCTTATACAGGCCTGTTTTATTTTCTCCCGGACAATGCCGGGGAATTTAGCATGAAGATAGATAGATCTATAGACAGATAGATAGATAGATAGATAGATAGATAGATAGATAGATAGATAGACAGATAGACAGATAGATATATAGACATATAGATAGATAGATAGATAGATAAATAGATAGATAGATAGATAGATAGATAGACAGACAGACAGACAGAAAGGTAGATGGATGAAAGACAGATAGATAGCTAGATATATATATATAGTCAGATAGGCAGATGTATAGTTAGATAAATACATGAACATCTCCTTCATATAAGCAAATATTAATTTGTAATCATAGCTTTACAACTTCACACACATTATGTTTTCGTATTTTAGTTTTGTCAAGCCAGCAATGTGGCTTTTTTCAAAAATGTTTAAATTTCCAGCAAAACAATTTGTGGAACTCTGGTTGAGAAAATTTCTCCAGAAATTCATGAAAACTCTATCAATTATGTATTCTTTATTGATTTCTGCTTGAAAACAAACGCATATGTTATGTTGTTTTTTTATGGAGTGTTTTACAAACCTGCGCCGTACTCAGGCTATATTATACATACCTACATGCACGAAGAATCGCGCGGGTAGTGAGCTCGTGCTTAAGGCTATGGGCACACCAATTCCAAGAGTGGAGCTTCGGGGCGTTGGGTCTGGTCTGTTATGGAGTGACTATAAGTGATAGTTGACTATAGGAGTGTCGGTTAATTCTCACTGATTGACTATGGAGCTAGCTGGAGTGTTATGGTACACCCTATTCACTGGCGTTTTTCGTTTTAGAAGGAAACTAGAACCGAGGCGCAGACGAGAGGTGAATCGATAATTTATCCCGGAGTACAATGTTATATGATCACTATATGAGCTTAGGTATTTTTCGTTTTCCCGATACTTTCCAGGTACATTATTACTTCATTTCGCACCTGGCTTGCAGTAAAAGTAATAAAGTATCCCTTTTAGAAAAGTATGTAGTACTTTTGAAGCAGCTTTCACAATCTGCCTCGGAAACTGCATAGATAAGCATTGTATTACCAGCGCAATGTCATCTAATGAAATGGTATGGTTTGTTTTGCCTACGATGTCCGTACGTAGGTATTTCTGTGCCAGGATTGTCTCTACCCGACTCTAATGTAAGTGGAAGGACATTGGCACTTGCCAAGTATTGGTTATTGAGAGATGTTATACTGTGATGGATCCGTTGAGACTAGGATTTGATATTGTGTAATAAGTTTACCACCTTACATTTTAATACTACATTTTAAAATATTACAAAGGTAGTACTATACAAAATGCGGTTTTATAAAATAAAAATTGACCACAAAAACAAGCAGAATAAAACAAATGAATTACTAAATATCACCAGGCACTGAACATATTAAAAAGTCTAGCAGAAATAGTTTATTTCATTTCTGGAGAAAAAAAGAATTCAGATAAAAGGACATGTTTTAGAGCTCAGAGAATTATTACAATTGCTCTAGCTCCTAGCTCCAGCTTTAAGCGTAACGGCCATATTATGCTGCCATTAACACTCGCCCTCTCTGGACAACATTAACAACATTAACACTTTAAAAACAAAACTTTTCTAAAAAAAATTATATTAAAATACTTCCTCTAATACATTAGCCAATAGGTCACAATACAGCAAAGGTGTAAAGTTCCAGAAGCGAGGGCATTGTCATTAACGTTAAAATTGAATTCACTGAGTTAAAACGTAAATACACGAACGCGTCTGTAGATTTAATTTATACAGCATTTAATGTACAGCAAGTAAATGCATAGACATTCTCTTTGATGTAATGCACAATTACATTCCAATTTCGTCTGTCTGTAGTGAATCTATATTTGCTTCGTATATGCCACAAGCGTTCCTCTTATACAAAACATTATTGTGTCCCTACGCTTATCCGTCGTCAGAGTCTTGTCTTGCATTTCGATTAGTGTTTTAAATGATGTTAAGTTACTGGTTTTCCTGGTTTGTTCAGACAACTTACTCCAAGCCCGGATGCCAATCGGGAAGAAAAAGTACTTATATGCATTTTTTCTTAAATAAAGGATAAGGAAAGTATTTTTTTTCATTTATTGATAACTTATTGTAATAGATTATTATTGTGTTAAATTTCTAAGTTAGAATTTAATGCCTTATGTATTATTAATGCATTAATCTTTGTCCTTCTGTCCTATAGTGTTTCTAGGTTTCGTATATTATGAGTTTGTTGATGTTGTTATTTTGTTCATTTATCTTATTATTTGTGAAAATAGCAAAAGAGTAATAAGAGAAAATAGTGGAGGAAAATACCAGAATAGATCTTGTACCATGACGATAATACTAGCTACTAACTAGCTCTTGTTTATCTCCTGTTTATCTCCTGTTTAGCTACTGTTTAGCTCCTGTTTAGCTCTTGTTTAGCTCCTGTTTAGCTCCCGTTTAGCTCCTGTTTAGCTCCTGTTTAGCACCTGTTTAGCACCTGTTTAGCTCTTGATTAGCTCTTGTTTAGCTCCTGTTTTAGCTCCTGTTTTAGCTCTTGTTTAGCACTGCCTTCAGCAATAACCAGACAAGTCAATTTCACTTACTGAAGAAAAAAAAAGTTTCCCCAATTCAATTACATTCAACGGGTGTGCCACTAACACGTAAGCCTCAATAGCCCGGAGGAAATGACCAAGTGGACTGTGGCTCCGTTGTCCGGCATGTTGGTCAGTGTAATATAGAAGTATAAGGACAGGAGATGTGAGGATAGCATCCTCTCTCCAACTCCTTTGCTTGGATCTTCTAGTGTTTTTTTTATTGGTATTAGGAGGGACTTCTATTATGTTACAGACTGCTATACAGAAGATTTTTGCGTTCTATGGTTATCCGTGGTATGAGTCTAGTCTTACATTGTGATTAGAGTTTTAAATGATGTGTACGTGTAAGAAATGTCACCTTGTAAGACAACAGAGTTACTACATATTTTCTTTTACCGTCTTAAGAACCGTTAGATATAGATATCATTCGTTTAAGATTATCACACATGAACAAACACACACACCTCACCCCCCCCCCTTATACACACACACACACACATCTTAAAAACACACACATATTGGCACAACATTTGGCCAAGATTCAAAATATTGGCAGATATATTGGACCAATATAGTGGGCTATTTGGTATTGATTTAGACAGAAATCCTAGTTGTAAGACACTATATTGTACGAGATCAGCATGATTGTCGCGGTTTTTTAAACAGTTAGGGAGGTACTGTAAAAGTCTTTAAACGCTTGTATTGAAATGTCACAGTGCCATTAGTGAGATTATAAGGCTAGAGAAGAACGAGAAGGAAAAAGGAGAAATTCGACAAAGGGATAGAAAGCAAAAAGCAGAGCGAAAGAGAGAGAGAGAAAGAAAGACAAAAACAAAGAGAAGGAAAGACTCAGTGAGCGAGAGAAAGACATGGATAGAGGGAGAAATAAAGAAGCAGAAATTCCGATGCAGACAAAGAGAGAGAGAAATAATGAGAAAGAGGGTGAGGAAGATAGAAGGATAGAGCAACGATCGACAAGAAAGAGAGAGAGAGACTGTATGAGATGAAAACAGAGAGAGAATGGTAGATAGAGAGAAAGAGGTAGACAGCGGATGGAGAGAGAGAGAAATATAGAACTGAAAGCAATGAAAGAGGGTCGAGTGATACAGAGAGAGAGAGAGAGAGAGAGAGAGAGAGAGAGAGAGAGAACGTCGAAGAGTGACAGTCGAATAGAGTCATGGTTAATTTTAAAAACGGTCGCATCATTCGGGAAAAAACAAGAACTACCAAGTTGGTCCTCATTAGTGACTAGATTTGCTGGAAGTCTGGGGCAGGGGAGAGAGAAGGGAGGGCATATGGTGAATCTAAATTTAGAGTCTCCTCTTTTTTCCTCTGTTAAAAAAGGTTGATGGAGCCAGAAAGGGTACAAATATTTTGTAGCTAGCCAGGGTAGAATTATAATGGAGCCAGCAACGATAAAAATATAGCGGGGCGGATAACATTATAAATATGTTGGAGCCAGCTAGGGTTCGAATATGATGGAGCCAGTAAGGGTAGAGATATGTTGTAACCAGTGTAGAAATATGTTGGAGCCAGCAAGAGTAGTAATTTGTTGGAGCCAGATAGTGTATACATTTGCTGGACCCAGCAATAGTATATATATATGTGGGCGCCAAGAAAGGGAAGAAATTTATTGGAGTCAAGAAAGGGTAAAAACTTGTTGGAGCCAAGAAAGGGTAGAAAATTGTGGGAGCCAAGAAAGGGTCGAAATTTATTGGAGCCAAGACAGGGAAGAAATTTGTGGGAGTCAAGAAAGGGTAGAAATTTGTTGGAGCCAAGAAAGGGTAGAAATTTGTTTGAGCCAAGAAAGGGTAAAAATTTGTTGAAGCCAAGAAAGGGTAAATATTTGTTTGAGCCAAGAAAGGGTAGAAATTTGTTGGAGCCAAGAAAGGGTAAAAATTTGTTTGAGCCAAGAAAGGGTAGAAATTTGTTGGAGCCAAGAAATGGTAGAGATCTGTTGCAGCCAAGAAAGGGTAGAGATTTTTTGGAGCTAAGAAAGGGTAGAAATGTGTGGGAGCCAAAAAGGGTAGAAATTTGTTGGGGCCAAGAGAGGGTAGAAATTTGTGGGTGCCAAGTAAGGGTAGAAATTTGTTGGATCCAAGAAATGGTAGAAATTTGTTGGAGTCAAGAATGTGTTAAAAATTTTTTGGAGCCAAGAATGTGTTAAAATTTGTTTGAGCCAAGAAAGGGTAGAAATGTAGAAATGTGTTAGAGCCAATAAAGGATAAAAATTTCTCGGAGCCAAGAATGTGTTAAAATTTGTTTGAGCCAAGAAAGGGTAGAAATGTAGAAATGTGTTAGAGCCAATAAAGGATAAAAATTTGTCGGAGCCAAGAATATGTTAAAAAAAGTGTTTGAGCCAAGAAAGGGTAGAAATGTAATAATGTGTTAGAGCCAATAAAGGATAAAAATTTGTCGGAGCCAAGAATGTGTTAAAATTTGTTTGAGCCAAGAAAGGGTTGAAATGTGTTAGAGTCAAAAAGGGTAGAAATATGTTGAAGCCAAGAATGGATAGAAATTTGTTGGAGCTAGCTTGTTACAGAATAACATTTTTTTACTTGTAAACAATAGCAGCAACAAAATTAAATTTACAAAATAAATAAAACAACAATAAGTTTATTGCTGTATGTTTTATTACCCTTTAAAAGGAGATGAAAGCCTTTATTGAAGAGAGAAGTCTAGCGCTTTAATTGTTGCTTTCTTGATAACTTAAACGATCTAAGGGTTATAGGGTTAAGGGTTATAGGTCAAAGGTTGGATGAGTTAGAGATTAAAAACCACAAGAAAAAAATTTAACATTAACGTCAGGATGACTTAGTAACATTTTGATAAAGGGTGGACAAATTAGGGGGAGGAAACGGGGGGGTCGTTAGGTGACAAATTTATTTAAATGCTCGATAATTTGTCAATTCTAAAGATGTTTCTTTTTTTGTTTGCTTGATTGTTTGTTTTTATTTGTCAGCTCTGGCGTTTGTGAATCTGTCAACAGTCAGTCACTGGGTCAGTTAGTCCAAGTAAAAAAACATCTTATTGAAACATTAGTTCTGGTGTGACCATTAACATCTAAAGAAAAGAAAAGAAAGGTAATGGTTATAGCTGGAGGGAGAGGCGAGGTGGGAGGGTCCTGGGTGGGGGAGGCTGTAGGCGAGGGGGGAGGGCGGTGAAAGGCTGTAGAAGGGAGGGGTGGTGAGGGTGAGGAAAAAAATCGATTAGTATAAGTTGAAAATGTCAGTTTCCTCCTGAGGTAATATAGAGAATAAGGGACGAGACAGAGAGAGAGAGAGAGAGAGAGAGAGAACGAGAGAGAGAGAGCGAGAGAGAGAGGGGAGGAGAAGGTTGGTCGAGATAAAAGAGATGAAGTCGAATGTGGGGAAAGAAGACCCAGAAATAAGAAAAAAGAACAGGTCAGACAGACAAACACATTAGTATTTGGATAATATCACATTATCTGCTAATCGTTGTCTGTTGGGCGATCACAGACTTCGGCGGCGGGGACGGTAGACAGAGGGATGGACAAGGAGTTCTTGCGGACATTAGCGTTAGGTCAACGTAAAGAGAAGAATCTATTGGCTACAGCCTTTTTACTGACATTTGATTGAAGTATGTGGACAGAGTGTACATTTGTACACATTGAAGGGAATCATATAAAGCGGCTTTAAAAAAAAACATGTATGAAATCAATCAGCCGGATGGTCCAGCGGTTAGTTCACCGGACTGTCAACCAAAAACCAACTGACACGTCGCGGGTTCAATCCCCGCCACCGGCCGATCCCTGTCGCACTGCAGAAGTTTTGGGCCTAGTGGACGTAATAATCTTCCATCTAGAAGGAACGTCTGTTAACTTATAAGATATACAGTATAGAGCTAGCTAACATTCACATAAACTCCCAACGACCCTGAATTTGTTGATAGGTTTAAAAGTGAAGGAAAAGAATCCCTATCTGACCAATTTGATCTATTGGGCCTGTCAAATTTACAAGTATCCTCGGCCACGGCGTACTAGGGAATTGTTTAGCCAAAACAATGCCCAGGCACATTTACTTTGATCCAAATTAATCCAAAGGGCCGTTGAAGCAGCGTTCACCAGTTTCTGTGGCCACGGCACACTGGGTGATTGTGTGGCCAGAACAAACAACACAAAATTAATAACAACAAAAACGAATTATCTGCTGATGTCTATTGATTGCCCCCCCCCCTTTTCACAACCCAGAATGGCTTAATTTAAAAGGTATATGATAGGTCTATACATACATAGATCCGTACAGCTGTAAGAGAAGTTGATTAATAGGAAAACTAAACTGTCTAGTGCATGTAATATAGAGAAGGATTTGGGGGGAGGGGGGGATCCTCTAGCAACCAGTTCACACCACCCAGTCGATGTAAAGTGTAAATCTTAACTGAACCATAAGGAAGAACATTAATAATAACATGACCATACTTCCTATACAAAGGCTTTTTATTAATGTTTTAAATGATGTTAAGTTACTGGTTTTCCTGGTTTATGTAAACATTGTAATAGATTGTTTTTGTGCTGTATTTCTAAGTTGGAATTTAATGCCTTTCACATTTCATTTCTTCTGGAACTAAAATCAAGTCATATTTCACTACAAGTCATTTATCGAAAATGTCTGACTGACTGGAAATACAATGACAAATTATGTTTTGTTTGTTTGTTTTTTTTAATTTTCAGATGTCATAAGAAATAATTTACCAAGATAAAAGTCTAAAGAAAATAATCATCTTCTGTTAGGTTAAAATGCCATTTTGTTCTATTAGAATTTGACATTCGATGACAAAACATTTTTTTTTTCTAAAACTTAATCAGCGCAAGTAGAAAAAGTAATTCTAATTGTAATTTTTAAAAAGAAAAACATCATATAAAACATAAACAGTAATGGACACTTATAAAAATAAAAAGTAGAACAAACATGTTTAGATTACAAAAAAGCTAAACACTAAAAGTTACGTTGGCTAATGGGTTTTAAATTAACACTCTATTGTGTAATACACAAAAACATATACACATATACAGACATACATACTGGAAGACAGCCACATAGCCTGAATATTGTCAACAATTTTTAATAAAAAACGTGTTTCTTTTCTACATTTATTTTGCATTTCTTCTTTTTTTTTTTTATTTTTTATTTTATAAAAATGAAAACTATTGTGTCACACGGCTTCGCGTTAAAAAAAATGAAATAAAGCTTTTAAACAAATTAGTTGTTTTTATAGAGAGAGAAATATTTTTTGTGGCATAGCTTATAAGCTTAAACATTAGAGCTGTTGGTGTTGTTCAGATTATACATTGGAGCTGTTGGTGTTATAAAGATTATCCATTTAATCTTCATGGTTTATATGTTCAGTTCAGCTTTCTTTGTTGTATAGGAAGAGTTTGATATAAGCTAATTTGTAAACTTATACTTATACCTATCCATCATAGGCGTAGCCACGTAGGAGGGAGGTGATAAACCTTCCTTTTTTTTTTTGTCGGTCCCAACCGAGGACTTTTACATTTGAACTATTGAAAGAAGGTTATCTTCAAATTATAACTAGAGGGAGGGTCTGTAACTTATAAGACAATAATATCTAATTGTCTGTCTGTGATTTATAAGACAATAATATCTAATTGTCTGTCTGTGATTTATAAGACAATAATATCTAATTGTCTGTCTGTGATTTATAAGACAATAATATCTAATTGTCTGTCTGTGATTTATAAGACAATAATATCTAATTGTCTGTCTGTGATTTATAAGACAATAATATCTAATTGTCTGTCTGTAACTTATAAGACAATAATATCTAATTGTCTGTCTGTAACTTATAAGACAATAATATCTAATTGTCTGTCTGTAACTTATAAGACAATAATATCTAATTGTCTGTCTGTGATTTATAAGACAATAATATCTAATTGTATGTCTGTAACTTATAAGACAATAATATCTAATTGTCTGTCTGTGATTTATAAGACAATAATATCTAATTGTCTGTCTGTAACTTATAAGACAATAATATCTAATAGTCTGTCTGTGATTTATAAGACAATAATATCTAATTGTTTGTCTGTGATTTATAAGACAATAATATCTAATTGTCTGTCTGTGATTTATAAGACAATAATATCTAATTGTCTGTCTGTGATTTATAAGACAATAATATCTAATTGTCTGTCTGTGATTTATAAGACAATAATAACTAATTGTCTGTCTGTGATTTATAAGACAATAATATCTAATTGTTTGTCTGTAATTTATAAGACAATAATATCTAACTGTCTGTCTCTAACTTATAAGACAATAATATCTAATTGTCTGTCTCTTGCTTATAAGACAATAATATCTAATTGTATGTCTGTAACTTATAAGACAATAATATCTAATTGTATGTCTGTAACTTATAAGACAATAATATCTTATTGTATGTCTGTAACTTATAAGACAATAATGTCTAATTGTATGTCTGTAACTTATAAGACAATAATATCTAATTGTATGTCTGTAACTTATAAGACAATAATATCTAATAATTGTATGTCTGTAATTTATAAGACAATAATATCTAATTGTCTGTCTGTGTTATTTTGTCATTGACTGTCTGCCTGCCAGCATGTCTATCTGGTAGTCTATATATTTCTATGCAAGCATGCAGAGGTTGTCTCTATTTTACTTCACATGGACACTTTGGTGTCCTCCTATATGAGTTCAGGATGTTTACAACCAATCTAACGTGTAGTTTAAATATATTTCTTTTATTTAAATAAATAATTTGCGAAGTAAACCTAAAAATATGTTTACATGAAATAATATCACATACTTGTCAGAGTCAAAGTAAGAAAATGTGTGAAATAGGCCGGGGGGGGGGGAGGGAGATGGAGAGCAAGAAACCGAGAGAGAGAGAGAGACAGAACGCGAGAATAAAACAGGAGAGGGAGAAAGAGTAAAATATCGAAAAAGATGAAGAGAAAGTGGGCAGAGAGAGAGAAAGAAAGGCAGAAATAAAGACAGAGTGAAAATGATAAAGGTATTAGTTTGCGTGAGAAATAGAAAGATAGAGAGAGAGAGAGAGACTGGTGAAGAGAAATCAAGATAAATATATATAAATATATATATATAGAGAGAGAGAGGTGGAAAGTGAATAGGAAGTGTCATTAATGTTAATCATAAAGAGACAGAAGAAAATTTGCTTTAAAGATTTGAATCAACTCAAAGTTGTCACGAGATGTTACAAAATTATGTCCAACATTGATCGAATACGAACAAAAACAACAAAGTAATAAAATACAATAACAATTTAAACGAAACAAACTATAAAGACTTTAGTCACATGTTAAATTCCGTGTAATTTGCATTCAATATTTTTTTGTGATTTGTAAATATAAATACTTTTAAATTATAAAAAAAGGTTTAGAAAAAAAAACAAAAAACAAATAGACCATAAATTGATTAAAAAATAAATGCATTTTTAAATGTACAATAACAGCCTTTGCAATTCTGGGAGAAAATGTGCTCTTGCCTATTTAATTTTTTTAAATTTTGTTTTTCAAAATTTCATGTAGAAACAAAAGAATTGAGATGATTTAATGGCGCAATTAAAGTGGATTAAATTGGATGGTGCTTGTGGGATATTTTTTTTTGTCTAATTCAAAAGGTCATTTGAGGGCTTTTGTTGTTATGACAGAAGGAACGGAGCCAAAAAGGAAGAGGAGAAATGGAATGTGGAAGATAGGGGGGAGGAGAGGAAAGAGAGAGAGAAAGGAAGAAAGAAGTGAAAGTGAAATGAGTGAAAGAGAGACAAGGAGAGAGATAGACACAAAAGTTTAGAAAGAGGGAGAGTATGAGAGTCGGTGGGAGAAAGTGAGGGGAGCGTAAGTAAGAGGGAGAGACAGAGAGAGAAAGGGGGATTATCGGAAGTAAATGAGGTGAGTATTCGAAATAAATAGTGAGAAAGAGAAAAAGAGATATAAATGAAAATAACAGGTAGGGTGGGTGAGTATGACAGAGAGAGAGAGAGAGTGACAGAAATAGATTACGAGAGAGGGCGAAAGAAGGAGACGTGAGAATGATAGAGAGAAAGAGACGGACGAAAGTGAAAGAAAGTCAAGTACGAGAGAGATAAAGAAAAAGATAGTGACAAAGAAAAGAATAGACGGAAAAGATAGAAAGTATGCGAGTATGTGAGAATGAGAGAAGAAGACAGAGACACTTTACGAATAAGAACCGACAAATGAATATTATTGGTCTATCTCTCCATCCAATGGAACTTGTTATTCCTCATTGTGAGGTCAAAGTTCGTTCAAGGTATTATGTGAATCCCTAGACATTAGATCTGAATTAAATTAAATGATATTTATGGAAGAAGTAATTTAAAATCAATTTAAACATTCATAAGTGGTCCTAAAAAAAACTGTCTTTGGTTTAGCGTGTCATTTTCCCTCGGTTCTAAATGGCACAACTGCAAAGCATTTTATCTTAAATTGTAAAAGTTGCGGGCCTTAAAGTATGGAAACTTTCCTTGTGTTGTGGTAGCAAGTCTACTTATTCTCGACATTGTATTAGCCACGCAATCTCACAGTCTCAGAAAAAAACAACAACATGCAATACTGCATTCACTTGTTGTTTTAGTCGAAAGGTTTAGAAAACACGTCCTCCTTATTTGTTACCCAGAAACCAAGTGAAATGGAATTGGTGAATTTTTGCTGTTGTTGCCCGATTTGAGAACCGATGCGGTACAATTTATAGCGGTAAAATACATGTCCATTACAATACAATTAGAGGTAAGGGGCGGCAGCGCGTTCGGCTGGCGTACCGAAGGTTCTAAGTTTGAATCCTGGTGAAGGCTAGGAATTGTTCCCGGAACTGAAAGGTGTCCCTGAATCTACCCAGCTCTGATGGGTACCTGCCATTAGTAGGAGTAAAGTAAAGGGGGGCTGTGCATTGTGCTGGCCACACGTCTCATAGTATGCCTTGGCCGCAGAAACTGGTGAACGCTGTTTCACCAGCCCTATGATCCGTTTGGTCCAAAGGGTACTAAACTCTACTAGAATAGAGGTGGGCAATTACTTTCCTTGGTGGGGCCATTTTGTCAAAATTACCATGGCTACTGGGCCACACACTTATGAACACATAGTTTAATAATGACTGTTATTTAACAATTATCATTAAAAGTTTTGTGGCGTTTAAAATTTTAATCGATTTATGCTTTTAGCACCAGGCTCAGTGGTACACAATTCAACAGGACGTATCTGGCCCGCAGGCCGTAATTTGCCCTTCACAGAATCAGCCAAATCAGCCGAAAGCACACAGCCACCTATTGCTTAGCTGAAGCATTTCCGTGGAACAGGGCGAATCGACGACGTAGGAAAGTCAATCAAAGCAAGAACCGAGACATCTGTAGCACCAACCCCGCCTTCCCCCGCCCACACACACACATATATATAGACAATGAGTATTACTTGATAATTTGCAAAACCAAGAAAGGTTATCTTAAAAAACAAACAACACTTTTTGAAAGTAATCAAGAAACTATTGTCTTATCTACCACTTTAAAGTCTATATTTCCAAAATTTGAGAGCCAGCTAGCTAGCTTGCTTGCTGGAGGAGGTGTTGTCAACGTTTGAATTAGAAGATTTGTAGGCTAATGATGAGCAACATTAGAAGATTAGAGAAGTTATTAAATGCATGTTTAAACGAAAATACGCAAAAACGAGAACAATTCAACAAACTCCATGGCGTTATCGTACTTTTAAGTCTCTTCCCAACTTACTGTCTAGGGTTCAAAATAACTCACGATTATTTGCGTTTATCTCCCCCTCATTAGATCTAGTCCAGTATTATTTAGTCCAGGTAATTCAACAGGTGCGTCAGGGATTATTGACTCAGGAGAAGTATTGTGCCAGGTGATAGACATGATGTAGGTCTGGTATGCGTCTACTTAAACAGGCTTATTGCTCTTTACACGGAGCTCACGTTTATGCTACTATTTTTTTTATCACCTTCCATTCAAAAACTCGACAGGTGTATTCTTTCTTTTTCTTCATTCTGTTTTATTATTTTAGTTTCTTTTTGAAAGTTCCCTTTTTTTTATTATATTAAGTTAAGCCCGAATGGTTTTATTTACTTTCTTGTTCTAGTTAAATGTTGATGTAATTTTAAAAAGTCTTTGTGTGTGTGTTCAGTATCTAAAAGTGTCTTGTAGCTTATTTATGGTAAAATTTAAAATTAATGAAACTAAATATCAAACATATATATATAATGAGAGAGAGAGATAAATAAATAGATAGATAGCTAGACAGAAATACATACATATAAGGATAAATGATAGTTTGCTATGTATTACTAGCCTTAAAGTGTTTCTAAGGTTTATATTGATTTCATTTATTTGAAGATAAAAAATACAAATATTATCTCAACTATTTTGGTTTAAATTCTCAAAAAAATTTCTTTTGTGTTTCAATTTAAACGCCGAAATGTTTCTTAAGCCCTGCTCCATGTGAGTCTTTGACATCAATTATTCCCTCACTCCCCTTCTAGGCTTATGGGATTGAACGAATAAATAATGGGAGAGGGCGGAGAGTGAGAGAGAAAGAGAGAAGATAGAGAGATGCTATTTGCTACTACAAGCTAAGGCTGGAAATAAAAAAAATACAATAAGGGAGGCAATGTCAGTTCCCATATCACCTCTCCGAGGACTCATTACATCGAACGACCGAACCCCCCCCCCCCCCAAACAAAAAAAATAAACGAGCAGATAACCCCATCACTGTTGTTCTCGGCCCTTAGCACGGCGCATGTGCAGCCATGAAGTAGGGTACCGGGTATTCCCAATCCGCTTAGCAGCAGGAAAAGAATTGATCATGTTAGCGTTCCCTCAACACCCCCCACCCTCATTCTCCTCTTTTCAGTGACTCCCTTGGGATGAGCAATGACCATTGTCCAGATGACAAGGGATGCGATATGGTGGACACAGCACTGGTGTCATGAGGAATTGAGATAAGCCATGAGGAGAGAATGAAAGAGATTTCTAAAGAAGATATTTCTACAGAAGAGATTACTATAGAAGAGATTACTACAGAAGATATTACTACAAAAGAGATTACTACAGAAGAGATTACTTCAGAATATATTAAAAAAAGAGATTACTACAGAAGAGATTACTACCGAAGAGATTACTACAGAAGAGATTATTACGGAAGAGATTACTACAGAAGAGATTACTTCAGAAGAGATTATTACGGAAGAGATTACTACGGAAGAGATTACAACAAAAGAGATTACTACAGCAGAGATTACTACAGAAGAGATTATTACAGAAGAGATTACTACAGAAGAGATTACTACAGAAGAGATTATTACGGAAGAGATTACTACAGAAGAGATTACAACAAAAGAGATTACTACAGAAGAGATTACTACAGAAGAGATTATTACAGAAGAGATTATTACAGAAGAGATTATTACAGAAGAGATTACTACAGAAGAGATTACTACAGAAGAGATTACTACAGAAGAGATTATTACGGAAGAGATTATTACAGAAGAGATTACTTCAGAAGAGATTACAACAAAAGAGATTACTACAGAAGAGATTACTACAGAAGAGATTACTACAGAAGAGATTACTACAGAAGAGATTACTACAGAAGAGATTACTACAGAAGAGATTATTATGGAAGAGATTATTACAGAAGAGATTACTTCAGAAGAGATTACAACAAAAGAGATTACTACAGAAGAGATTACTACAGAAGAGATTATTACAGAAGAGATTACTACAGAAGAGATTACTACAGAAGAGATTATTACTGAAGAGATTACTACAGAAGAGATTACTACAGAAGAGATTATTACAGAAGAGATTACTACAGAAGAGATTACTACAGAAGAGATTATTACTGAAGAGATTACTACAGAAGAGATTACAACAAAAGAGATTACTACAGAAGAGATTACTACAGAAGAGATTATTACAGAAGAGATTACTACAGAAGATATTACTACAGAAGAGATTATTACGGAAGAGATTTCTACAGAAGATATTTCTACAGAAGAGATTCCTATAGAAGAGATTACTACAGAAGATATTAGTACAAAAGAGATTACTACAGAAGAGATTATTTCAGAATATATAAAAAAAGAGATTACTACAGAAGAGATTACTACCGAAGAGATTACTACATAAGAGATTATTACGGAAGAGATTACTACAGAAGAGATTACTACAGAAGAGATTATTACGGAAGAGATTACTACAGAAGAGATTACAACAAAAGAGATTACTACAGCAGAGATTACTACAGAAGAGATTATTACAGAAGAGATTACTACAGAAGAAATTACTACAGAAGAGATTATTACGGAAGAGATTACTACAGAAGAGATTACAACAAAAGAGATTACTACAGAAGAGATTACTACAGAAGAGATTATTACAGAAGAGATTACTACAGAAGAGATTACTACAGAAGAGATTATTACGGAAGAGATTATTACAGAAGAGATTAATTCAGAAGAAATTACAACAAAAGAGATTACTACAGAAGAGATTACTACAGAAGAGATTATTACAGAAGAGATTACTACAGAAGAGATTACAACAAAAGAGATGACTACAGAAGAGATTACTACAAAAGAGATTACTACAGAAGAGATTACAACAAAAGAGATTACTATAGAAGAGATTATTACAGAAGAGATTACTACAGAAGAGATTACTACAGAAAAGATTAATACGAAAGAGACTACTACAGAAGAGATTACTACAGAAGAGATTATTACAGAAGAGATTACTTCAGAAGAGATTACAACAAAAGAGATTACTACAGAAGAGATTTCTACAGAAGAGATTAATACAGAAGAGATTACTACAGAAGAGATTATTACGGAAGAGATTACTACAGAAGAGATTACTACAGAAGAGATTACAACAAAAGAGATTACTACAGAAGAGATTACTACAGAAGAGATTATTACAGAAGAGATTACTACAGAAGATATTACTACAGAAGAGATTACTACAGAAGAGATTATTACGGAAGAGATTACTACAGAAGAGATTACTACAGAAGAGATTACTACAGAAGAGATTAATACAGAAGAGATTACTACAGAAGAGAATACTACAGAAAAGATTAATACGAAAGAGACTACTACAGAAGAGATTACTATAGAAGAGATTACTACAGAAGAGATTACTACAGAAGAGATTACAACAAAAGAGATGACTACAGAAGAGATTACTACAAAAGAGATTACTACAAAAGAGATTACAACAAAAGAGATTACTATAGAAGAGATTATTACAGAAGAGATTACTACAGAAGAGATTACTACAGAAAAGATTAATACGAAAGAGACTACTACAGAAGAGATTACTACAGAAGAGATTACTACAGGACTACTACAGAAGAGATTACTACAAAAGAGATTACTACAGAAGAGATTACAACAAAAGAGATTACTACAGAAGAGATTATTACAGAAGAGATTATTACAGAAGAGATTATTACAGAAGAGATTACTACAGAAGATATTACTACAGAAGAGATTACTACAGAAGAGATTACTACAGAAGAGATTACTACAGAAAAGATTAATACGAAAGAGACTACTACAGAAGAGATTACTACAGAAGAGATTACTACAGAAGAGATTACTACAGAAGAGATTACTACAAAAGAGATTACTACAGAAGAGATTACTATAATGACATTATTATTTTTTTAAGATGTTTCAGTTGTATCTAGGCAGTCAACCACGGACCAAATTGATCATAGGGCCGGTAAATCAGCGTTCACCAGTTTCACCAGGGGATTCGTGGCCAGCACAATGCCCAGCCGTCTTTACTTCACCCAAACTAACTAGCGGAGAAACTCTTGCACTGCTGAAACTCTAAATGTACTTTGCAAAATTTTCTGCGCTTGATGGACTTAGCAATTGTCACACAATTTTTCTGTCTTCCTCTCTCACTCTCTCAGTCTCAACACTGCTCTCAGCTCACACCAATGATTCGGTGAACGCCAAGAAGATACTTCGAGAAATGTGGAGTAGCAGAAGAGTTACATACATACTTATACTTATTACAATAATCTTTAAACAGTATTTAATACCTTCTTATGGAAGTTTGGGGTTTTCTCATGGAATTCTCAAAGGATTCTTGGCTAATGTGAGACTATTTCTGTAAGAAATAATGGTGGAATGCACAGAATGCTTTGCCAATGCTATGCCATTCTTCTGAAATACTTGAGTGAAATTGATAGAATTATCAGCAAAAAGGTAATTCTTTGTCAATTTTTAGGGAATATTTGACTTATTCTTATACAACTTTAAGGGAAGTCTTTCTTGGCCTTTTCGTGAACATCCTATAATAAAATGTAATCTTAAATCTAATGTAATGAACAGACAAAATCATCATTTTTCGTACTAAAATTAGATCTCAATGTAAACAAATATATACATATATATATGTATTTACACACAAGATTTATGACAGGGGAAGTAACAGCTACATAATGATACATTTGACTTAGTCTAGTCTTAGTTAGTCTCTCAGCTCTCTACAAAAGGTTTCTTTACTGAACTATATATTATTATATTATACAGATCAGTTGTTTTTTTAATCAACTCTTGGAACCAGGAAACTAGTCAAAGTCTTCAAATATTTTCCTTTTAATGGGAGCGGAAAACGTGAGCTGAGCTTGTTAATCTTTAAATCCATTGATCGGCCGTTTACGTGACATTTTTATAAAGCCGAAAATCCGCCATTGTTTGATCTTCAACACTGGCCTATAAAAACGCTGGTAAAATCAATTAAAATCACTGACCTATGTAAAGTGTGAATTTATTAGTAAATATTACGAAATAGTTTGAAGAAAATAAAAAGTATACACAGGAGTAATTTAGAAGAATTAATTTTAAAACTTTATTTTTTTAGTAGATATTTTAACTAAACAAATGGAAGAAATAACTCTATTTTGGAGAACCCCGTACAGTAACATGATTTCAAATCAACTCTATAATTGTAAACTTGACAGTTCCACAGGGTATTAGGGTCATTACATGACTAGGGCTACCACCAGTTCTAATAAATAGTCATGACAGATATAACAGTTATAAAGTACATTTCAAATACAAGTACTTTTTGCCTACACATATGACAACACATATTCCTTGTAGAAACCCTTCAGTCATAAAAAAAATACTAAATACCGACATATATGTTATTTGATACAAGTAGAAGATTAATAAAAAAAAAATAGAAAACAGTTATAGAAGCTCCATTTGTTTGTTATTGATTTTTCTTCTATATACATCAACACAAGTATATTTCAAGAACAACATATTCAGTTTGGTTTCTATCACGTTACTTAGGATCATTATTGAAGCTTTAACCTATGAACTTTGAACCCTAGCCTTGAACTAAGCCAGTTACTTTGCTTCAGTTGTCTTTTTCAATGGGTACAACAATAAAAAGACTCAAAGTTCGTGACATACAGACAGATAGACGGATTATAAAAGATAGATAAACAGAGACAGAAAGATAGATACACAGAAAGATAGATAAAATGGGTGGCTAGATAAATAGATAAATAGAAAGATAAATAGATAGATACATACAGACATACATAGATACACAGACAAATAAATAGTTCGTTTATTATGGTTTGTTTTCTGGATAATGAAATTATTTGTTTTTTTTATTCCTTGTTAAGTTCTTGATTATCTTTTCCAATATATCTTCTACAGTGTTGCATTTAATTGTTTATTTAATCAAAATTTAACTCACTCTTTCGTTAATTCAGAAAGATTTTCTCTAACTCACCTAGAATCAAACATATTTTATTTTAAGTCAACAAAGTCATTAACAACTTTTTTTTATATATTGTCGTCCTTTTCTTTGTTTTTAACTCAACTGTTTCTAAACGATTCCTGGAGGGGTGAGAATCGGGCTACGGCTGGGGTAAAGGGCAGAAGGGGGGGGGGTTAATACTGTAAACTGCACACTTACTTTAGCCATTGACTCATCAAGGCTTTAGGCGCGGTAGGGTTAATGCTAGGATGCCTTCATTTTTCTTGTGGCGTGTTTTAGCTGTGCTCTGTCCTGTCTATGTCTCGCTATAAGTTTATGTGTAAGCTTTCGGCTAGGTACTAATCTGCAGGGTGTGGAACTTTTTTTGTGTGTGGTCTAATAATAATAGGAATACAGGATGGTAGTCAGTAGTCAGGAGTATTTTCTCCTAGAGGAGGGGGATGGGGAGGGTTATTACGACCATATGTGGCGTCCTTTCTCAAAGAACTAATCAAGCCATATCTCGCACAAAGAACCTTTCGTTCTGCAGACTCCTCACGCTGCCCCCGTTTTTCTCTCACGACCGTTGAAGTTTTTTCGATATCTGTAGTCCTGGACCCGAAGTATGGAATCAACTTCCTATCAAACTCAGGCAAACAAGTTATATCGTCGAATTGGAAAAAAAAAACATATAAAAAACACATTACATTATTTTAACATTTACCTTTGTTCAACTTTTTTAAAAATCCTGATTTTACTTGTATTTTAGGTCGTTTAATTGTTTGCTACATTTCTTTGCTTGGTCCTATGTTTGTAAAGTTTATAATTATAGTTAGCTTGATTTTTTTTTAATTATTATTATATTTTATAGCTTTATTAGAGATTGTATCCGAGTTCTAAGTAGTTTTTTCCTCAATGTTAAATGCGCTCTGAACTTACATTATGTTTGTTGGCAGCGCTATAAATATAATTATTACTATTATTATTCCCACATTCTATAAAAAAAACTATTTTGTTATAACAATATAGGTCAATGGTTGTTTACAAAGCGTATGTTTTGATAACGAAAGATTAGATGCGCTGACGTAACTTGTGGCATTTGCTGTCCTTACCCTTCGGCTCTTAATATAGCGAGAATAACATTGTTGGGTGAGTATGTGTGAGCGCCAGGGCGCGCGCGCGGGTGTGTAATTGTGCTAAACGTGTGGTGTGTGAGGGTGTGCGGTGCTTGTGTGTGAGCAGCGCGTAAAGTGTGTATATGTGTGTGTGCTGCGCCTAGGGGTCTGTTTGTTTGTGACTGTGTTTCGTGCATGATGTTTGTATGTGATTGTGTTTCGTGTATGATGTTTGTATGTGACTGTGTTTCGTGTAAGCTGTTTGTAAATGACTGTGTTTCGTGTAAGCTGTTTGTAAATGACTGTGTTTCGTGTAAGCTGTTTGTATGTGACTGTGATTCGTGTATGCAGTTTGTGCCTGACTGTGTTTCGTGTAGGCTGTTTGTTTGTGATTGTGTATCGTGCATGCTGTTTGTATGTGACTGTGTTACGTGTATGCTGTTTGTATGTGACTATTTTACGTGTATGCTGTTTGTATGTGATTGTGTTTCGTGTATGATTTTGTATGTAACGGTGTTTCGTATATGATGTTTGTATGTGAATTTGTTTCGTGCATGCTGTTTGTACTTGACTGTGTTTCATGCATGCTGTTTGTATTTGACTATGTTTTCGTGTATGCTGTTTGTATGTGACTATGTTTCGTGTATGCTGTTTGTGACTATGTTGCGTTTATGCTGTTTGTAAGCGACTGTGTTGCGTGTATGTAGGCTGTTTGTATGTGACTATGTTGCGTTTATGCTGTTTGTAAGCGAATGTGTTGCTGCGTGTATGTATGCTGTTTGTATGTGACTATATTGAGTTTATGCTGTTTGTAAGCGACTGTGTTGCTGCGTGTATGTATGCTGTTTGTATGTGACTGTGTTATGTTTATGCTGTTTGTATGTGACTATGTTGCGTTTATGCTCTTTGTAAGCGACTGAGTTGCGTGTATGTATGCTGTTTGTATGTGACTATGTTGCGTTTATGCTGTTTGTAAGCGAATGTGTAGCTGCGTGTATGTATGCTGTTTGTATGTGACTATATTGAGTTTATGCTGTTTGTAAGCGACTGTGTTGCTGCGTGTATGTATGCTGTTTGTATGTGACTATGTTGCGTTTATGCTGTTTGTAAGCGACTGTGTTGCTGCGTGTATGTATGCTGTTTGTATGTGACTATATTGAGTTTATGCTGTTTGTAAGCGACTGTGTTGCTGGGTGTATGCATGCTGTTTGTATGTAACTATGTTGCGTTTATGCTGTTTGTAAGCGACTGTGTTGCTGCGTGTATGCATGCTGTTTGTATGTGACTATGTTGCGTTGATGTTGTTTGTATGTGACTATGTTGCGTTTATGCTGTTTGTATGTGACTATGTTGCGTTTATGCCGTTTGTATGTGACTATGTTGCGTTTATGCTGTTTGTAAGCGACTGTGTTGCTGCGTGTATGCATGCTGTTTGTATGTGACTGTGTTATGTTTATGCTGTTTGTAAGCGACTGTGTTGCGTGTATGTATGCTGTTTGTATGTGACTGTGTTATGTTTATGCTGTATTTATTGGAGTGTAGTAGGGTTTGTTTGAGTGTGTGGTTAAAACAAAAGACAAGCAGGCACCATACCTGAACCACAAAACAATGGACCTGTCCAGCGGTTGAAACAAAGAATTTTAGCATGCTTTTTTTTTCCAATAGTGTAACAAAAATTTATCTTTAGAGATAAAAATAAAATTAAAAAAAAACACATTAAAACAAACTATTCAATCAAAAACCTTTTTTTTCGTCTATACACGTGGCAGAGAGGAAAAAATTCAACAGCCAATCAAAATGCTGATTTCATTATTCCGTTTTTTGTTTTTGTTTTGTTTTTTCGTCAGCTGATCATTTGTGTTGTTGTTTGTAAAGTTGTTGTTTTGAAATTTGTGTTTTATGGCAAATGCAACATTATAATAATAACTAGTATTGATCTTAAATTGGACTTCATTGGCCCGGCAAGTTCTTTATAGCTGAACACATAGCGGGTCCTTGAGTTATGATCTAGCTATGCCTCTGCACACATGTCCACGACCAATATAATTTAAAATCAGGTCTGCTGTTAAAATACAACACAATAACAATCTGTTGCAATGCTCAGATGAACATATGGACACAAACACTTTCCTTATTCTTTATTTAACACATCCTTCACCACATCATTCACCACATCAGTCACCCCATCAATAACCACATCATTCATCTCATCATTCGACACATCATTCACCTCATTATTCACCACATCATTCACCACATCATTCACCACATCAGTCACCACATCAGTCAACACATCATTCACTACATCATTCACCACATCATTCACCACATCATTCACCGCATCATTGATCCCACCATTCACCACATTATTCATCATATCATTCACCACATCATTGACCTCATCATTCCCCTCAATATTCACTACTTCATTCAACACATCATTCAACACACCATTCACCACATCATTCACCACACCATTCACCACACCATTCACCAAATCATTCACCACATCATTCACCACATCATTCACCACCTATTCAGCGTCATGTTCAACACACACACAAACATAACAGGGAAATGTGTTTTGGATGGATAAATCTCGAGTTAGATTTGACACAGCAACCAAAAACCCTGGTGTATAAATTATGCACGAGGGATGGAGTGATAAGCGTTTACCTCCTAGCAGAATGTTCCGGTCTGGGGTTCCAGACAAGCCGCCAGTGATTAAACCAGTTCTATACTCTAAGGCAGGGATTGGGTACATACGGCACGCGTGCCATACTTGGCACGCAGAGCGATTTTCAATGGCACGCGAAGGCCCACCAAAAAATGGAAATTCAAGCCTCTTCTACGTGCAAAGAGCAGGATGCCACGAAGGCTGATGGCTCGGTGAGTTATGGCACGCTGAGTGATTGAGAAATTCTACTTTGGCTCACTATTACCTACAGGTTTCCGCCCCCTGCTCTAAGATAGTCTAAACCGTGTCACAGTCTTAGCACCGGCATCATAAGGATTCCGTTAAACTTAAAGGAAGTGTGTTTGCTGTTGTTGTATTATTATTGTTGTTTGTTGGTATTACTCAACCGTATTACTTCAGTTTTTACTTTCTTACATTGGCGTTGTTTTATTTCGTGCTTCTAGTCGTGTTTAGGGCTCTAGCAAAGATTGGGGGAAGGGAGGGGGGCACATGCCACCCCCCCCCTTTCTTTCCCCGTAGCTACGTCCATGATAATTAAAAATGACTAAAAATAGCCTTTCTTTAAAGTGCAAGAACTGGTGTGTCGTAAAATCCACACCAAATCTCTCCCAAATATGCGGCATTATAAATGAGAATTATACATATTTATTACTTATTTAAGAGCCTTTAATAATTCTAAACAAAATCAGTTGTCAACAAAGACCAATGTATAAAAGTGGTCCAAATTAAAAAAAAAAAAAACAGGTTAGCAAACAATAATAAAAATAAGCGCAAGTTTATATTATCAACATAGACCAATTTAGAAGACAGAGCTAAGTAAATTTTATCAACATAGACCAATTTAGAAGACAGGGCTAAGTACATACAACCGGCCAATCATTTCGTTTGATCCCAACAGCCACATCACCGCCTTGTAGTAAATATTTATCTACTTCCGCAAACCAAAACATGAAGAAAGTAAGAAGAAAAAAACAACGTAGTTCCTGCCCTGTAATTCCGTTGCCAACTTTTGAGTGATTCCTGGTGAAGTATTGAGGAAATGAGAAGCTGGGTTCATCACAGTACATCTACCTACGGGCTAGCCATGTGACCTGTGTGAGTACAGTCTTTAATAGTACAAGTTTTATTGCTCGCTTCTCTCTATATCTATCTTTCAATTTAGATTTATATATTTTAATACACCGTTTCTTTTTTTTTTTTTATTTATTATTCATAAATACTTTTTTTTCCCTAGGCCTATACCCTCTCGCCTCTCTTTTTCTATATCTATCTCGCTTTTCTCTTTCTCTCTCTCTTTCTCTCTCCCTCTCTCTCTCTCTCTCTCTATCTCGCCTCTCTCTTTCTCTCTCCATCTCTCTCTCTATCTCGCCTCTCTCTTTCTCTCTCCATCTCTCTCGCGCCTCTCTCTTTCTCTCTCCCTCTCTCTCAATCTTGCCTCTCACTCTCTTTTCTTTTATTTGTTATTGTTATATACTTTTTCTCTCTTCTCTTTCCCTATACAGTTTTCTTCTTTTATATATTTCTTCTACCCTTTCCTTTCTCCAGCCCTCTTCCTTTCACTCTCTATCGTTCTCTCTATTTCACTTTTTCCTTCCCCCCTCTCTCTTCTTTCCTTCTTTCTCTCTTTCAGTTTTTATAACTCTATTTTTATTTCTCACGTTCTCTCTCCCTCTCTCTGTCCGTAATTTCTCTTGCATTCTTTCCTTCTTCCTCTGTCTTATCTTCTTATCTTATCTTATGCATTACAGACGCTCCTTCTATAAGATTATTGCGTCTTACACTCAGCCGTGGTCCTAGTCTAGTCTTGCATTTTGATAAATGTTTTAAATGATGTTAAGTTACTGGTTTCTCTTTCTCTTTAACTCTTTACATCTTTACCTCTTTTCTTCTTTCTTTCCATATTTCTCTTTTTACCTCTTTTCCTTTTCCTCTCTCGTTTTCTCACATTTTCTTTCACTCTTTTTTTTTAAACTTTCGCTCTTTCTATTTCTCCTTTTTTCTCTGTCTTTCTCTTTTTCTCATTTTCTCCCTTTCTCCCGCTCTATTGAGGATCTTACCGGTCGTCTCGCTTTCCTTGTATCTATTTTGCAATGAAATGATGACCTGCATACAATTCTCTCTCTCTCTCTCTTTCTTTCTCTATCACACATACACAATCTATTTATGAATCTATCCTTCTGAAATTCACCTCCCCCTTGCCCCCTCCCCCACCGACACAAATGTAATCATCCAACCGTAGCATATATATTGCTCGTACAATAACAAGCAAGGTATGATCTCTGTTTTCCTAATTCACACAACGGCATGATGACTTTTTTCCCGAACTACTTTCCGCCAAAGACTATAATTAGATGGACCGCTTGCTTTGATATTTCTGCTCTTTGATAACTTGAAACACTTAGTATCGGAATTTCCGATCGCACTATGTCCTCTAGAATTCCGGTCTTAGTAATTCTCAATGGAATATTAAGATTAGAATTGAAAGTTGTAATACAGCGGAAACCTTTAATGCAATACTATTAGCGTAGTAGTAATTTAATACAGCCTCGTAGGTTGCGCACGGAAAACACAAATAACATAATAAGCTCTAAAAATAGAGCAATCGGTCCATCTTATTATAGTGATTAATTCCGCTAAGCAATTTACCAACTTTTTGACGCATTTTTCAATACACTCAAAATTCAAACACAATTTGCGGAAATGTTTCTGAAAGTAAAAGAAAAAGGTGATGCCAACTCATAATAAATGTCTTAAAAAGTCTTACCGTGTTTGAGCAAGACACCGAGAGAGAAAACCTTTCTTCTTCTTTTCGTGGAATCCAAAGTAGGTCAACCTGAGAGAAGCCAATAACAACAGAATCAGACGTGTGAATCTTGTCAAATGATTCCAGTAGGAAATAAGTAGCCCTAAGAAAGGCATAAGTAGGGCAGTAAGGCGTAAGTAGGGCAGAAAGACATAAGCTTGGCAGAAAGACTTAAGTTTGGCAGAAAGACATAAGTAGAACAGAAAGCTTAAGCAGATCTTCCACTGCTATTTTTAAACTGGTTGTTATTTTATTTTCCTATCATTATATTGACCGATAACCTCCACCTAGATTTAACCAAACTAATTAGGCCAGTGGCAATACTGAAGCCACGACTGACATATTAGACTTTTAAATAAAGCAATATTTTAATCAATAATGTTGTTGTTATTGGTATTCCCAAATAAAATGATTTTATCGCACCAGTAAATGCTCTGTTTTTGAGAGGGGGAGGGAATTAGGTGAAAAAGTTGTACATTATTAAAATAATATATATATTTGTTTATATATGTGTTTAAATATGTGTTTGCCCTCTATAGATTCCTATTACGTTTAATGGGTCAAGACAAAAGATAAATATTTAAATTGGAAACCTATCCCAAAATAATTTTGCTAATGGACAGTAAAATTCCTCTTGCTGAAGAAGTAATTGTGTATTGGAGTATTAGCTGAATGTGTGTAGGCTATGGATGAACGGTATAAATGAAGGAAGGGAGACGATCACACACTAACACACCCACACTGTGAGGGAACTGTGACGATACGGTGGTGATTGTAGTTTTGACTTTTGACGAAGAATGACGAATCGGAGCTCGCCATTGCAAATGCGTAACATGAAGTTACTACTAGTCTATATGTAAGATAAAACAGAATCATATTGAATTGGTTTACAATAACACAAGTAGAAACCTGTAATTAAAAAAGGGACATCACCTACATAAGTTATGCCCCTTTCAATGTGACAAGAGCCACCAACAGCACTAACAAAATTATTTGTTGACATTTTTGTTATATAAAAAACATAGATGAAACTATCAAATGTTTTCCTAATGTAGCCTATTGTGTCCATTTACTTGTATATAAAACAATAAACTCAGAAGTAAATGTATATGTATAGTTTTCTTCAGATAGAATCAGACAAATGGTGTGTCTGTCCTACATTTCTTGCCAAAGAGTCCCTCCCCCCCCCCCCCATTTATCATTGTCTCCGCGGCTATTTGTAAAGTTGCAATTTGCTCTATTTGCAGTCTCTTGTCCATGACATCGAAACTGATGAATGGGCTACCCAGTTATCCTTTCATAGCCCGCGACATGGCAACAATAATAATGAAAGAAACAAAATACAGCAACCGCAAAGACTGGGTCAGTGAAACAAGGGCGTGCCTAACACATTGAAGAAGCTTATCTGAAGATTCTTTCTTCTACAAGTGTGTGTGCGTGTTTGTTTGTTTCCGAAATAGCATTGGTTTTGTTTATTGTTTGTGGATTTCTATAGGTGTATAAAGGTCATAGAGACTGAAGGTCGGATTGGTGGTACTACAGTGCTGTGGAATACTCTCCAGAAGGTCAATGGTTTAAATCGGGAATTTCTTTTTTTTTTCCTTCTCTTTTTTTTTAGTTAAATGTTGTTGAATTTGATTGGCTTTATTTCAACCAATCAGATAGATCAGTGGCTTCCAATCCTTTATCGGGCTATTCGTGACACAGTAAAAAAAAGTTATTTCCTTAACTCGGGGGTCTCCAAACTACGGCCCGCAGGCCGCATGCGGCCCGCAGAGCCCTCTCATGCGGCCCGAGGAGACCTTTTCAGCTACGAAAAATATTACGGAAATTTATCTATATCCTGCCAAGATTAGCCGCCGCCTACTTACATGGAAGTTATGTTTTTACCGAATTAAATTAGAGATGCGCAGTAGTCGTTATGTTCTCCAACCGATCACTACATTGTAAAAATCTTATTCGCTGCTTACTTTTTCAAACTCCATCTACATTCAATGAGATGATATAACGCCATCTAGTGGCGGAGTATGGCACTGTTACTGGACAGGATATATTCAATGACATTTGCTGATTATAACTTGGACTGGACTAGCCTCGGTTGCCTGACTGTTGATATAGGAAATAACATGAGTGGCATATAGACAGGCTTTGTTGTACAGTGAAGCAGATGTGTAAAGTTAAAAAAATTCCACAGCCAATGTTTCTATACTGTATTATTCACCAGCAAGCTTTGTGTGCTAAATATTTGGACATTAGAAGTGTACTGAATCCTTTAATGAAGATGGTGATCTTAAGAAGGCCACATGGGCTCAACCATAGACATTTCAGAGACATGTTGAAAGATACAGACACAGAATTGCAAGATTTATCATATTACACAGCACTTATAAGATGGCTAGGTTCAGAGCAGAATATTTAAGTTAAGAAAAGGAAACATGTGACTTCCTAGAAAGTAAAGGCAAGCCACAGCCATTACTGTCTGATGAAGAGTGGGTATGGAAATTAATATTATTAATATTCCCACAATTTACTTTTATTGAAATACAGTGACGTTCATATAATCTATACTCAAGGGGTTCTGTCGGTTAGTTACGAACACTGCGCCATTCACAAGAATCCCATGGGCCATTGATTTTAATCTAAGCTCAACTTCAATAAACCACAAGTCCAAATGTTCTATCAAGGTCTCGAGCTCTACGGTTTTAATGGCCACAATTCTATCCTCAAGTTCCTATTTTTCTCTGTGTATCGATTTCATGCTTATTTAAGGACGTCACTCGATGTTTGACACTGAACAAAAAAAAAAAGAAAAACAAAAACAAAGAACCTCAAATCCCAACTCGACGGAATTAAGATTCCGACAAAAGTGCTGGCTTACCATGACCCTTATCGGACTGGCACCGGCGATGGAATCCATGGCACTAGCGATGAAATCACTGGCACCAGTTATGGAATCCTTGGCACCAGCGATGGAATCACTGGCACCGGTGATAGAATCTTTGGCACCAGTTATGGAATCCTTGGCACCAGCGATGGAATCACTGGCACCAGTGATGGAATCCTTGGCACCAGCGATGGAATCCTTACCTCTACAACCATAAAAAAAGAACTTCCAACAGAGAAACGTAAGTTCAAGCTTACAGAAATCTGGATGTAATAACTGTCTTTATAATTGGTGCCATCTTTGTATCACAAAAATATCTCTTTGAAAAGTAAACTTACTTGTGAGAGTTTTGATTTTTATTGAAGCTAAAATAATACCACACAAACTTGGCTCGATAGATGGAAGGAGTATGCCAAGGTATATATATATATATATTATATATATAACTATATAAATATATAAGGTTGTACGAGGTTAAAGGTTGTTAATTAGCCCGTAAGAGGTTGAACTACATAATTATTATAGTTAATTAAAAGAGTTTCATCCCTTGTGGTTTGACACCCCTGAAATGGCGTCTTCTCCACACAGAGAGGCCCGTAACTAGGCCTGGCCTCAGGGAGCCGCCATGTAGGAGGCCTAAACCATTCTTACAAACAACAGCCCCGATTCATCAGAAAAACCGGACTGCCAATCTGACACAGCAAAGGAAAGCAAAATAGAACACTGAAGAAGGAGATGACACTGTTTGAAAACTTGGACATTTTAACTAGACTTGGTCAAATTCTTTTTTTTTTCTCCTTATAAGTTAGAGCTATGTTATATCGATTCTAGTGGTGTCTTGGGCAGGGCCACTGTGATGGAAATATGGTGCCCGGGAGGCCCCAGGGCGGAAACACTAATTTACACAACCCCAAAAATAGAAAATATATGAACTGTTCAGATACGGGGTGCCCCCTTTGCCCCCCCCCTCCTGACTTGTCCCGGAGTAAGCGTCAAATCAGGAGAAAGAATACTTTAGTAGCTAGTTTAAAATAAGATAGATAACATAGATAAGATAGATAACATAGATAAGAAAGATAAGAAAGATAAGAAAGATAAGAAAGATAAGAAAGATAAGAAAGATAAGAAAGATAAGAAAGATAAGAAAGATAAGGTAGATAAGAAAGATAAGGTAGATAAGGTAGATAAGAAAGATAAGGTAGATAAGAAAGATAAGGTAGATAAGGTAGATAAGGTAGATAAGGTAGATAAGGTAGATAAGGTAGATAAGGTAGATAAGGTAGATAAGGTAGATAAGGTAGATAAGGTAGATAAGGTAGATAAGGTAGATAAGGTAGATAAGGTAGATAAGGTAGATAAGATAGATAAGATAGATAAGATAGATAAGATAGATAAGATAGATAAGATAGATAAGATAGATAAGATAGATAAGATAGATAAGATAGATAAGATAGATAAGATAGATAAGACAGATAAGACAGATAAGACAGATAAGACAGATAAGACAGATAAGACAGATAAGACAGATAAGACAGATAAGACAGATAAGACAGATAAGACAGATAAGACAGATAAGACAGATAAGACAGATAAGACAGATAAGACAGATAAGACAGATAAGACAGATAAGACAGATAAGACAGATAAGACAGATAAGACAGATAAGACAGATAAGACAGATAAGACAGATAAGACAGATAAGACAGATAAGACAGATAAGACAGATAAGACAGATAAGACAGATAAGACAGATAAGACAGATAAGACAGATAAGACAGATAAGACAGATAAGACAGATAAGACAGATAAGACAGATAAGACAGATAAGACAGATAAGACAGATAAGACAGATAAGATAGATAAGATAGATAAGATAGATAAGATAGATAAGATAGATAAGATAGATAAGATAGATAAGATAGATAAGATAGATAAGATAGATAAGATAGATAAGATAGATAAGGTAGATAAGGTAGATAAGGTAGATAAGGTAGATAAGGTAGATAAGGTAGATAAGGTAGATAAGGTAGATAAGGTAGATAAGGTAGATAAGGTAGATAAGGTAGATAAGGTAGATAAGACAGATAAGACAGATAAGACAGATAAGACAGATAAGACAGATAAGACAGATAAGACAGATAAGACAGATAAGATAGATAAGATAGATAAGATAGATAAGATAGATAAGATAGATAAGATAGATAAGATAGATAAGATAGATAAGATAGATAAGATAGATAAGATAGATAAGATAGATAAGATAGATAAGATAGATAAGATAGATAAGATAGATAAGATAGATAAGATAGATAAGATAGATAAGATAGATAAGATAGATAAGATAGATAAGATAGATAAGATAGATAAGATAGATAAGATAGATAAGATAGATAAGATAGATAAGATAGATAAGATAGATAAGATAGATAAGATAGATAAGATAGATAAGATAGATAAGATAGATAAGATAGATAAGATAGATAAGATAGATAAGATAGATAAGATAGAGAATAAGATAGAGAATAAGATAGATAAGATAGATAAGATAGATAAGATAGATAAGATAGATAAGATAGATAAGATAGATAAGATAGATAAGATAGATAAGATAGATAAGATAGATAAGATAGATAGTGCAGTCGTAAGTGAATGGGACAGAGCCCGCCAAATTTGTTAAGATAGATGGCGCACGGTGGTCGAGTGGGCAGCGTGTTCAGCTGGCGTTCCGAAGGTCCAGGGTTCGAATCCTGCTGAAGGTTAGAACTTGTTCTCGTCGTCTCTGCAGGGTGTCCATGTGTCTACATGACGCTAGCGGGGGGTAAAGTGAAGGCGGCTGGGCATTGTGCTGGCCACACAATCCCTTAATATGCCGTGGCCACAGAAACTGGTGGACGCTGCTTCACCGGCCCTATGGATCATTTTGGTCCGACTGAATAGATAGATAGATAGATAGATAGATAGATAGATAGATAGATAGATAGATAGATAGATAGATAGATGGATATGTAGATAGATTGCAGATAGATCTAAATATGGTGTTTTCAGATACATAGATTGATAGATAAAAATATTGTTTAGCGATAGCTTTATGGGGCAGACAGACAGACAGACAGATAGTCAGATATATTGTTGATATGGTAGATTTACGGACAGACATACAGATAGATAGAAAGTTAGATAAATAAAAATCTTGTTTATTGATAGATTTATGGAAAGCCTGATAGACAGATACAGATAGTCAGATAGATGAATTAATAGATCTATAGAAAGAGTCTTTGAAAGATGGATACATGTTATACAACAATTAATCCATAGTTAATCCCTAATCTTTAAAAGCCAAACATTCTCAATAAGCTTAATCAGAAAAAAAAAGCTGCGCGCGATGAACCTCGCCAGTTATTGGTCTCATTAGTTGCAAGGGCCGCCCTTGCGATGACAAAAAGAAATGACAGACAGGAAGTGATCTTTACAGTTTCACTGATGTCACTGGCAACATGGAGGCCGTGTCAGTTTTTGTTTTTGTGTTGCCATTTTGTCATATTTAGACAGAAATATGAGGATCAATAAACGCAACCACAGGCGGAGGCCACATACTGGAAAAACGATTGGGTGAGGGGACTTGTTGGGTGGGGCGGGTATTGGCTTTAGGGGGGGGGGGGCAGAGACATTTTAATGGAAAGATGGTATGAGTGGGTTTAGCTGAGAGGGACAGAGAGAAATAAAGAGAGACGAAAGAGAGTGGAAAGAGACAGAGAGAGAGGAAGAGTGTAAGAGTGAGCGATTGTTATGGGGAGATTCAGAGAGAGACAGAGGGAGAGAAAGAGAGTCAGAGAGAGGATTTAGGAGAGTGTGTGAGAGAAAGTAAGAGAGTGAGAGAGGGCGATGGAGAGATTTATAAAGAGTGACATAGATTGAAAAATATAGTAAGAGGGTCAGAGAGAAATAGAGAGAGAGAATGAGCGCGAGAGAGTGAAGGAAAAAGAGAGACTAAAAAAGAAATTGAAAGTCAATGAGTGGGAGAGGAAGAGAGTGAGAGTGCAAAAGAGAGAGAGAGAGAAGGATTCACTGCACAATTGAAAGGGTTATTGACAAGGACATGACCGCTGCGCCCACAAGTCCCGAGGATGTCGCCCAAGTGAAAAAATTCGGTAGCTCCGGCGAGGGAGAAGTTGGGAGTGCAGGAAAAAGAAACATGGCGATGAAGAGAGAGAGAAAGAGAGAGAGAGAGGGGAAGAGAGCGATGGGAGAGGACCAAATAAAGAGAAAAAGGACACTCTAGTCCCTTTTAGCAGACCAGGATGAAACCTTAAGACTCCGGATGACGCACGTAACCATGACAACAGCGCTCCGGAGCCCCAATTAAGTTTCCCCCCCTTGCTCTTCTAAAAAAAAATTCTCTGTTGTCGTCTTCTACGTATATTATCTGTCTCTTTCTGATTCTTTCTTTCTATCTCTCTCTATCTGTCTCTCTGTCTGTCTCTCTCTCTCTCTCCCAGCGAACATCAAACTAAAGATAATGTTCCGCAGACGACATCCCAGAAGAACACGCAGAATAATTTTACTGTTGTGGTTTTAAAAGGGAGAGAATGTGCAAAGGGGGGTAATCATTTTTTTTATACAAGGGGCGCTTCAAATAACCAGCTTGCTCTACAATCTAATTTATGCCTTCGTCTCATCATTTTTGACAAAGTGAAAACAAAAATTTGCTTGATATTGTTTTTCTTTTTTTTTTTAAATAGAATTAAGTTTTTTTTTATTTTATTCAGTCAGTAAAATGTAGTGTGATTTATTAGATATTAATTGAATTTGACTGGCTATACTTCTGTTTTTAATTAATTTTTTTGGTCCTAATTTCGAAGGGTATTTCTTGTGTTTAATTGTGTAAATTTTTTTCATGCATCAGTCATAAGGCCTTTAAAAGTTCGACCTTGCTCTACCTCGACTGCCTTTGTGTTAATCCTCATTTTCGGATCCCTATGCAAGCAGGGTTTCTAAAATATATTAATAATCTATATAACAGATTTAAGTAAAGATAAACTTTTCACATAACAAGTTTTCAACAGTTTAAATTCTGATATGACGCGCAAGGGGATTAAGTGTCCAGCTTATTCGCTAAGAGCTGGATTAACGGAAAAAAAAAGTTGTAGGCCTACTGAGATCTACACCCCACCCTTCTTTACTCCCCCCTCCCTTTTTCTCAAAAGAAAACAAACACTGATGGTTATAAGGGAATGAGGCAGTAACCGTCAAACTCGAAACTATTAGTGCTGGATTAAGCAAACGCGATCCAAGGTTTAACCCTTACAGTCCCGGGCGCGTATATAACGGAACTGAAGGCAGCATAGATAGAAGTAGGTCGGTACGGGAAGGGTTAATATAATCAAAATCGGTCTTAGCAATTGTTTTTAAATTTTGTATTTAAAAATGTCAATATCTGAGTTCTGAAATTAAGAAGCCTAAATGATTCTTGTAATGGGAGCAAAAAGCAATTGTACACGTGCATACCGAGGTAATTAATTACTTTAATGGACCCGAAGTATGGAATCAACTTCCTATCAAACTCAGGCAAACAAGTTATATCGTCGAATTGGAAAAAAAAAACACATCTAAAAACACATTACATTATTTTAACATTTACCTTTGTTCAACTTTTTTTTTAATCCTACTGTTTTACTTGTATTTTAGGTCGTTTAATTGTTTGCTACATTTCTTTGCTTGGTCCTATGTTTGTAAAGTTTATAATTATAGTTAGCTTGATATTTTTATTATTATTATTATATTTTATAGCTTTATTAGAGATTGTATCCGAGTTCTAAGTAGTTTTTTCCTCAATGTTAAATGCGCTCTGAACTTACATTATGTTTGTTGGCAGCGCTATAAATATAATTATTCCTATTATTATTCCCACATTCTATAAAAAAAACTATTTTGTTATAACAATATAGGTCAATGGTTGTTTACAAAGCGTATGTTTTGATAACGAAAGATTAGATGCGCTGACGTAACTTGTGGCATTTGCTGTCCTTACCCTTCGGCTCTTAATATAGCGAGAATAACATTGTTGGGTATGTGTGAGCGCCAGGGCGCGCGCGCGAATGTGTAATTGTGCTAAGTGTGTGGTGTGTGAGAGTGTGCGGTGCTTGTGTGTGAGCAGCGCGTAAAGTGTGTATATGTGTGTGTGCTGCGCCTAGGGGTCTGTTTGTTTGTGACTGTGTTTAGTGCATGCTGTTTGTATGTGATTGTGTTTCGTGTATGATGTTTGTATGTGACTGTTTCGTGTACGCTGTTTGTAAATAACTGTGTTTCGTGTTTTTTTTTTTAAATGACTGTGTTTCGTGTAAGCTATTTGTATGTGACTGTGATTCGTGTAT
Organism: Anisus vortex; assembly: GCA_949126835.1. Classification (NCBI taxonomy): domain Eukaryota; kingdom Metazoa; phylum Mollusca; class Gastropoda; family Planorbidae; genus Anisus; species Anisus vortex. Next base: position 13,886,988 of record OX421492.1, on the reverse strand, counting down.
GCAGTTTGTGCCTGACTGTGTTTCGTGTAGGCTGTTTGTTTGTGATTGTGTTTCGTGTAAGATTTTTGTAGGTGACGGTGTTTCGTGTATGATATTTGTATGTGACTTTGTTTCGTGCATGCTGTTTGTTCGTGATTGTGTTTCATGCATGCTGTTTGTATTTGACTATGTTTTCGTGTAAGCTGTTTGTGACTATGTTGCGTTTATGCTGTTTGTAAGTGACTATTTCGCGTTTATGCTGTTTGTAAATGACTGTGTTGCGTGTATGTATGCTGTTTGTATGTGACTGTGTTATGTTTATGCTGTTTGTATGTGACTATGTTGCGTTTATGCTCTTTGTAAGCGACTGTGTTGCTGCGTGTATGTATGCTGTTTGTATGTGACTATGTTGCGTCTATGCTGTTTGTATGTGACTATATTGCGTTTATGCTGTTTGTATGTGACTATGTTGCGTTATTGCTGTTTTTATTGGAGTGTGGTAGGGTTTGTTTGAGTGTGTGGTTAAAACAAAAGCTAAGCAGGCACCATACCAGAATCACAAACCAATGGTCATGTCCAGCGGCTGAAACAAAGAATTTTAGCAGGTTGTTTTTTTCCAATAGTGTAACAAAAATTTATCTTTTGAGATAAAAATAAAATAAAAAAACACATTAAAACAAACTATTCAATCAAAAACCTTTTTTTTTTCGTCTATACACGTGGCAGAGAGGAAAAAAATCAACAGCCAATCAAAATGCAGATTTCATTATTCCGTTGTTGTTTTTTTGTTTTTCGTCAGCTGATCATTTCTTTTGTTGTTTGTAAAGTTGTTGTTTTGAAATTTGTGTTTTATGGCAAATGCAACATAATAATAATAACTAGTATTGATCTTAAATTGGACTTCATTGGCCCGGCAAGTTCTTTATAGCTGAACACATAGCGGGTCCTTGAGTTATGATCTAGCTATGCCTCTGCACACATGTCCACGACCAATATAATTTAAAATCAGGTCTGCTGTTAAAATACAACACAATAACAATCTGTTGCAATGCTCAGATGAACATATGGACACAAACACTTTCCTTATTCTTTATTTAACACATCCTTCACCACATCATTCACCACATCAGTCACCACATCAATTACCACATCATTCACCTCATCATTCACCACATCATTCACCTCATTATTGACCACATCATTCACCACATCATTCACCTCATTATTCACCACATCATTCACCTCATAATTCACCACACCATTTACCACATCATTCACCACATCATTCACCACATCATTCACCACATCAGTCAACACATCATTCAACACATCATTCACCACATCATTCACCGCATCATTCACCCCACAATACACCACATCATTCATCATATCATTCACCACATCATTGACCTCATCATTCCCCTCAATATTCACTACTTCCTTCAACACATCATTCACCACACCATTCACCACACCATTCACCACACCATTCACCACACCATTCACCGCCTATTCAGCGTCGTGTTCAACACACACACAAACATAAACAGAGACATGACTTGTGTGTTTTGGATGGATAAATCTCGAGTTAGATTTGACACAGCAACTAAAAAACCCTGGTGTATAAATTATGCACGAGGGATGGAGTGATAAGCGTTTACCTCCTAGCAGAGTGCTCCGGTCTGGGGTTCCAGACAAACCGCCAGTGATTAAACCAGTTCTATACTCTAAGGCAGAGATTGGGTACATACGGCACGCGTGCTATACTTGGCACGCAGAGCGATTTTCAATGGCACGCTAAGGCCCACCAAAAAATGGAAATTTAAACCTCTTCTACATGCAAAGAGCAGGATGCCACGAAGGCTGATGGCACGCTGAGTGATTGAGAAATTCTACTTTGGCACACTATTACCTAAAGGTTTCCGCCCCCTGCTCTAAGATACTCTAAACCGTGTCACAGTTCTAGCACCGGCATCATAAGGATTCCGTTAAACTTAAAGGAAGTGTGTTTGCTGTTGTTTTATTATTGTTGTATGTTGGTATTACTCAACCTTATTACTGCAGTTTTTACTTTCTTACATTGGCGTTGGTTTAGTTCGTGCTTCTAGTCGTGTTTAGGGCTCTAGCGAAGATTGGGGGAAGGGAGGGGGGGGCACATGCCACCCCCCCCCTTTCTTTCCCCGTAGCTACATCCAAGATAATTAAAAAGGACGAAAAATAGCCTTTCTTTAAAGTGCAAGAACTGGTGTGTCGTAAAATCCACACCAAATCCCTCCCAAATATGCGGCATTATAAATGAGAATTATACATATTTATTACTTATTTAAGAGCCTTTAATAGTTCTAAACAAAATCAGTTATCAACAAAGACCAATGTATAAAACTGGTCCAAATTTAAAAAAAAAAAAAAAAATAAGCGCAAGTTTATATTATCAACACAGACCAATTTAGAAGACAGAGCTAAGTACATTTTATCAACATAGACCAATTTAGAAGACAGGGCTAAGTACATACAACCGGCCAATCATTTCGTTTGATCCCAACAGCCACATCACCGCCTTGTAGTAAATATTTATCTACTTCCGCAAACCAAAACATGAAGAAAGTAAGAAAAAAAAAACGTAGTTCCTGCCCTGTAATTCCGTTGCCAACTTTGAGTGATTCCTGGTGAAGTATTGAGGAAATGAGAAGCTGGGTTCATCACAGTACATCTACCTATGGACTAGCCGTGTGACCTGTGTGAGTACAGTCTTTAATAGTACAAGTTTTATTGCTCGCCTTCTCTCTATATCTATCTTTCAATTTAGAGTTATATACTTTAATACGACGTTTCTTTTCATTATTTTTTTATTATTCATAAATACTTATTTTTCTACTAGGCCTATACCCTCTCGCCTCTCTCTTTCTCTCTCTCTGTCTCGCCTCTCTCTTTATCTCTCCATCTCTCTCTCTCTCTCTCTCTATCTCGCCTCTCTCTTTCTCTCTCCCTCTCTCTCTCTATCTTACCTCTCTATCTCTCGCTTTTCTTTTATTTGTTATATACTTTTTCTCTCTTTCTTTTTCCATATACAAATTTCTTCTTTTATATATTTCTTCTACCCTTTCCTTTCTCCAGCCCTCTTTCTTTCACTCTCTATCGTTCTCTCTATTTCACTTGTTACTTCCCCCCTCTCTCTTCTTTCCTTCTTTCTCTCTTTCAGTTTTTATAACTCTATTTGTATTTCTCACGTTCTCTCTCCCTCTCTCTGTCCGTAATTTCTCTTGCATTCTTTCTTTCTTTCTCTTTCTCATCTTTTTATCTTATCTTATGCATTACAGACGCTCCTTCTATAAGATTATTGCGTCCTACGCTCATCCGTGATCCGAGTCAAGTCTTGCATTTTGGCAAATGTTTTAAATGATGTTAAGTTACTGGTTTCTCTTTCTCTTTAACTCTTTACTTCTTTCTTTCCATATTTCTCTCTTTATTTCTTTTCCTTTTTCTCTCTCGTTTTCTCACATTTTCTTTCACTCTTTTTTTTCAACTTTCGCTCTTTCTATTTCTCCTTTTTTTCTCTTTCTTTCTCTTTTTCTCATTTTCTCCCTTTCTCCCGCTCTATTGAGGATCTTACCGGTCGTCTCGCTTTCCTTGTATCTATTTTGCAATGAAATGATGACCTGCATACAATTCTCTCTCTCTCTCTCTCCATCTTTCATTCTCTATATCATTCTGACATTCACCTACCCACACGCCCCCCACCCCACCTATACAAATGTAATCATCCAACATATATATATATATATATATTTATTGTGTGTACAATAACAAGCAAGGTACGATCTCTGTTTTCCTAATTCACACAACGGCATGATGACTTTTTTCACGAACTACTTTCCGCCAAAGACTATAATAAGATGGACCGCTTGCTTTGATAATTCTGCTCTTTGATAACTTGAAACACTTAGTATCGGAATTTCCGATCGCACTATGTCCTCTAGAATTCCGGTCTTAGTAATTCTCAATGGAAAATTAAGATTAGAATCGAAAGTTGTATACAGCGGAAACCTTTAATGCAATACTAGGAGCATAGTAGTAATTTAAGACAGCCTCATTGGTTGCGTACGGAAAACAAAACGAACATAATAAGATCTAAAAATAGAGCAATCGGTCCATCTTTTTATAGTGATTAATTCCGCTAAGCAATTTACCAACTAGTTTGAATTCATTTATTTGCTTTTTGACGCATTTTTCAATACACTGAAAATTCAAACACAATTTGCGGAAATGTTTCTGAATGTGAAACAAAAAGGTGATGCCAACTCATAATAAATGTAAAAAAAAAGTCTTACCGTGTTTGAGCAAGACACCGAGAGAGAAAACCTTTCTTCTTCTTTTCGTGGAATCCAATGTAGGTCAACCTGAGAGAAGCCAACAACAACAGAATCAGACGTGTGAATCTTGTCAAATGAATCCAGTAGGAAATAAGTAGCCCTAAGAAAGGCATAAGTAGGGCAGTAAGGCGTAAGTAGGGCAGAAAGACATAAGCTTGGCAGAAAGACTTAAGTTTGTCAGAAAGACAAGTTTGGCAGAAAGAAATAAGTTTAGCAGAAAGACAAGTGTGGCAGAAAGACTAGTTTGGCAGAAAGACCTAAGTTTGGCAGAAAGAGAAGTTTGGCAGAAAGAAAAAAGTTTGTCAGAAAGACAAGTTTGGAAGAAAGACTAGTTTGGCAGAAAGACAAGTTTGGCAGAAAGACAAGTTTGGCAGAAAGACAAGTTTGGCAGAAAGACATAAGTAGGACAGAAAGCTTAAGCAGATCTTCCACTGCTATTTTTAAACTGGTTGTTATTTTTTTTCCTATCATTATATTGACCGATAACCTCCACCTAGATTTAACCAAACTAATTAGGCCAGTGGCAATACTGAAGCCACGACTGACATATTAGACTTTTAAATAAAGCAATATTTTAATCAATAATGTTGTTGTTATTGGTATTCCCAAATAAAATGATTTTATCGCACTAGTAAGTGCTCTGTTTTTGAGGGGGGGGGGGCTGGAATTAGGGGAAAAAATTGTACATTATTAAAATAATATATATATTTGTTTATATATGTGTTTAAATATGTGTTTGCCCTCTATAGATTCCTATGACGTTTAATGGGTCAAGACAAAAGTTAAATATTTAAATTGGAAACCTATCCCAAAATAATTTTGATAATGGACAATAAAATTCCTCTTGCTGAAGAAGTAATTGTGTATTGGAGTATTAGCTGAATGTGTGTATGGATGAACGGTATAAATGAAGGAAGGGAGACGAATCACACTCTAACACACCCACACTGTGAGGGAACTGTAACAATACGGTGGTGATTGTAGTTTTGACTTTTGACAAAGAATGACGAATCTGAGCTCGCCATTGCAAATGCGTAACATGAAGTTACTACTAGTCTATATGTAAGATAAAACAGAATCATATTGAATTGGTTTACAATAACACAAGTAGAAACCTGTAAATAAAAAAGGGACGTCACCTACATAAGTTATGCCCCTTTCAATGTGACAAGAGCCACCAACAGCACTAACAAAATTATTTGTTGACATTTTTGTTATATAAAAAACATAGATGAAACTATCAAATGTTTTCCTAATGTATTGTGTCCATTAACTTGTATATAAAACAATAAACTCAGAAGTAAATGTATATGTATAGTTTTCTTCAGATAGAATCAGACAAATGGTGTGTCTGTCCTACATTTCTTGCCAAAGAGTCCCTCCCCCCCCCCCCCCCATTTATCATTGTCTCCGCGGCTATTTGTAAAGTTGCAATTTGCTCTATTTGCAGTCTCTTGTCCCTGACATCGAAACTGATGAATGGGCTACCCAGTTATCCTTTCATAGCCCGCGACATGGCAACAATAATAATGAAAGAAACAAAATACAGCAACCGCAAAGACTGGGTCAGTGAAACAAGGGCGTGCCTAACACATTGAAGAAGCTTATCTGAAGATTCTTTCTTCTACAAGTGTGTGTGCGTGTTTGTTTGTTTCCGAAATAGCATTGGTTTTGTTTATTGTTTGTGGATTTCTATGGGTGTATAAAGGTCATAGAGACTGAAGGTCGGATTGGTGGTACAACAGTGCTGTGGAATACTCTCCAGAAGGTCAATGGTTTAAATCGGGAATTTCTTTTTTTTTTCCTTCTCTTTTTTTTTAGTTAAATGTCGTTGAATTTGATTGGCTTTATTTCAACCAATCAGATAGATCAGTGGCTTCCAATCCTTTATCGGGCTATTCGTGACACAGTAAAAAAAAGTTATTGCCTTAACTCGGGGGTCTCCAAACTACGGCCCGCAGGCCGCATGCGGCCCGCGGAGCCCTCTCATGCGGCCCGCGGAGACCGTTTCAGCTACGAAAAATATTACGGAAATGTATCTATATCCTGCCAAGATTAGCCGCCGCCTACTTACATGGAAGTTATGTTTTTACCGAATTAAATTAGAGATGCGCAGTAGTCGTTATGTTCTCCAACCGATCACTACATTGTAAAAATCTTATTCGCTGCTTACTTTTTCAAACTCAATCTACATTCAATGAGATGATATAACGCCATCTAGTGTCGGAGTATGGCACTGTTACTGGACAGGATATATTCAATGACATTAGCAGATTATAACTTGGATTGGACTAACCTCAGTTGCCTGACTGTTGATGTAGGAAATAACATAAGTGGCATATAGACAGGCTTTGTTGTACAGTGAAGTAGATGTGTAAAGTTAAAAAACATTCCACAGCCAATGTTTCTACACTGTATTATTCACCAGCAAGCTTTGTGTGCTAAATATTTGGACATTAGATGTGTACTGAATCCTTTAATGAAGATGGTGATCTTAAGAAGGCTAAACGGGCTCAACCATAGACATTTCAGAGACATGTTGAAATATACAGACACAGAATTGCAAGATTTACCATATTACACAGCACTTATAAGATGGCTAGGTTCAGAGCAGAATATTTAAGTTAAGAAAAGGAAACATGTGACTTCCTAGAAAATAAAGGCAAGCCACAGCCATTACTGTCTGATGAAGAGTGGGTATGGAAATTAATATTATTAATATTCCCACAATTTACTTTTATTGAAATACAGTGACGTTCATATAATCTATACTCAAGGGGTTCTGTCGGTTAGTTACGAACACTGCGCCATTCACAAGAATCCCATGGGCCATTGATTTTAATCTAAGCTCAACTTCAATAAACCACAAGTCCAAATGTTCTATCAAGGTCTCGAGCTCTACGGTTTTAATGGCCACAATTCTATCCTCAAGTTCCTATTTTTCTCTGTGTATCGATTTCATGCTTATTTAAGGACATCACCCGATGTTTGACACTGAACAAAAAAAAAAAGAAAAACAAAAACAAACAACCTCAAATCCCAACTCGACGGAATTAAGATTCCGACAAAAGTGCTGGCTTACCATGACCCACATTGGACTGGCACCGGCGATGGAATCCATGGCACCAGCGATGGAATCCTTGGCACCAGTTATGGAATCCATGGCACCAGCGATGGAATCCTTGGCACCAGTTATGGAATCTGGCACCAGCGATGAAATCACTGGCACCAGTTATGGAATCCTTAGCACCAGCGATGGAATCACTGGCACCGGTGATAGAATCTTTGGCACCAGTTATGGAATCCTTGGCACCAGCGATGGAATCACTGGCACCAGTGATGGAATCCTTGGCACCAGCGATGGAATCCTTACCTCTACAACCATAAAAAAAGAACTTCCAACAGAGAAACGTAAGTTCAAGCTTACAGAAATCTGGATGTAATAACTGTCTTTATAATTGGTGCCATCTTTGTATCACAAAAATATCTCTTTGAAAAGTAAACTTACTTGTGAGAGTTTTGATTTTTATTGAAGCTAAAATAATACCACACAAACTTGGCTCGATAGATGGAAGGAGTATGCCAAGGTATATATATATATATATATATTATATATATAACTATATATATATATATAAGGTTGTACGAGGTTAAAGGTTGTTAATTAGCCCGTACGAGGTTGAACTACATAATTATTATAGTTAATTAAAAGAGTTTCATCCCTTGTGGTCTGACACCCCTGAAATGGCGTCTTCTCCACACAGAGAGGCCCGTAACTAGGCCTGGCCTCAGGGAGCCACTATGTAGGAGGCCTAAACCATTCTTACAAACGACAGCCCCGATTCATCAGAAATACCGGACTGCCAATCTGACACAGCAAAGGAAAGCAAAATAGAACACTGAAGAAGGAGATGACACTGTTTGAAAACTTGGACATTTTAACTAGACTTGGTCAAATTCTTTTTTTTTTCTCCTTATAAGTTAGAGCCATGTTATATCGATTCTAGTGGTGTCTTGGGCAGGGCCACTGCGATGGAAATATGTTGCCCGGGAGGCCCCAGGGCGGAAACACTAATTTACACAACCCCAAAAATAGAAAATATATGAACTGTTCAGATACGGGGTGCCCCCTTTGACCCCCCCCTCCTGACTTGTCCCGGAGTAAGCGTCAAATCAGGTGAAAGAATACTTTAGTAGCTCGTTTAAGTTAAGATAAGAAAGATAAGATAGATAAGATAGATAAGATAGATAAGATAGATAAGATAGATAAGATAGATAAGATAGATAAGATAGATAAGATAGATAAGATAGATAAGATAGATAAGATAGATAAGATAGATAAGATAGATAAGATAGATAAGATAGATAAGATAGATAAGATAGATAAGATAGATAAGATAGATAAGATAGATAAGATAGATAAGATAGATAAGATAGATAAGATAGATAAGATAGATAAGATAGATAAGATAGATAAGATAGATAAGATAGATAAGATAGATAAGATAGATAAGATAGATAAGATAGATAAGATAGATAAGATAGATAAGATAGATAAGATAGATAAGATAGATAAGATAGATAAGATAGATAAGATAGATAAGATAGATAAGATAGATAAGATAGATAAGATAGATAAGATAGATAAGATAGATAAGATAGATAAGATAGATAAGATAGATAAGATAGCTAAGATAGCTAAGATAGCTAAGATAGCTAAGATAGCTAAGATAGCTAAGATAGCTAAGATAGCTAAGATAGCTAAGATAGCTAAGATAGCTAAGATAGCTAAGATAGCTAAGATAGCTACGATAGCTACGATAGCTACGATAGCTACGATAGCTACGATAGCTACGATAGCTACGATAGCTACGATAGCTACGATAGCTACGATAGCTACGATAGCTACGATAGCTACGATAGCTACGATAGCTACGATAGCTACGATAGCTACGATAGCTACGATAGCTACGATAGCTACGATAGCTACGATAGCTACGATAGCTACGATAGCTAAGATAGCTAAGATAGCTAAGATAGCTAAGATAGCTAAGATAGCTAAGATAGCTAAGATAGCTAAGATAGATAAGATAGATAAGATAGATAAGATAGATAAGATAGATAAGATAGATAAGATAGATAAGATAGATAAGATAGATAAGATAGATAAGATAGATAAGATAGATAAGATAGATAAGATAGATAAGATAGATAAGATAGATAAGATAGATAAGATAGATAAGATAGATAAGATAGATAAGACAGATAAGACAGATAAGACAGATAAGACAGATAAGACAGATAAGACAGATAAGACAGATAAGATAGATAAGATAGATAAGATAGATAAGATAGATAAGATAGATAAGATAGATAAGATAGATAAGATAGATAAGATAGATAAGATTGATAAGATTGATAAGATAGATAAGATAGATAAGATAGATAAGATAGATAAGATAGATAAGATAGATAAGATAGATAAGATAGATAAGATAGATAAGATAGATAAGATAGATAAGATAGATAAGATAGATAAGATAGATAAGATAGATAAGATAGATAAGATAGATAAGATAGATAAGATAGATAAGATAGATAAGATAGATAAGATAGATAAGATAGATAAGATAGATAAGATAGATAAGATAGATAAGATAGATAAGATAGATAAGATAGATAAGATAGATAAGATAGATAAGAAAGCTAAGAAAGCTAAGAAAGCTAAGAAAGCTAAGATAGCTAAGATAGCTAAGATAGCTAAGATAGATAAGATAGATAAGATAGATAAGATAGATAAGATAGATAAGATAGATAAGATAGATAAGATAGATAAGATAGATAAGATAGATAAGATAGATAAGATAGCTAAGATAGCTAAGATAGCTAAGATAGCTAAGATAGCTAAGATAGCTAAGATAGCTAAGATAGCTAAGATAGCTAAGATAGCTAAGATAGCTAAGATAGCTAAGATAGCTAAGATAGCTAAGATAGCTAAGATAGCTAAGATAGCTAAGATAGCTAAGATAGCTAAGATAGCTAAGATAGCTAAGATAGCTAAGATAGCTAAGATAGCTAAGATAGATAAGATAGATAAGATAGATAAGATAGATAAGATAGATAAGATAGATAAGATAGATAAGATAGATAAGATAGATAAGATAGATAAGATAGATAAGATAGATAAGATAGATAAGATAGATAAGATAGCTAAGATAGCTAAGATAGCTAAGATAGCTAAGATAGCTAAGATAGCTAAGATAGCTAAGATAGCTAAGATAGCTAAGATAGCTAAGATAGCTAAGATAGCTAAGATAGATAAGATAGATAAGATAGATAAGATAGATAAGATAGATAAGATAGATAAGATAGATAAGATAGATAAGATAGATAAGATAGATAAGATAGATAAGATAGATAAGATAGATAAGATAGATAAGATAGATAAGATAGATAAGATAGATAAGATAGATAAGATAGATAAGATAGATAAGATAGATAAGATAGATAAGATAGATAAGATAGATAAGATAGATAAGATAGATAAGATAGATAAGATAGATAAGATAGATAAGATAGATAAGATAGATAAGATAGATAAGATAGATAAGATAGATAAGATAGATAAGATAGATAAGATAGATAAGATAGATAAGATAGATAAGATAGATAAGATAGATAAGATAGATAAGATAGATAAGATAGATAAGATAGATAAGATAGATAAGATAGATAAGATAGATAAGATAGATAAGATAGATAAGATAGATAAGATAGATTAGATAGATTAGATAGATTAGATAGATTAGATAGATTAGATAGATTAGATAGATTAGATAGATAAGATAGATAAGATAGATAAGATAGATAAGATAGATTAGATAGATTAGATAGATTAGATAGATTAGATAGATTAGATAGATTAGATAGATTAGATAGATTAGATAGATTAGATAGATTAGATAGATTAGATAGATTAGATAGATTAGATAGATTAGATAGATTAGATAGATTAGATAGATTAGATAGATTAGATAGATTAGATAGATAAGGTAGATAAGATAGATAAGATAGATAAGATAAGAGAGATAAGAGAGATAAGAGATAAGAGAAATAAGAAAGATAATAGAGGTCAGAGAGAGAAAAGAGATAAGAGATATAAGAGACATAAGATAACAAAACTATATAAGATAGATAAGATAGATCCAATAAAAGGCTATAATATAAGGTAGATAAGATTTTTTAAAAACGCTTTTTAAGATGTATAAGATAATCTTCAAATTACACTAAAATACTCGAAGATTTATACATTTTCTTGAACTAAATACAACTAGCATGACCTATATGAATGAGCTAATCAGACTTGTGCACACATAATAGCACATACCGGTACGCTAGAACTAGTCTGGCTGCCACATTGAAGTATTATTGTAAACTACAGTATACTGGATACTTAAGGGTTAATGCCATCTGATCCAGATGGTGGATACAACAATTCGGTTAGTGAACTTTGAGTGAAAAATATTGACCTTGATAGTATTTTTTTATGTTATCGTCTGCTAAAAAGTGCAGTCGTAAGTGAATGGGACAGCGCCCGCGAATTCGTTAAGATAGATGGCGCACTGTGGTCGAGCGGGCAGCGTGTTTAGCTGGCGTTCCGAAGGTCCTGGGTTCGAATCCTGGTGAAGGTTAGAATTTGTTCTCGTCGTCTCTGCAGGGTGTCCATGTGTCTACCTGATGCTAGCTGGGATAAAGTGAAGGCGGCTGGGCATTGTGCTGGCCACACAATCCCTTAATGGCCACAGAAACTGGTGGGCGCTGCCTCCCCGGCCCTATGGATCATTTTGGTCCGACTGAATAGATAGATAGATAGATAGATAGATAGATAGATAGATAGATAGATTAGATAGATAGATAGATAGATTTCAGATAGATGTAAATATAGTGTTTCAGATACATAGATTAATAGATAAAAATATTGTTTAGAGATAGATTTATGGGGCAGACAGAAAGACAGACAGACAGATAGTCAGATATATTGTTGATATGGTAGATTTACGACAGACATACAGATAGATAGAAAGTTAGATAAATAAAAATCTTGATGATTGATAGATTTATGGAAAGCCTGATAAACAGATACAGATAGTCAGATAGATAAATGTATAGATCTATAGAAAGAGTCTTTGAAAGATGGATACTTATTATACAACAAATAATCCATAGTTAATCCCTAATCTTTAAAAGCCAAACATTCTCAATAAGCTTAATCAGAAAAAAAAAGCTGCGCGCGATGAACCTCGCCAGTTATTGGTCTCATTAGTTGCAAGGGCCGCCCTTGCGATGACAAAAAGAAATGACAGACAGGAAGTGATCTTTACAGTTTCACTGATGTCACTGGCAACATGGAGGCCGTGTCAGTTTTGTTGTTGCCATTTTGTGATATTTAGACAGAAATATGAGGATCAATAAACACAACCACAGGCGGAGGCCACATACTGGAAAAACGATTGGGTGAGGGGACTTGTTGGGTGGGGCGGGGATTGGCTTTAGGGGGGGGGGGGGCAGAGACATTTTAATGGAAAGATGGTATGAGTGGGTTTAGCTGAGAGGGACAGAGAGAAATAAAGAGAGACGAAAGAGAGTGGAAAGAGACAGAGAGAGAGGAAGAGTGTAAGAGTGAGCGATTGTTATGGGGAGATTCAGAGAGAGACAGAGGGAGAGAAAGAGAGTCAGAGAGAGGATTTAGGAGAGTGTGTGAGAGAAAGTAAGAGAGTGAGAGAGGGCGATGGAGAGATTTATAAAGAGGGACATAGATTGAAAAATATAGAAAGAGGGTCAGAGAGAGAGAGAGAGAGCGAGAGAGTGAAGGAAAAAGAGAGACTAAGAAAGAAATTGAAAGTCAATGAGTGGGAGAGGAAGAGAGAGAGAGTGCAAAAGAGAGAGAGAGAGAAGGATTCACTGCACAATTGAAAGGGTTATTGACAAGGACATGACCGCTGCGCCCACAAGTCCCGAGGATGTCGCCCAAGTGAAAAAATTCGGTAGCTCCGGCGAGGGAGAAGTTGGGAGTGCAGGAAAAAGAAACATGGCGATGAAGAGAGAGAGAGAGAGAGAGAGAGAGAGAGAGAGGAGAGAGAGAGAGAGAGAGAGAGAGAGAGAGGGGAAGAGAGCGATGGGAGAGGACCAAATAAAGAGAAAAAGGACACTCTAGTCCCTTTTAGCAGACCAGGATGAAACCTTAAGACTCCGGATGACGCACGTAACCATGACAACAGCGCTCCGGAGCCCCAATTAAGTTTCCCCCCCTTGCTCTTCTAAAAAAAAATTCTCTGTTGTCGTCTTCTACGTATATTATCTGTCTCTTTCTGATTCTTTCTTTCTATCTCTCTCTATCTGTCTCTCTGTCTGTCTCTCTCTCTCTCTCCCAGCGAACATCAAACTAAAGATAATGTTCCGCAGACGACATCCCAGAAGAACACGCAGAATAATTTTACTGTTGTGGTTTTAAAAGGGAGAGAATGTGCAAAGGGGGGTAATCATTTTTTTATACAAGGGGCGCTTCAAATAACCAGCTTGCTCTGCAATCTAATTTATGCCTTCGTCTCATCATTTTTGACAAAGTGAAAACAAAAATATGCTTGATATTGTTTTTCTTTTTTTTTAAATAGAATTTAGTTTTTTTTTTATTTTATTCAGTCAGTAAAATGTAGTGTGATTTATTAGCTATTAATTGAATTTGACCGGCTATACTTCTGTTTTTAATTAATTTTTTTGGTCTTAATTTCGAAAGGTATTTCTTATGTTTAATTGTGTACATTTTTTTCATGCATCAGTCATAAGGCCTTTAAAAGTTCGACCTTGCTCTACCTCGACTGCCTTTGTGTTAATCCTCATTTTCGGATCCCTATGCAAGCAGGGTTTCTAAAATATATTAATAATCTATATAAAAGATTTAAGTAAATATAAACTTTTCACATAACAAGTTTTCAACAGTTTAAATTCTGATATGACGCGCAAGGGGATTAAGTGGCCAGCTTATTCGCTAAGAGCTGGATTAACGGAAAAAAAAATTGTACTGAGATCTACACCCCACCCTTCTTTACCTCCCCCCCTCCCTTTTTCTCAAAAGAAAACAAACACTGATGGTTTTAAGGGAATGAGACAGTAACCGTCAAACTCGAAACTATTAGTCCTGGATTAAGCAAACGCGATCCAAGGTTTAACCCTTACAGTCCCGGGCGCGTATATAACGGAACTGAAGGCAGCATAGATAGAAGTAGGTCGGTACGGGAAGGGTTAATATAATCAAAATCGGTCTTAGCAATTGTTTTTAAATTTTGTAATTAAAAATGTCAATATCTTAGTTCTGAAATTAAGAAGCCTAAATGATTCTTGTAATTGGAGCAAAAAGCAATTGTACACGTGCATACCGAGGTAATTAATTACTTTAATGGGAGAAAAAGAAAAGGAACTATTAAAAATCTGTTATTTACAGTTATAGGTTAATAAACGTTCAATACAATGATCGATTATCAAAGAATCGATTCTTTAAAATTTTCTGCCGGTTATTTAAACACGCTCAAGTTCCAATTGTTTAACTCAGTTAATTATTTTGTGTTAAAATCAATTACTACAACTATATCGACCTGGCCGTAGAAAGTACAACCTAACAAACCAATTATTCTGCCACCATTTTTAGGTCACACGTTCTCTTAGATGACTTAGCCCATATAAAAACGCTCAAATTTTTCAGGCTTTTTTGGTCTTTTCAGGATTTTGTGCGCTAGTTAATCTTACACAATTGTGCTGGTGAGTGTTAATAAAAAAAACAAATACATCATTTGTAAACAGGATGTTTTATTTCACTTTTAATGTTAGAAAGAAACAGCTTTTAATGCTCAATATAATATTCGAGTACAAAGATCAGCTTTGTCTCTACAACTTTTATATATAACGTTTTTGTTATAAACAATTTATATAGAGCCAGAGGTACAAAAAAATTAATCCTGTTTCCCCGAATATAGCCCCCCCCCCTCCTTTTCCCCCGTCTACTACCGCCATGATTTTCTGCGCAACTTTTTTTTGTATGATAAGCCTTCCCCAACTTCTCCATTAGTTTTATTCCTTTTTACTTCCTTTATTTTAAGTTGCATTTTCTGTCTGTCTGTCTGTCTGTCTGTCTGTCTGCAATCGTGGAGCAAAAATTGGCTTCGATTTTTCGACCACTTCCCGTGGTCCGATCGAGCTGAAATTTGGACTTGCCCCGACTAACAATACATCCTATCAAATTTTCAGTTAAAACAACTTAATATTACTACACTTATGACAATATTCATTTCTTAAAAGGAAAGTATAAGAGATATGCCTGTGCAACTTTTTATAGTTTTTCGGCGCAAAGGTAGAAAAAAAAATTATGCTTCACACATTTAAAAAAAATTGCGCAATCGTTATAATTAGATATGTATTTGCCGACATTACCAATTCGAAATTTTAGTTTTGTAGTGTTGTGTTTACTGCAAGCCGTACATTACCAATTGGCAATTTTAGTGTTGAAATTCATAAGGTATGATATTACTTATTTGTTCTATACATTAAACACATGGTTTGCAAATAAAGGGAGTATAATAAAAACTTCGTTTTTACGGTTTTCTTGTTAAATCCTGTTTTTGAAGGTACAGTAATTTCACAGTGCTACACCGTATGTCATCTAAATATTAACAAAACACTGTTTAATTTTTTTAAAGGGGTTTAAATCATCGACTTTCTGCAGTATAATAAATAAGTAAAGTACCCGTCGGACCGAATTGATCATAAGGCCTGTTAAGCAGCGTTCACCAGTTTCTGTGGCCAGGGTATACTAAGGGGATGTGTGTGACCAGCACAACGCCCAGCCGCCTTTACTTTACTCCAACTAATGTCATGTACCCATCAGAGCTGGGTAGGACTCAAGGACACCATCGCGCCCCGGGTAAAAAAACCTAGCCTGCAGTATAATAATGAGAATTAAAATGTAATAAAAACAACAACAACGTGTTAATATCTCATTGAGCTATCATACATACTAAGTGCAGTATTACACTATATTAATTGATACTGGCGTTGTTTGGGAATATTCGATGGACGTTGAGGCACCTGGGAAGTCAATTTGATGTAAATATGGCCTACTCTATAAGCTACCTATGTACCTATGTCAGCTGCTTTTATTGACTGTGTGTCTATGTCAGATGTTTTTATTTACTGCCCTTTTTTCTGAAACTTCTGAAACTTCTATGCACTTCTGTTAAATAGAGGTTTTACAGTAATACATTAAGATGTTTGCATTTGTTGTGGTTTTTTTTTACTTCTGGTGTAGAAATAGCAAAATAGACCCCGCCCCCTTTTCCCTCTAACCACGCCCATCCCTGTGCTTCCTTCTTCAACTCACACATTCAGTTCTGTAAAGCCTGAGTTAATCCAGTTATACTAGTGGTGCTGAGTTGCCTCCCCTCCGTGTTGCCATGACACGATCATTTGTAATTGTTTGCATTTCATCGGAATCCACTTTCGTTTCACGTTTCTTATTTGTTGTCTCTCTGTTATTTTGTTATTACAAACATTAATCCCGCAAAGGCTGATCGTTGAACAGATAAACGAATTGGGCGTATTATTTCATTTATTTATTAATATCAATATTTTTGTTGTGGTTTTTTTCTCATTATCTCCCTCTTATTTATTTGTTGGAGCTTTCAACATTTCTAAGCAACCTAACACGCAAAGAATAAAAATAGAGAATAAACCAAAAGCTGAAAGTAAAAAAAAGTATCCCATCAGACCAAATTGATCCATGGGCTGTGTGGTGGGGATCGGAGATTAATAGAGTGGCACAATACCGTGACTGTGTGGTGGGGATCGGAGATTAATAGAGTGGCACAATACCGTGGCTGTGTGGTGGGGATCGGAGATTAATAGAGTGGCACAATACCGTGGCTGTGTGGTGGGGATCGGAGATTAATAGAGTGGCACAATACCGTGGCTGTGTGGTGGGGATAGGAGATTAATAGAGTGGCACAATACCGTGGCTGTGTGGTGGGGATCGGAGATTAATAGAGTGGCATAATACCGTGGCTGTGTGGTGGGGATCGGAGATTAATAGAGTGGCACAATACCGTGGCTGTGTGGTGGGGATCGGAGATTAATAGAGTGGCACAATACCGTGGCTGTGTGGTGGGGATCGGAGATTAATAGAGTGGCACAATACCGTGGCTGTGTGGTGGGGATCGGAGATTAATAGAGAGGCACAATGCCGTGACTGTGTAGTGGGGATCGGAGATTAATACCGTGGCTGTGTAGTGGGGATCGGAGATTAATAGAGTGGCACAATACCGTGACTGTGTAGTGGGGATCGGAGATTAATAGAGTGGCACAATACCGTGACTGTGTAGTGGGGATCGGAGATTAATAGAGTGGCACAATACCGTGGCTGTGTGGTGGGGATCGGAGATTAATAGAGAGGCACAATGCCGTGACTGTGTAGTGGGGATCGGAGATTAATACCGTGGCTGTGTAGTGGGGATCGGAGATTAATAGAGTGGCACAATACCGTGACTGTGTAGTGGGGATCGGAGATTAATAGAGTGGCACAATACCGTGGCTGTGTGGTGGGGATCGGAGATTAATAGAGAGGCACAATGCCGTGACTGTGTAGTGGGGATCGGAGATTAATACCGTGGCTGTGTAGTGGGGATCGGAGATTAATAGAGTGGCACAATACCGTGACTGTGTAGTGGGGATCGGAGATTAATAGAGTGGCACAATACCGTGACTGTGTAGTGGGGATCGGAGATTAATAGAGTGGCACAATACCGTGACTGTGTAGTGGGGATCGGAGATTAATAGAGTGGCACAATACCGTGCCTGTGTAGTGGGGATCGGAGATTAATAGAGTGGCACAATACCGTGACTGTGTAGTGGGGATCGGAGATTAATAGAGTGGCACAATACCGTGACTGTGTAGTGGGGATCGGAGATTAATAGAGTGGCACAATACCGTGACTGTGTAGTGGGGATCGGAGATTAATAGAGTGGCACAATACCGTGACTGTGTAGTGGGGATCGGAGATTAATAGAGAGGCACAATATTGTGGCAATAGAGTGGCAATTTTGTCACTAAATGTGATGGTGTGAAATGATTGAATGAATGTGACAATCCCTAGACCAAATTTTACCCTTCTATTGCTGGCAAATATATTGATAGATTTAGATGTGTGAAGTCACATTTTTATGTTTGTGTTATTGGCTCAGCTGTTAGGAATTGAGGCATGGCGGGAAACAGTATGAGGCGGGAAGGGATGTGAAAATAGTCCAAAATCGCATGACATCAAATTAGTTGAGGCTATATGGTTTCAGCAAATTATTAATACACTTTATATACGGATATTGAGAATAAGAAGAATATACCTTGTTATAATAGTTATTACCTGGCTAATTATGGCGGCACGCTGTGAACATAACACGTTAAACACTTCCAGCAGCTGCTCTGAACAGTCCGATCAATGGACAGGTGTTTCCAGGTGTGTTGTAATGTATACTTTTTTTTTCTTACTTTCAACGTTCCATTAATAGACGACCTTACTTTATTGATTGTCACAGCTTTGTGTGAAAATATAAACACCAGCAGTTGGAGGGTGGGAGGGGGTGGAAGGCTTAGAAAACAAATAGAATTTTAAACACAATTAATTAAAGACACTTGGCAAAAGAAATTTGACGTCTTCACGGAAAAACCCTTTTTTTGCAACTAGTTCATCCCGAAAAGACGTAACTACTGTTTAGATAAGACGAACCAAAAACCGCAAATTTAGAGTCATTTAATTACTAACGTATAACACAACACAGCAGACGCGTAGTACTGGAAAGGGGAGGCAGGGGGTCCTATTATAAATACCATTATGTAGAATGGTAAAAAAAATATTTTTTTGTATACGTTTAGTAGAGTCTTAACCTACTGCTTTGCTGAAGGTATTGTAGTTGGAAATGGTCTGAAGACCAAATCTGATACGTTCCAAAGTAGGGTTGCCAGACGTCCGGCAAAAAGAGGACTTGTTCATCTTTTTAACCTAATGTTCTCCATCCGGCAGGCAAAGCTAAAAAGCTTTAAAATGTCCGACGTTTGTAATTTTTTGTTTGTTTTGTAGTACATGCTTTTAATTAATAAAAGGAAGTTATCTTTTTTTGTGTGCTAAAAACAGAATGAACCGTCCTTGAAAAGACTCTTGCATTATTGTATAATAAATTAAGAATATAATGTAAGAGCCAAATAGTATAATTGACTGTTTAATTTTCAAATAATATTTTTAGCATTTTGAAAACACCGTTCACTGAATTTATATTGTATTTTTTACAAGACAGTTACCAGTAAGCTTAGACAATTATTGTCAGCTATTCTAATAACATTGATTGCGGGTTTAATTCAAATGATTCACTCAATACGTCTTCTTTTGTCCTTTTTTGTGTCTCTCTATGTCCTTCTTTTTTGTTTCGCTATGTCCTTCTTTTTTGTCTCTCTATGTCCTTCTTTTTGTCTCTCTATGTTCTCCTTTTTATCTCTCTATGTCCTTCTATTTTATCTCTCTATGTCCTTCTTTTTGTCTCTCTATGTTCTCCTTTTTGTCTCTCTATGTTCTCCTTTTATCTCTCTATGTCCTTCTTTTTGTCTCTCTATGTTCTCCTTTTTGTCTCTCTATGTTCTCCTTTTTATCTCTCTATGTCCTTCTTTTTGTCTCTCTATGTCCTTCTTTTTGTCTCTCTGTTCTCCTTTTTGTCTCTCTATGTTCTCCTTTTTATCTCTCTATGTCCTTCTATTTTATCTCTCTATGTCCTTCTTTTTTATCTCTCTATGTCCTTCTTTTTTATCTCTCTATGTCCTTCTTTTTGTCTCTCTATGTCCTTTTTGTCTCTCTATGTTTTTCTTTTTGTCTCTTTATGTTCTCTTTTTTGTCTCTCTATGTCCTTCTTTTTGTCTCTCTATGTTCTCCTTTTTGTCTCTCTATGTCCTTCTTTTTTGTTTCGCTATGTCCTTCTTTTTTGTCTCTCTATGTCCTTCTTTTTGTCTCTCTATGTTCTCCTTTTTGTCTCTCTATGTCCTTCTTTTTTGTCTCTCTATGTCCTTCTTTTTTGTCTCTCTATGTCCTTCTTTTTTGTCTCTCTATGTCCTTCTTTTTTGTTTCGCTATGTCCTTCTTTTTTGTCTCTCTATGTCCTTCTTTTTGTCTCTCTATGTTCTCCTTTTTGTCTCTCTATGTCCTTCTATTTTATCTCTCTATGTCCTTCTTTTTTATCTCTCTATGTCCTTCTTTTTTATCTCTCTATGTCCTTCTTTTTGTCTCTCTATGTCCTTTTTGTCTCTCTATGTCCTTCTTTTTGTCTCTCTATGTCCTTCTTTTTGTCTCTCTATGTTCTCCTTTTTGTCTCTCCATGTTCTCCTTTTGATACCCATGTAGGCCTATCTAGCAACATTATTCCAGCATGAATAATAGTGGACATAATTATGGCACCAAGTCTCTGACAGACAGTGTGATCAAACTCGTTCAACGCGAAAGGAAGTCTCAGCTGCCACCAATATTGTTGTTGTTTATTGTTTTGTTTCTTTAACCAAACGTTTTCTCTCAGTCTCCCGCCAAAAGGTCAGCTAAAACTCAGCTTACATTAACCCAGCAGTCATTCACTTCACAGCTCATTAATTAAACAAGCGCGTTCTCGTAAGGATTAATGCCCTTTGTCGACTATCACGGAAGCGTCTCGCTCTCACTTCGTCGACCTACTGACGTTGTACTTAGAACATTTTTGGGGGGGTTAGAGACTACACGCGCTTTCTTATGTAGGCTACATTTCCGGTTTCCATTTTGTTTCTTTCTGTTTTACACCACGTGCCCTGCAAGCGGATTCATTTTTTTTAAAGTTAACTAAGGTTTTATTGCGTTAAGTCAACTTGTAGACCTAATGTGTAGAGTGTCGACCTAACGTGTGGACCTAACGTGTGTACCTAACGTGTGGACCTTACGTGTGGACCTACCGTGTGGACCTAACGTGTGGACCTAACGTGTGGACCTAACTTATAGACGTAACCATTATAAGAAAGAAGTCAAGTGGTCTATTGTTTGAAAGTCTGGCACGTTCCATTTAGGTATTAAGAAAACAGGAAATGTATTGTTGTTTTTTCTCTCCGCAGCCTTAAGCAGGGCACAGTCAAGGCAACCGGCGAAAATAGAAGAAATGCCAGCTTGAACTATGACCTATGACCTCACTAGCCCAGGTTTACAGTTAGATAACGTAACAAACAAAAGGAAAATGGGGATTGCGTGGCATAGTCACTTTGCAGAAAATACTTTTATACAAAGCAGGTCAACATTAAATCCTATACTTTAATGATGATATTATGATGATGATGATATCATCAGTATATAGTACATATATAATTACCGTGAGTTTGTTTATATGTTTACAGGTGTCCTTAATACTTTACTTAATTTAAAGGGACCCCATATTAACTTAATCTTTCACGGAGACAAACGAGTTTCAAGCCATGAACTTTATTCAGTAGACAATCCTATCACCAGTTTCAATTTTTTTTTAAAGTTCATATTATAAGTTTGCCAATTTTACTGTTTCCACTTTTACCACTTTGCGAGTTTTGCCGAATTTACCTTTGCCGAAAATACCTTTCCAGAATTTACCTTTGCCGAAAATACCTTTCCAGAATTTACCTTTGCCGAAAATACCTTGCGAAAATATCGTGGCCGAATTTACCCTTGCCAAATTTACCGAGCACCTAGTTAGTCGCTTCACAGTTCAACTGTCTACCAAACCATAACTAAAAATCGTTAGTTTTTTTTAAAATGTAATTACCAAATACACACAACTTTACGAACAGTTTGCAATGGTCAAGACGGCATGACCCACTAGCCCCTCCCCTTCTATCCCCCAAGACCCTCCAAAGAAAGTACCATTAGCCCGTTTGACTAGTGCTTGAGTGGACTTGTAAAAAGTTCCCCGTAAGGAATCGCCAGTCTTTAAAAACGAGCAGCCAGCCAGTCGATGCCCGCGAGTAAACAACCGAGACCTGAAGAATTTTCATAACCCAAGGGTTCATTGATTGGGCGGTGTAAAGTTTTAACAGTACGCCTGAAATATAATAGCACAAGCGTTGTTTTTTTTCGTCCTTCTTCATTGATCAGCACCGGGATTGTCTTAGTGAGTAAGTCTTTTTTGGATAGGAGCGAGAGAGAGAGAGGACGAGAGACAGAGGACGAGAGAGAGAGAGAGAAAAAGCAAACAAAGAGACTTGTCAATTTTGTACTTTTTATCTCTCGCATTAATTCAGAAAGCGGAAAATATGCTATAACAGAGCTATAGAACATTTTCCAATTGCTTGGATAGAACAACATTTTCTACTGCCGTTAAGATGGTCGGCTTTAACAGTTATAACAACCTAGAGTCACTAGAATGAACAATCGATTCTATGGCTTTTCTGAGGGGATAGTATAAAAAATATTGATTAAAATGTATTTGTCGATTATCGATGGAATGGTTTAAATCAAGGCTTTTTAGAAGAAAGGCTTTGTGTAACAATGGTCGTCAACTTAAAGTATGTAGTAGTGGTACAATGCTGGAATTTTTTTTTTATAGTTGGTCCACTTCGTCTTCCTGCTTCGTGAGTATACATTAGCCGGAGAATAGCTATTGCCGTCTTCATACAAAAAACAAAACAAGAGTCTTATGTAACACAAGTGTTTGAATCTCTTTTATTAGCTCCATTAGCTCCAATAATTATGTTGACAAAAGCTGTTTTCACTGTAGGGGTGTTATATGCTGAGTCCATGGGCTCTCGGGAGGGGGGTGGGGCAAAGGTAATAGGGTGATTCGTTCGAGGCCATAGTGTGAACCCATACCCTAATCCATACCATAATGTCAAGTCATGTCCAATGACGGAGATAGAATGAACAAGAAAAAGGATGTAACGTAAAAAAAACAAGATAATTCTTTAAACTTTCAGGAAGTTAATTTCACTATTCAATATATTTAAAAGTAATAATAATAGTAATATTTGTATAGTGCTGCCAACAAACACAATGTAAGCTCAGAGCGCATTTAACATACAACTAAGAACACGGATATTACTCACAAGAAACCAGCAATATATCAACTTATCATATATTATTATTTTGTATAAAATTGTATTTCATGGTTAGTGTTAATAGTTTAACAAGATTGCAGTTAAACAATGCAGGTCATGTACAATCAATGTTACCACTTGAGATGCTAAAAGTGGGTTAGAGTTTGATTGGTGGATAATTACATCGAGAAACAATCACCAACGGCCAAGTATGACGCGTAATTGCGTTGTTAGTGTAAACAATCAGTTGCTGCCAACTCTTGGCCCTGTCACAAAACGTTTGAGATTGTGGGTTAACGCCCTTTGGTGATGCATCTCTTTATGGAGTTATTTTATTGCAATGATATTAGAATTATTTATAAACTCGAATTTTTCTCACTTTGAATCTACTCTCTTAAGAAAAAAACGTGTCTAGGGCGGTGCTTTACAACAGATAAGAGTGCCGTCTGAAGGGCCTTACATAACTTGCCAATTGTGGTACTTAAATAACATGCGCCATAGGCTATACCACTTTGTTGTATTTAATACCTGACAAACTACACAACTTATAAGGAACACGGAGGCCTAGCCGTTAGCGCGCTCGGAAAGCGTAACGATGGTCCCTGGTACGAATTTTGGTAAAGAAGATTATTGCGTCCTACGCTCATCCGCGGTTTAAGTCTAGTCCTAGATTTTCATTAGTGTTTTAAAATAATTTTAAGTTACTGGTTTTTCTGGTGAAACCCTACTTACAATATGCATTTATTCTCGCATTAGGGCTAAGGCAAGTGTTTACCCTTATGTTTACCTGAGCAGTGCATTACTTTTTATACTATCGTGGCACTTTGCAGTCAATTCAATTACGTAGCCATTTTTTTTTTAAACAACAACAAAAGAAGCCAACACAATTTGTCTCATACACTTTAAGTTGTGTTTCAATTTGGAGACCAACAAAACTTTTCTTTATTTGGCCATTTCGGTAAGATCTCTACAGACTTGGGAAGTTGGAATAGACAATTGGACTTGTAGGTAAAAATGAGCCAATTGTATTGTTGATTTTGGTTAAAGTTCTTTTACGTTTTCCTTCAAATGTCGTTGTTAGTGTGACGTTATAATGAACTGCAGATTAATTTTAACGTAATTAACTACAAAAACGATTTTCTTTCAATAATTGGGGAAATCTTTGCAAGCAGCGGCGAGAACTCTGGCTAGCGATTATAATTTCAGAGCAGACGTAGTGAACAAATATCTGATGTTGATAATGTCGCTGCCAATCAATATTTTTATCATTTTGTTTTAAACATAACAATTAGGTGGGATTGGGGTTCGAAATTCTGGATTCAGTAATATTTCAGACTTTTAAAATATTTGCACTAAATTAAATTTTGCAACAAATTGTCTCGAAATTAGTAAATTAATTATAAATTAGGTGAAGAAATAGGATTCTAATTGTTAGATGTTTACTGTGGGTAAAGCAATAAACAGGAGTTGTTTCGTATTATAAAAGAATGGGCGCAAATATTCTTAAGTTCTATTTCGATACATCTAAACGGCAAATCTTGGCTGGAGCTGACCTCATACAATTATTTCTCCCTTTTAGCCCATGTTGGTTCATAGGCTTGGGAAGCAGCATTCAACAGTGTCCTAATGCCCAGTCGCCTTTACTTGTCCCCAGCTAATGTAAGGTACCCATAAGAGCTAAACACACAAAAAAAAATTGACAAGGATTCGAACAGAGTATATCGGGATGGCAATACAAAATAAATGTTATGCCATTAGACCTTCACTTTCATCCATCATAACACGAGTGAGGATTGTTGGAGCACCATTTTTTGACAGTTTGATGATTTTACTCCCTCTGGGAGTCTGCAAGAGACAATCCGGTCCACTCCTTGATGTCATCTTCCCATCGTCTCTTCTGCCTGCCTCTCTTTCTTCTACCCCGCACTGCGCCCTGCAGGGTGGTTTTTCGCCAGGCCTTCGGATCTTGCCACATGCCCGTACCATTTGAGTTTTCTTGATTAAATGGAGCTGAGTAGATCCTCGTGAGGGTCGATGACGTTGGTGATTCGATCACGGACAGCCTCATTTGTAACTCGATCTTTGTAGGAGATGTTTAAAATTTTACGTAGACAGCTCATTTCCAGGGATCACAATCTTTTATGGAGATTTGCTATAAGTGTCCTTGTTTTACAGCCGTACATTAAAACTGCCATCGCCATGGAGCGCATCAGTCAAATCCTCAAGTAAAGTGAGATTTTCTTGCTTCGCCAGATGTTTTTTTAGCTTGCAAAGTGCAGCAACTAAATCAGTGTGTTGAATTTACACAGCAACACGCTTTACTACAGCTTCGTTTGACTCCTGTTGGATGTCGCAAAATAGAATTCAAGAAAAAAAGATTCAATGACCATTATCTAGTGTACAGATACCCACAATATTTTGTTCGTGTGCTACCTCTATTTCATACTGTGTTCACTTTTAAACTTCCAGAGGCGCACTCACCAAGAACACACACACAACAATCCACCAACATGCCCACTATAAACACCACACACGCCACAAATACCAGACGAACCACACATAGCAGGCACACCTCACAGACCATAACAAACTTGCACACCATCTAACACACACATACACCGCATACGCTTTACACACCACACATACAACACACCACACACACCACACACACCATACACCACACACACCACACACACACCATACACACCACACACACCATACACCACACACACCACACACACACCATACACACCACACACACCATACACCACACACACCACACACACACCACACACACCACACACACACCACACACACACACCATACACACCACACACACCATACACCACACACACCACCATACACCATACACACCACACACACACCATACACCATACACACCACACACACACCATACACCACACACACACCATACACCACACACACCACACACACACCATACACCACACACACCACACACACACCATACACCACACACACCACACACACACCATACACACCACACACACCATACACCACACACACCACACACACCATACACCACACACACCACACACACACCATACACACCACACACACCATACACCACACACACCACACACACACCATACACCACACACACCACACACACACCATACACACCACACACACCATACACCACACACACCACACACACACCATACACCACACACACCACACACACACCATACACACCACACACACCATACACCACACACACCACACACACCATACACCACACACACCACACACACACCATACACACCACACACACCATACACACCACACACACCATACACGGAACACACCATACACCATACACACCACACATACCATACCCACCATACATGACACACACACACACCATACACCACATACCACACACACACCATACACACCACATACACCATACACACCACACACATCATACGCACCACATACACCATACACCACACATACCGCACACACAATACACACAAAAACACCACACCACAAGCACTGCACACACCATACACCACACACACCACACCACAAGCTCTACACACACCATACATACCACATACACTGCTACACCTCACACACACCACACACACCACATCCCACACAACACACACTACACGCACTACACACATCATACACAAAACACACCAAACTCTACACACGCCATACACGCCATACACACCACACACCACATACCACACTCTACACACGCCATACACACCACACACACACTGCTACACACCACACACACCAAACACACCACATCCCACACACCAAACACTACACGCACTACACACGCCTTACACACCACACTCACTACTACACACCACACACACACCCAGCACAGACATCCCATCGTACAAAGATGACCTGATATTCCATTTCGGGTCACGGAGCAATTACTCATTCGTTCATCGCACCATCTCATGCCCCACCAGACAACTAGTTTATTACAGCAACAACAATAACAACAATAGAGGCAGCCGTTGATCAGCTGGTTAACGCCTCCCATCAACCCCCCTGCTGTTTCCTCCAACAACCCTCATTGTACGAGAGCGTGAGTGAACGTGCACGTGTCACTATGGCCTGAAAACTATGTCACGTGATGAGGCACCTGTTGCCATGGAGGTGAGAAACAGAGTCGGCGCCGAAATAAAGCGGGCAACAACAATAGGCTCATTGGGGTTATGAGACGCGACGTGTTCCCAATTGACCATGAAACAGAATAAAAAAAACTCTCCTAATTAAAGGCAGCGATTATTAACTTCCCAGATATCTTGAAATCAAACGTGTAGTCTTCATACGCAAAATACGAAGAACAACAGAAGTAAATAGTTCGGGCTAGTATAGATAGAACTTTGATGTTCCATTATTTCTTTGTGAATTCTGACAGACTGTGTCATATCTCCCAACATAATCAACACGATCCACTGATTATGTAGGCAATACGATTCATGGTGAAAATGGCGGAGAGGGATATCGGGTTCAAGCCAGGACTCGACATTCATCTTTACGGCCATCTTAACAAACGAAAAACAATAATGAACATTGGATCATTTTGTTAAAGCTACCCCACCAAAGGGAGGGGGGGGGACACCAAAGGGAGGGGGGGGGAGACACGGTGGTCGAACCACACCAGTTCTGATGGGTACCTGACTTTGGTTGGGGTAAAGTAAAGACGGCTGGACATTGTGCTGGCCACACAATCCCTGAGTATGCCGTGACTTTAGAAACTGGTGAACACTGCCCCATGGATACTTTTTTTTTACCCAGGTCAGCCAGGGAGGGTGAAGGTGTATCTTGTTCAATCCGTCCCTGGAACGTAGCGAATTTAAATTCTGTCAAACGGTTGAAATTGAATTCTCTTGATAACAACATCTTCACCGACGAGATATTGTATCTGCATAGTTCAGCCGAGAAAGAACAAGAGCAATAAATCCCAGAAATCCTTTTTTTTTTTGTTGCTATTTACAAAAACTAATCTGGGTCTTGATGATTTTTAAAGTTTAAAGTAAATGAGGCATGTATCTAGTCTGTTTTTCAGACACTCAGAAAATAAACAACTTAATTTATTAACTACGCTGCTGTGTATCGGCCACAAGAAACAAACACACTCATAGCCTACACACCGAATCACGCACACACAAACATACACACATACGCATAGATCTGGTCACACCCTATTTTACCTTATTATGTAACAGGTGTTCCGCTAGCACCCAGACTGTTGCTGTGAGCAAATAAACCCACCAGTTTAATCGTATGTTGTTGTTTTTTTTGTTCTTGCTTTGTTTTGTCTTTTACCTCAAAAAATGGGGGGGGGGGGGGAATATAAATATGCAGACGTAAATCAGTGTACAACATTATAGGGTGCAGGCCGGCACATATGTTGATTAGGTCGAGGCAAGGGAGCTGCACACATAAACCTAACTACTAAACTCTACTAACAAGCAAAACAATAATGGCATTATTGTTTCCATTTCAAAAAGTTAATCGATTGGTAATATTTTTTTAAAATCCTGGAAAGATAGATCCGGGGGGTGGGGGGGGGGGGGGGGTGGAGGGAGGCCAGTCATTGTGGTTACAAACTTCTGCTAGGACCTTTTGTTTTCATGTTACCTTAATACTTGACATTACAAACAGCTTTTGATTGACGGCGTTATTGTGTGTGCACAACGGTAGCACTAATGTGCGTTGCATTCACAGAGCACAGGACAAGAGGAGTGCACAGAACAGCCCACGGTGTAAAATTGCAACCTTATGTACAACTTTATCGCACAAAGTGCACATAGCACCCACATTGCAGATAATGCTTACGGTGCATTGGGAACCCACAGTGCACATCACAATAACAGTTCGCATAGCCACCACCCTCAGAACCCGCAGAACCCGCTTAACGCAACCCACCATGCACGCACATACCCTAGGCCCTAGACTATATGTGGCCAGCAATCACGTTATCACATCACCTCTCCCGCAGTGCAAGAAAATTCTGTCTCACGAGTTGGGGTCGGGTGCTGGGGGTGGGGGGCATGCCATGGCTGGGGTGTACAAATGAAAAACGTGTGTTGTACCCAACAGCTTGAAAAAACCTTTAAGTCCACTTAGAAAGCACATAATGCCCAATGTTTACAATTGACCTTTTGTTGTAAAAAAAATAATGCTCATGAAGGTTAAAAGAGCACTTAGCATTTTTAAACGACATGACACATAATAATATGTACTCTTCATATAAGTAGGGTAAAAAGCATCATAACATCACATGCCACATAAGTGCTTATACAAATAGCACCCTGATAGCGCATGTCAAAGAAGTGATTTTACAATAGAGAGCGCAAATAACACCCTGACAGCACCTGTCAAAGAAGTGCTTATACAATAATAGCACGAATAGCACCATGATAGCACATGTCATAGAAGTGCTTATACAATAATAGCACAAATAGCACCATGATAGCACATGTCAAAGAGGTGCTTTTACAACAGATAGCACAAATAGCATCCTAATAGTAAATGTCTAAGACGTCTTACAGGTGATTATGCACAAAAAATATCACAAATAGCAACCTAATCGCAGATTATGTCTGGGACGTGATTTTATAATGAATAGCACAAATTGCACCTTTATAACAAAAAAGAATCGTATAATGCAAAGGACACATCTAAGTAAACGTATAAACTTTGAGAATAAAAAAGAAACAAAAAAAAATAACAACGAGTGACCGCCCAAGTAGGTTGCTTCCAAACGTGGCACTCGGTTAGTTATATTGTTGTTTTGTAGTTTATGTTCAATAAAAAACTAACCCATAAAACCAAGTTTTTATTATACTTCCTTTCCTTGTAAACTAAGTTTATATTTAATTTATATTTTGATAGATTAAAATAAATATAAGTCTAAGTCTAATTTCCACACTAAAATTTTGCGCATCCTTTTTTTTCTAGCTTTGGCCCGCAAAAACCATAAACAGATAATAACTCTCTTTGTTTGTGCCGTTTTCATTCTATTTATTTCGTAAAAACGAACATATCCGAAAAGTTTATTTATTCCGTCTCTTCCGGTAGAGGCAGCCATGTTTTGCGTAAAATTTTTCATTGATTCGCAAATCGGTCGAAGGTATTAGTGACTATTCCAAAGGCTATGATGCTGAAAATTTAATAGAAGTATTGTTAGTCGCAACAAGTCTGCTGCCCGAGTTTCAGCTCCATTGGACGACGAGAAGTGGTCGAAAAATCGATGCAAAGTTTTCCATGCAAGCAACCAACGAACCAAGCAAGCAGACAGACAGTACGAGTTAAAAGAAAGGGAGTAAAAAACAATACTCACGTGTGAATGAATAGGTGATTGTGTTACTTACTGCATACTACTTAATACTATAGACGAGACCAAGGTTCGGCAACCTACGGCACACATGCCAGATTTGGCACGCAGGGCAATTTTAAGGCACGCGGCAACCGCCCCCCCCCCCCCAAAAAAAAAGTCCAATTCAAGTCTCTTCTACAAGAGAAGAGCAAGATGACTTTTAGGTTTTTGGCACGCTGAATGAATGAGAAATTCTACCTTGGCACACTATTATCAAAGGGTTGCCGACCCCTGCACTAAACTATAGACTATTGAACATTCTGTCAATAACTTTTTTAATAACAATGTGAAACAGGAAATGAAACAATTTAAAAATGAAACACGATACGGTGATTTTTTCCAATGTTTTTTTGGTATGGTGGATTTTTTTAACGCACGCACGCTTACATACATACACACACAGACACTTGTGCAATTTTAAAATCAGAAGTATTCTAGATACAACAATGGAGGCTGAAATAATAATTTTCACGGACTACGTTTACATGTTCCAGTTCACCTCGTTTTGGTTTCCGTTCCCACAAGTCTCCAATGAACTGAAGTTTCCGTTTCCGTTTTTTCGTTTCCTTTTTGTTTTGTTTTTTGACATAATGTAACTAAAACCTCACACGAACGCGCGCACACATACATACACACACATACACAAATAGATTCATTAAAATCATAATAGATCTAGATTTATTAAATAAAACGCACACTGACACACACAGGTTTTTTTATATCATAGAATTAAAACATTCCAAACACACACACATTTAGGCCTTCGCACAAACATATGCATAAACGGTTTTCTTTCTGACATCTATGAAGTATCTGTTTCATAGTAGGGATGGGAACCGAACCGAAACCGAACTTAGGGTCTTGCCGAGCCGAAACCGAACTTAGGGTCTTGCCGAACCGGACCCGAACTTAGGGTCTTGCCGAACCGAAACCGAACTTAGGGTCTTGCCGAACCGGACCCGAACTTAGGGTCTTGCTGAACCGAAACCGAACTTAGGGTCTTGGCGAACCGGACCCGAACTTAGGGTCTTGCCGAACCAAAACCGAACTTAGGGTCTTGCCGAACCGAAACCGAACTTAGGGTCTTCCCTTTCCTAATTCCCATGTCTAGGCGACAGCTTCTGTTTTGTTTTGAAAGCCCATGATGGAGATTTGAATGGCCGACTCACCCAACACCTGTTGCCCTAGTTAGAGTCTCATTCACAATTGTCTAAGTTTATAATAATAAGAGAAACAACAACAACAACCGGTTATGGTGGCGAACAAATATTTTATAATGTCAGAAGCCACGAAATTATAAACATGTCTTATCTTATCGTATATATTACAGAGACTCCTTTTATAAAGAAGGTTTTTGCGTCCTACGTTCATCCGCGGTCCGAGTCTAGTCTTGCATTTTTATTAGATCTAATGTTTTAAATGATGTTAAGTTACTGGTTTTCCTGGTTTCTTCAGGCAACCCATTCCATGCCCGAATGCCACTCGGGAAGAAAGAATATTGATATAAAGACACCACAGAGAACAAATTGCGACAAGAGATATAAGAACAATATAGACAGGCTATCAGACGGAGAGATAAGATACAGTGATGTAACATGTAACATCAGTCTCGAACTGGTTCATTTACTTAAACACATGATCTCGTATTATATATCATGCTATAAACGGAATTACTCATAATGTGTCAGTGTAGAAGTGTTTTTATGTGTCTTATAATGTTTCTGTGTGTCTAAAGATGTGCCTGTAAGTCTCGGAATATTTCCCTGTCACTCAGAATGTTTCTGTAAGTTTCAAGATATTTCCATGTGTCTCAGAATATTTTACTTTGACTCATGTTTCCTTGCGTGTCTCAGAACCGTTCTGTGTGTCTCAGAATCTTTCTATGTGTCTCAGAATCTTTCTATGTGTCTCAGAACCGTTCTGTGTGTCTCAGAACCGTTCTGTGTGTCTCAGAATCGTTATGTGTGTCTCAGAATCGTTATGTGTGTCTCAGAATCTTTATGTGTGTCTCAGAATCTTTATGTGTGTCTCAGAATCGTTATGTATGTCTCAGAATCTTTCTATGTGTCTCAGAATCGTTAGGTGTGTCTCAGAATCGTTCTGTGTGTCTCAGAATCGTTCTGTGTGTCTCAGAATCGATCTGTGTGTCTCAGAATCGTTCTGTGTGTCTCAGAATAGTTCTGTGTGTCTCGGAATCGTTCTGTGTGTCTTGGAATCGTTCTGTGTGTCTTGGAATCGTTCTGTGTGTCTCAGAATCGTTCTGTGTGTCTCAGAATCTTTCTGTGTGTCTCAGAATCGTTCTGTGTGTTTGAGAATCGTTCTGTGTGTCTCAGAATCGTTCTGTGTGTCTCAGAATCGTTCTGTGTGTCTCAGAATCGTTCTGTGTGTCTCAGAATCGTTCTGTGTGTCTCAGAATCGTTCTGTATGTCTCAGAATCTTTATGTGTGTCTCAGAATCGTTCTGTGTGTCTCAGAATCTTTCTGTGTGTCTCAGAATCGTTCTGTGTGTCTCAGAATCGTTCTGTGTGTCTCAGAATCTTTCTGTGTGTCTCAGAATCGTTCTGTGTGTCTCAGAATCGTTCTGTGTGTTTGAGAATCGTTCTGTGTGTCTCAGAATCGTTCTGTGTGTCTCAGAATCGTTCTGTGTGTCTCAGAATCGTTCTGTGTGTCTCAGAATCGTTCTGTGTGTCTCAGAATCGTTCTGTATGTCTCAGAATCTTTATGTGTGTCTCAGAATCGTTCTGTGTGTCTCAGAATCTTTCTGTGTGTCTCAGAATCGTTCTGTGTGTCTCAGAATCGTTCTGTGTGTCTCAGAATCTTTATGTGTGTCTCGGAATCTTTCTGTGTGTCTCAGAATCTTTCTGTGTGTCTCAGAATCTTTCTGTGTGTCTCAGAATCTTTCTGTGTGTCTCAGAATCTTTCTGTGTGTCTCAGAATCGTTCTCTGTGTGTCTCAGAATCTTTATGTGTGTCTCAGAATCTTTCTGTGTGTCTCAGAATCTTTCTGTGTGTCTCAGAATCTTTCTGTGTGTCTCAGAATCTTTCTGTGTGTCTCAGAATCTTTCTGTGTGTGTCAGAATCTTTCTATGTGTCTCAGAATCTTTCTGTGTGTCTCAGAATCTTTCTGTGTGTCTCAGAATCATTCTGTGTGTCTCAGAATCTTTCTGTGTGTCTCAGAATCGTTCTGTGTGTCTCAGAATCGATCTGTGTGTCTCAGAATCGATCTGTGTGTCTCAGAATCGTTTTTTGTGTCTCAGAATCGTTCTGTGTGTCTCAGAATCGTTTTTTGTGTCTCAGAATCGTTATGTGTGTCTCAGAATCGTTCTGTGTGTCTCAGAATCGTTCTGTGTGTCTCAGAATCGTTCTGTGTGTCTCAGAATCGTTCTGTGTGTCTCAGAATCGTTCTGTGTGTTAAAGCATGTAAGAGTGCTTCTGAGTCATCATGGAGTCATCATGCCCGCAGAGTTCTGTGTATCTGAACTATATATGTTTGTTTCAGCATTGGATAATGTTTGTTTATAAGTGTGAGTGTTAGTGTGGCCCGCCTGTAACATGAGCTTAGGCCCGCATACGTATGTTATTGTGTATTTGTGCTGTTTATAATATACCGACATTCAACGTTTCGACTCCTCGATCTCTTCTGCTTTTCAAGCCACATATTATACATACTCATTCACACACGCTGACTCAAACATTTACACACACACACTCACTCACTACCCACACACTACTTACACACTACTCACACACACATGCTCAAACATACTCTCTCTCTCACTCACACATTCAAACGCTGTCATACACTGTCATATACTGTTATATACTCAAACACCCATACACATATTCAAACACACACACACACACACACCCTCATCCAATATTCATTAGAATACTCCGCCACCCGCCCAACACCACACACACCCAACCCATTCCCACAAGAGAGCTCGCTGCCCAGTTAATTGGCCGCATAATTGAAGGACCAGGAATAAATTCCCGCAATAACTTTCTGGGCCAGGCTGTACAGCGATATGCTCCGATGTTTTCACCCGAACACCGGAAGTCACCGCCTCGTCTTAACGGCCGTCGTGCAACGAAACCTCGGCGTTGATGGCGTCATAGAGTGTGGGCAAACAGTTGACCTCGTTGTTTTTATGGCCATTAAATGTCTTCTGTTTATTTTTATTTCTTCGGTTACTCTAACAGAATTGTTTTTTTCATTATAGCTCCGCAATTACTTGCTCGCTGCCAATGGTGTTAACAATGGCTTTATAACAAAAGGGAAAGCTAATACTATACACAATCTCAGTTTTCAATTACCGCAATTGGCTTGTTGCAATAAAAAAAACAAAAACAAAAAAAAAAACAAAAAAAAAACAAACAGCAACACTCCCTCACACAAACAAAAGCGTTGTTCTTTAAATTATGCGTGGAATCTAAAATAACTAACAACAAATACAACAGAGCTAAGAGGCATCGAAACAGCAATGGTTGGGCAAACAGGATAAAACAGCAATGGTTGGGAAAACAGGATAAAACAGCAAAGGTTGGGAAAACAGGATAAAACAGCAATGGTTGGGCAAACAGGATAAAACAGAAATGGTTGGGAAAACAGGATAAAACAGCAAAGGTTGGGAAAACAGGATAAAACAGCAAAGGTTGGGAAAACAGGATAAAACAGCAATGGTTGGGCAAACAGGATAAAACAGCAATGGTTGGGCAAACAGGATAAAACAGCAATGGTTGGGCAAACAGGATAAAACAGCAATGGTTGGGAAAACAGGATAAAACAGCAATGGTTGGGAAAACAGGATAAAACAGCAATGGTTGGGAAAGCAGGATAAAACATTCCCTGGCAATGCACATGATGAGTAGGACTATGTGTGTCTATATTTATTGTAATCGTGCTGATCAGTTATGATGTGGTCATAAAACATCTATAAATACTCCATTTTGTTTTGGTTAGTTAGTAGTTAGTGTATTAGTAAGCCAATCAAAAAAAAGTAAAGTACCCGTCCGACCAAATTGATCCATAGGGCCGGTGAAGCTGCGTTTACCAGTTTCTGTGGCTACGGCATATAAAGGGGATTGTGTGGCCAGCACTATGCACAGCCGCCTTTACTTTACCACAACTAAGTTCAGGTACCCATCAGACTCAGGGGCGTCATCCAGAAACGAAAAAAAAATCCTAGCCTTCACCAGGATTCGAACCCAGGACCTTCGGTACGCCAGTCAAACGCACTGCCGCACGGCCACTGTGCCCCCTAAAACAAAGCTATATTTGCGGACTCGAACCCAGGTCGCCACATGGCAGTCGGATACGATAACCACTCTGCTAGGGAAGACACACAGTTAGCCAATACTTCATCGAAATTGTTTGCAGATAATTAGCGCCAATACCTACTTTTTCTTTCCTTCATGGCTATGACGTCACGTCCTCCATGTTTCGTTCAATTATAGATTTTTTAAACTGTGTTTTTTTCCTAGACGTACACTAGTAGATACGTTTGAATAGGAAAGAAAACGAAAAGCGATTCCAAAATGGCGGATTAGAGCGGAAGTAAATGTGCAGACCACGTGAGGGTAGGCCTACAGAAAAGTCTGATCAATGTGACTTCTAGTTTACCTGTGTTATGAACCGAAAGGTATAATTTTCACCGGATAGAACAAGGGACATGTACTTACACCGTTAAATAATTAGTGTTATGTTAATCATATGTGTTTGAATAGAAGTAATTCTAATCTTGCTACCTCTCTTTACCTGTCTTTACCGCTTTGCCCTTTTCTCTGTCTGTCTCTCTGTCTGTATCTCCCTGTCACTCTGTCTCTGTCTCTCCCGCTCCTGTTTTTCTGTCTGTTTCTGTCTCTCTCTCTCTCTATTTCTCTTTCTGTTTCTCTCTCTGTCTCTCTCTCTCCTGTCTTGCTCTATGTTTTTCTGTCTCTCTCTCTCTCTCTATCTCTCAGAGATGATAAATAGATAGATTTTAAGTTATTTAATTAAGTTTTAAAATTGTTATGTCCTGGGTATTCTGTCGTCCGTCTAGGGCCTAGCGCCTGGTTCACTATATACAACTATACCCTCAAGCCTCTCGATAAACGTTTAAATGTTGAAAAAATTTTTTTACAATAAAAAAACATTTTTAAAAACACTGGTCGATAATAATAATAATAATAATAATAAGCTTATTCCACAAGAAGGGAGGGAAGACCAGCTAACGACTAATACTGCCTTCTTGTGCCAGAAGTGCAACAGAGTATGTCACTCGCGCGTGGGGTTGTACAGTCACAGCAAAAGTTGAAAGGTCAGGTGCGCACACACCCCAAGGGCACATTTAATTCCGTCGGTTTGCGGAAGCCAACAAACAAACAAACTAACAATTCCAAATATGCAATAAACTATACCTCCGAGTGCCTCATATTGGTTTTGTTGCAGAAAGTGCTCGAATGGATTTTTTTGGTACAATGCGTACTAGAAATGTGTAGAGACCACTGATCTATAAAAAGAATGGATTGCGCCTTCTTGATAGATTAATTGGTTTGAGCAAAGGGTAAACTAAAATGTTCCACTGCACTTACCGATATAAACAAAATTGTGTCTACAACTTACTGTGCCACTGATCTATAAATAGATAGGAACGGAATCTATGTTGCTGCCATTTTACACCATATGCATATGAATTGTTGCTGTCAAGCTTCTGATTTCTTATTAATAATATAAAACAAACAATAATACGATCAAAAGAAAACAAATACCAAACAATAAAAAAAGTTAATAATAAAAAAAGTAGACAACAATATTTCGCAGTACCGGAAAACCCGGTCCCGAACACACACTAAATTTGAAAGCATTTCAAAGGGACATCATTTGGCAACGGCGCACGTTTATAACCTTAACATACGGTGATTAGTAATAGGTCTAAGTTTATTTTAAAAATAAATTAACGAATTAAGCAACATTGTTGATAAAATAAAAATTTCTTTTGGAGGACGTTTCAAATTTATACATTTAACTTTTAACCCGATTATTCAAACGGCTTAGGAGAATATAGAGCAGAAACAAACATCTAAATAAATAAACAAACTCACGGTAGTTATATATATTGATCAGTGACAATGGAAACTAAATGGCGGAAATTTCCTCAAGGATGTTACTTCCGAGCCTAATCCATTCTTTTTAGAGATCAGTGGTAGAGACTATGAGAAAACATATTGGTATTGGAATACGCCAATAATCTCTCATGAATATACCTAAATGAATTATATATACAACTCTAAATACAATATGAAAAATATTTGAACATGCTATACACATAGACTCTAGAACAAGTTATAATTAAGCTATATATATATAATCATAAAGAATTGGCTATAGATCGAAAAAGATAGATTGATTGCGAGAGAGAGAGAGAGAGAGAGAGAGAGAGAGTAAGAGAGAGAGAGAGAGAGAGAGAGAGAGAGAGAGAGAGAGAGAGAGAAGAAATTGTGAATGTTTTTAAAAAATGTTGAAGTGTTATCCTGGGCGGGCTGGGAGGGGAGGGTACGGCAAAAGCCCAATAGCTTAACTCTTAATGATGGAGTTAAATACTTGTGCAAGTAATAAACAGGGGCATTAATGCCGCGTGATCAGGGGGAGATAATATTGCTTAAGACGCCATACACTGATTTATTGGTCTTGGTCCCACCCTCTACGTCACGCATTTAGGACATCTATGTCTAAGCAATTATTGTGAACAGAGCCGGATTAACTACGATCGAAGCCCCGTGGTTAAAATCGACTACATGAGTGGAAGGCTCTTCAGAGAATTTGAACTAATAATACTATTTTATATTGTATGGCACATCGTGCCACAGTGACAAATGTAAATCTATAGGCGAGTCGCTAATATATTGTGTACACTTTGTATGCAGCAACTTATACATTTGGTTAATATATCCTTAGAAAGGTCTACTAATAGGACACGGACAAGGTTACATTAGGTATGAACGTGTTGTACATTCACCTCCACTCAACAAACCCAGTTTTAACATTAGAACAACACCAGTAACACAGTCAATGTTTGTACGGTATGTGAGAATATTTAATACGATACTGTTATGCAGTACCCTTTGACCTCCAGTTCCCAACTGCTTACTTTTCTTTGCTGTGTAAATACAGGCACGTGCTATGGTGGGTGGGGGCGGGGCTAGCAACCAACGAGAGAATGTTTGACACGCACACATAAACTCCGCACTGCGACAGATGTACATCATTATTAGAATTATTGTTAACAAAAACTTACTTTTCTTCATCCTCCCCACCCCCATCACTCCAACCAAGACATAACCTTGAAATTGTGAAATGTAAAAATACGTTTATGGTGAGAAAAAAGTTCAAAAAACAAGAAGAAAGTCTGAATGATACATTGAGCTGTGTTTCATGTTTCATGTACTTGTCACACGTAGAGTGAGCTAGCTAGTCAGTTTTGAATATAATATATTGTAAGCGTTTTAAAAATGCAATTATAAACGTATATGTTTGTGTTTTTGCTTGAAGAGTCCTGTCGAAAATTGTAGAGTTGCAAAAGCAGCCACTGACTTAGTATACTAGGAAGTAAAGTCTTGTGTTTAAGTGGAATAATTTAAAAATGAAACAACGGCCAAAAGCTTTAGAAAGTAAAGCAGAAAGTCTGGTTTTGGCAACCAACTTAGGGCCATTTCCACATTTCAGAACATACTCTGTGAAGTTTCCAAATTTGATTAGAAGATTTGTAGTGGAGAACAAAATTAACAGACAGGTAAAGTTGAAGACATGCGTGAAAAGATAATTTCAAGATCATTGAAAGATCATTTAGAACCATACAACGAAATCTGTGGCTCCCGGATGTACAATGACAGAGGCGACGTTATGCTTAAGGCATGTAAAGAGCTAATTCTTGAGATATTTTGCAGTTTCTTGATATGCCTATAAGCTGACTTGTTGATTTCTCTTACTACTTCGTTGAAAGATGACTTCATAATTTTAAGCTCTAAAACAGGGGTCGGGAACCTATGGATCGCGAGCCAGATGTGGCTCTATTGATGGCTGCATCTGGCTCGCAGACATATGTTCGATTATAACAAAACTATTTCTTTAGACTCCTTTGATCTACATATTAATTTCATATCAATATTTCATTCTACAAATGAGCTAAAGTCTACTGCAGCTCAGCATCAAAAGTGGTAAAAGAGATAAACTCCGCTGACCTAAAACTAAAAGACTGAAAAATAGCAACCCTGCATTCATTGCAATTAAAGGAAAATTTACTTGAATTTTTTTTTATAAACATAATGTATGGATGGCTCTCACAGAATTACTTTTCAAAATATGTGATGTCCATGGCTCTTTCAGTCAGAAAGGTTCCCGACCCCTGCTCTAGAAAAAAGTCGTGGACATAATCTGCTTTTAATAATTTGAACGTCAGTTTCAGTTTTGATGAAAGTGCTTAACATACGATCTCCTTTTCATGCCCTGCTTTAAACATGTAGAGATTTGGTGGGGGAGAGTACCTATCGTGTCCTTATCATAGCGATACGCCCTCGAACACGAAAAGCTCCCAACCCTACTCTACGCCTGGACTAAAAAGACGGTTTAGAGACTTTCAAAATGGTTGGGTTTTCACACACTGGGCGAGATAGAAAAATTAAAAAAAACTACAAACAAACACTAGATCTATATTTTAACGCACCACTTAAAATGCAATAACCATATAATTTTCTGTTTTTCTGTTGAATGTCGTCAGACAGAGTAAACTATTGATCCATCAAGTTTTTCCTGCCGTGTGTCTGTTTGCGTGCGTTCTTCATCCATTGTGCTAACATGATAAATAATGCATGTTTATGGCTGTAGCTCCGTCCTGGTAGGTAGTCAGTGTACTTGAAACTTTGACTGGCGAGTAATGTCCCTTGATTCACTTGGTGAGCTCCTGCTGTTCGCATTCAGGCCTCGAATGTGACAATATCGCACATTTTGTTTGAATGCAA
Source organism: Anisus vortex (assembly GCA_949126835.1). Lineage (NCBI taxonomy): Eukaryota > Metazoa > Mollusca > Gastropoda > Planorbidae > Anisus > Anisus vortex. Next base: position 13,846,097 of record OX421492.1, on the reverse strand, counting down.
TAAATTTTGTGAAATTCAACATAAATACTAGAACTATTACTGTATAACCCTTCATGAACTTTTCACCAAAATTAAACCAAATTATATAATAAACAATTTGAAAACTATTCAACTGTACTACAAAATTTAAAGATAGAACAGCAACAAAATGGATACATAAGAAAAACCATGACAACAACGTTAACCACAAGGCCTTATATAGCCTTCACTGTTGATGAGCCGGAAATGCAACACTTCAGAATTAATTCTTTGCATACCACGGGTTCCTTATGTCCATTTGTCACTTTGCTAAAATTGCACAGAATTGAAAACCGATGTTATAAGGAAATGACTAAACGAATACAGGATAAGACTATTTATACCTTTAAAGAAAGTGTACAATTACTGTTTTGTATCGAGTGTTTTTACACCAGTGTTTGACTTATCCTGAACTGCACGAGTTTCTTCACCAAGTAAATCATCGGAGGCTATTTCACTATTTCTACACTAAAAAACCATTCGGCTGTTCTATATTCTGGCAAGATAAACAAAGCGAGAGGTCCACAGAGTAAATAATCAATCTGGCCAAATTTAACCTTTTCTTCATATGCCAGGAAGTCCTTCATCATTTTTACCCTTTCTGAGATTGTCAATATTCTTGTGCATCATATGCCAGGATCTCATTTACCCTTTTTGACCAATTTTCCACAAAGCTGTTCAATTATTTTGTGTGCAACCAATTATGTTCTCTACTAGGGGTCGGAAACCTACGAAGCGCGTGCCAGTCTTGGCACACAGAGCGATTTTCAATGGCACGCGAAGGACCGACAAAAAAGGCAATTCAAGTTTCCTCCACAAGAAAAAAAAGTAGATAGACTTTTAGGCTGTTGGGACGCTGAATGAATAAGAAATTCTACCTTGACACACTATAATAAAATGGTTGCCAACCCCTGTTTTATACATACAATATTGTAGATTGTCTATAAATGAGGCGGTTCCGCATCAAATTGCAGAAATATTTCAATTTTTTTAATTTATTTTTAGACATTAATAACTTTGCTGATAGAAAAACATTGAATACATCGCAAAGGTACAGGGTTTGTTAAAATATGCAAGGTTTGTTAAAATATGCAGGGTTTGTTAAAACGTGCAGGGTTTGTTAAACGTGCATGGTTTGTTAAAATATGGAGGGTTTGTTCAAATATGGAGGGTTTGTTAAAATATGCAATTTTAGACTTGCAGGGATTGTTAAAATATGCAATGTTAAACTTGCAGGGTTTGTTAAAATATGTAATGTTAAACGTGCAGGGTTTGTTAAAATATGCAATATTAAACGTGCAGGATTTGTAAAATATGCAATGTTTGTTAAAGGGGCAAGGTTTGTTAAAATATGCAATGTTTGTTAAAATATGCAATGTTTGTTAAACGTGCAGGTTTGTTAAAATATGCAATGTTTGTTAAACGTGCAAGGTTTGTTAAAATATGCAATGTTTGTTAAACGTGCAAGGTTTGTTAAAATATGCAATGTTTATTAAACGTGCAAGGTTTGTTAAAATATGCAATGTTTGTTAAACGTGCAAGGTTTGTTAAAATATGCAATGTTTGTTAAACGTGCAAGGTTTGTTAAAACATGCAATGTTTGTTAAACGTGCAAGGTTTGTTTAATAGACGGACATTAGATAAAAACTCAATTAAGGCTAATTTTACCAAAAAAAGAAAAACTTACCAAAACTAATTAAAATTAAGATTCTTGTTTTTGAGTTGTTGTTTTTTTTCTTCAATATTCTTTGTTAATGTCAAATCAGGCACGGTTTAGACCTTAGACTTAGTCACTCAGTGCATAAAACATTTCCCACTTGGACAAACTCACTACTTCCACACACAAATATCGATGTTAACAAAAAAATACAGAATCCATTTTTAAAACAATTTTTTTAAACAATAGCACTCACATTTAATGATATTGTTGTAGCTGTTTTGAAAAATTTCGTGCTTTTATTTATTTTATTTTTTTAATGTATTTTTTAATCCGATTGAGCTCAAATAGAAAAAAAAGACAAAAAAAACAGACAAGAAATAATGGTAAAAAAAAAGAATTCAAGGAAAATGGAATTAAAAGTGTATAAATGATGTAACATATCAGTTTAAAGTCAGTAGTCCTTGGTTTATAGTTATAAAATGGTCAACTATATAAACACAACAGACAATGTTTTTATTCTTCTTGATATTCATTCATGTCTTTTAACTGTTGATTACTGCATCAGGAAATGTTAATTATTAAGCAATGTTTGTTAAACGTGCAGGGTTTGTTAAAATATGCAATGTTTCTTAAACGTGCGTTTTGTTAAAACATGCAATGTTTGTTAAACGTGCAGGTTTTGTTAAGATATGCGATGTTTGTTAAAATATGCGATGTTTGTTAAAATATGCAGCGTTTGTTAAACGTGCAGGGTTTGTTAAAACATGCAATGTTTAATAAACGTGCAAGTTTTGTTAAAACATGCAATGTTTGTTAAACGTGCAAGTTTTGTTAAAACATGCAATGTTTGTTAAACGTGCAAGTTTTGTTAAATCATGCAGTGTTTGTTAAACGTGCAGGGTTTGTTAAGATATGCGATGTTTGTTAAACGTGCAGGGTTTGTTAAGATATGCGATGTTTGTTAAAATATGTAGTGTTTGTTAAATGTGCCGGTTTTGTTAAAATACGCATTGTTTTTTAAAATATGCAGTGTTTGTTAAAATATCCAGGGTTTGTTAAAATATGCAGTGTTAACTTATTTTGCAATGCATTATATAGCGATCAACCAAATGATGCAATTTTCGAGACTGATACAGACAACTAGTCCAGATGAAAGAATGCCATTCTAAATGGAAACAGAAAACTTATGAGCAGACCCGTTTGTAATTTGAAATAAGGAGATTGCGCAAATGGACCGATTTACACTTACGTGTCAAGTATTTTTCTCACAGTTTAGCCTATAGCTTAAAATAATTCTCTAATTTAAACTCTTTGCGAATATTTCTATTTACCTATGAGCACTTTTGTATGCATAGATAATTAACCCAATTCATTTGCCCTTTTTTATTTTCTTTGTGTTCTTTTCATGCATTCAAAATTCAAAGTAATTGTTCTTTTTTTGTAAGGAAAGAAAGAACAAGAAAAAACACAGGTCTGAAGATAACCTTACTAAACCCTATTGTTCCGCTTAACCTTTTCAAAGCGTTCTTTAATGTTTTATACTTAAACTAAAAAACTCTTGTTTAAACTTAAAACATGCGAACCAATTGTCATTGAAACTGTTGTGGCGATTCGCCCTATGCCGGAAGATCAATTAGTGCCAATCTGCCAATGAAAACAGACTTAACCCTTCTCTGATGGTTCGACCAATGAAAACCTACTCCATTAGCCAATTTTGTAATGGGCCCATAACCTTTATAATTATTAAGTCTCAATAGTGGCTATAGTACTACAGTTATTATTAAAATAAATGAACATTGACATGTTTAAATATATTACTTTTAATAACATTTATTGAATTATTTCTCTGCATAGTTTGTAGACTAGGTTTTTGGTTGGGTCAGGATCAAGTTTAGGGTTATGGCTTAAGTTAAGGTTTCATATGTAGGCCTATTTGTTAGTGATAACAAAACTAGACCACAATCTTTAGTAATAAAGCGCAACGATAATATATTCACTGGGAATATATATGCAGCCCTTCTATACATTCTCCATAACGACAACTACACTCGCAAGGAGACAATGGAATTGTTTCTCACCGCGTTCAGCCTGACTCTATTTTTTGCAATCTATTGCATGAATAGATTAACGTGGGAGATATGAAAAGCGCTCTATTTGTTTAATCAACACTGCCTAATCCAACCATTTCCTGGGGCACTGCCTCAGGGTGTCACGATAGCATTAGTCAACAAAAATAAAAACAACAACTAGGGCTTTTGTTCGAGTCTTAACTACATGTTGTTAATTTTGCCTGCTGTTTCTTCTTTTTTCTCTCCAATGGCCACAATGCAGATGATTAAACAGTAACATATGAATGGTGTGTTTTGTAGCTAAGTTGATATGGCGTGGATCGTGATGTAAGAATTAGCTTTAAGTTACTATCGAGTCAGAGCTTTAAGACTAGTTGTTTTTTTTTGCTCTGTTGTTTTTATTGCAAATCGTTTCTATACCAATGTATATAACGGGAATAATACTATTATACTCTGTATAATATACAAACATATACAGCCTTTTTAATTAAATTTCAATCCCAATAGATATGAAAATAAACATTTTAAAATACAGGATGCTCGGTGTGTCTCTAACGCCACTGGCAGAGCCTTTACAAGCTTATGTAGTGCCCCAGGGCAAAAGTTTCAGCGCCGCCCCCTTGCATACTGTAACTGCTTGTTTAGTGCTATTTTTGCTATATTAAGACTACATTTGCCACCCCCCTGGAAGTGCCGCCCCCGGGCATATGCCCCCCTCTGCCCTCCCCTACCACTGGCCACTGGTATCTTTCAATTTTAATCAGATTATTTCCATCTCAGCTCTGAGTACCTTTCTCATAGGCCCAGTTGAGCTAGTACAAGGCCAAATAGTGTAGACCTCACAAAATACTTGGACTGCAATTAGCGTCCTTAAACATTAACATTTATTGCCATTCTTCCCGCCCAAAACAACAAGCTTTTTATGTCGTCAACTGTTTGAAAAATTGCATATTTCAGATTTACAGCAGCTTTATCAAAACATATTTCCAGAGTTTTATTAATAAACTTTTTTTTCTGCATCTTGTTACACACGTGCAACTTGTGGCTACGTGAGGTGGGGGTGGAGGGGGGTATGTTGAGGGAGCAAGGGGCACAATGAACCGAGCTTTCGAGATTCCAACTTGGTCCTTACATGTCTAAAAAGTATTTCCTAGTGACTTCACCTTCCCAGTGCATGCAATTAAAATATCAAATTTTCAGTCCTTTCAGTTATTCAAAGGTGGGAATGTTACGTTCACGGAGGGCACTTTTGCAGCCTTTTCAGGAGCGTACACTGAGGTAAACGTATCATATGAAATATTAAACACAAAACAGGACCCTCGTCAAATTGCCTCCCCCCCCCCCATCACCCTCGTGGGGAGGTATAGCGTCCATGGCGGTGGATGGGGAGTACTAGTTCTTGAAGACAATGTTCAAAATTAACTACATGGCCTACCTCTCCCCCCCCCCCCTCCTCCGCCTTCCATCTTTCTTTTTCTTTTCCCCCCACTTTTGCATAATAATATCCTGGAAGAAAACGTGGGGATGAATGGGATATTTAAAAGGGGGAGGGGGAACATTAATGTATACATTAAGGCTACACAATTTAAAACATTAATTTAAAATATTAATGTATACATTAAGGCTACACAATTTAAAACATTAATTTAAAACATTAATGTATACATTAAGGCTACACAATTTAAAACATTAATTTAAAACATTCATGTATACATTAAGGCTACACAATTTAAAACATTAATTTAAAACATTCATGTATACATTAAGGCTACACAATTTAAAACAATAATTTAAAACATTCATGTATACATTAAATATTCTAGCCTTGACCCCGTTTTTTTCTTACCACTTTCTGTCCAGCTAATTTAAATAAAACAACAACTAGAAAAAACAACAACAAAAAAAAACTCCTGCGTTGTCTCTTGCATGTAAATTAAAGAAAGTCCCTGCAGATCCATGACTGTGCATACATAATTCTTGTACTTCCATTTATTCACCGATTCTTAAATGGAAGACAGTTTTTGGGAGGACAACAAGAAAGAAGATCTAGTTTGGCCTATTGTTTTCTATTCAATTATAAAAAAAAAACCAATCTAATGTTTCTGTGTACCTAATGATACGCCTGTGTGTGTGTGTTTCACTTTTGGAATCCGCGGCGTTCATCCGTTTCATGCTGTGTATGGAATAGTCATAAATGATGTATGCCCCCCCCCCTCCAACCCTACATACACACATGTAAAAATGAGCCCAAGTCAAAAGGTCGTACCTCAAAACTGATATTTTTAAAATCGCTATTAAAGGGTCAAAATGCATTGAAATAGTTAAAACTTGGACTTAGTTCACACCAAACATGGACAACGAGATAGCATTTTGACCTAGGTTGATTAAAATATGCCTCAAAACGCATTTTTGATGAGAATGTTAAGTTTTTTTGCCGGTGACTCTAAGTGACTAATTACATGCAATTCTAGACTTTATTTGAATAACCTAGGAGCTTTATATGTATCTCAAACTCATTTGGTGAATACAAGAAACCCTTAAATAACTATTTGCCACAAAGTTTGCTCAAATTGATGCAGGGATAATTTTTTTTACAAGGGTTTAAAAAAAATAGTGTTGCTTAGGACAGTTGTTGTCATTTCAAGTGAGTGGAGTTTATGCTTTTAAACCCCCTCTTTTGCAACTCCTATGTTTCTAATACTCTTGAATATCATAAAAATAGGCTATGGAGATATGTGTGTTAAATTCTTGAAGAAATCCATCAAGAATTAGTATGGTTTTTTCTGAAGTCAATTTTTTGTTGTCATTTGTCCTAAGTGACACCAAGATGTCTATAGCAGCCATTTCTTTTGTTTCGCGTTTTTCGTCACTGTCTTTTCCAGTGTATAACTTATCTTCCCACTATTCAAATCATGTGTAGGAAGGTTCTGCCAATACTTAAGTGCATTTTTACACCTCTCTGTGAATATGAAATTTTTTCCCTTGAAAGAGCACCTTTTGACTTGGGCTCAAATGTGTTACGTTAGAAATGTTAAATAAAATCCCAACCCAGTGATAAAATCAATGGCCAAGGGGACGTCCATTAATTACGTTAACAAAATAGGGGGGAGGGGGGTTCTGAAAAAGTTTAACAATTGTTGACATGGGGGAGGGGGGGAGGTCAAGAAAAGTTGACATCAACAATGTTACTTTTTATGAAATAAATAATGATAAAAATGTATTACAAAATTCTACATTTGTCCTGTGCCACTTACATAGCAAACATGTAAAAACATACAAATATATCAATTATGGAAACTACATATGACAAGTCTTTTTTGTGTTCTTCTTGTTAGTTTTTAGATCTATGTATGGGTGGAAACTAATACAATTGTTAGCAAGGCAAAGTGACCGACCAATAAATTGTAGCGAGACATGGTGGATGGAATAAAAAAAAAGGAACACAAACACACCAACAAACTGTCTGCAGAGTACGGCCAGAAACTCATTTTTTTTCCGTTCACTACATCTAAATTACCGTACATACTCACGTATAAGTCGCACTTTTTTTTACAGAAAATTTCGACAAAAAGTAGGGGTGCGACTTATACACCCGACACTGTTTTTTTTTAAAGTTCGAAAAACATCACTACTCTGTCATAAAGTTTCCTACATAACCCCTATAGTTGATTAAAGTTATGTAGAATTATTAGGATATGCCTTTATTTCATTATGTTTGCCTTATGCACGATTAAAACAATTTTTTTAGGAAAGTTTCCAAATTGGGGTGAATATTTAGTAATATTTATATTTAATAGGTATGCATTTTTGAGATATTAAAAGGCAGTGTAACCCTGGAAGTCGGGGTGCGACTTATGCACGGATCAATGACAACGTATGAGGAAAAAAATCTTAAACTAGGGGTGCGACTTATACACCGGTGCGACTTATACGCGAGTATATACAGTAGGCACTAGAGACTAAATATAGTGTTCATTATGTAAGCCCAAGCGATAGCTGGGATTGGCAATATAACTAAAAACAACAATAGGCCCTCTCTGAGACTTTAATTAATGTTTGTAAAGCATTCAATGCAGTGTATTGTATGAATCCAACATGGTTGTTTTTAAATATTTCCTTCAGAAAAATAATTCGTGATCCACCACATGAAGTCCGAAATACTTTTAGATCTATACCTTTCCTTTTAAAATCCCTAATTCTGATAAATAGACTAATATGTTGTTTCTGTCTTCGTTATGATAGGTGAAACATTTAAATTATATCGATTAGGCTACATAGATCTATTTCGTAAATTTTTTGTTTTAATTTCTAATTTTCTGGAAAAAGTGTATAAGAAAAAAAATGTATTAATATCAGTAGCGTCGCTAGGATTGCAAGGTGTGGGTGGCAAATAGTGCAAGTTAGGAGAGCCAGGAGACAGTGATAAGGTTGCCAGACACATGGGTGTCAAAAGGTGAACATTGAGAGGCAAAAAGGAGGACGTTGTGTTTCAATTGAATAGTTTCGCACTAAACCCGAAATCAGTATAATTTTATTACAAGAGCTGCCATTAAGTGCGAATTGGTAAACTGAACAAGAAACAGTTTTGTTAAATAACAAATAAATTCACTGTAGGCGTAAAGACAGTTTGCTTAATTATGGACAACTTTGAAAAATAAACTTTACAGTTTATACAGGAGTCTTTATGAAAGGGAAGGCAACTATACCGTGTGTATAATGTGTGTGTTCAAGAAGGAATAGTGAACATTTGGTTAAAATAGAAGGCTAATTTACAACTGGTGAACAATTTTCCCCCAAGCTAGTACCAAAAGCTCATTTGTGAAACGTAAATTAGACAAGATTAGGTCTAAATATCTCTATGAAAAGAACAATAGTAAACAAAAGAAAAGAAAAATTGTTAAAATCCTCGGATTGGAAAAACAATGTGGAAGGGGCGAGTGGAGAGGGGTAGGAACCATGTTTCACCCACCTCGTGGCTACGCCCATGAGAGTTATAGTCAATTTAAAATATTTTAAACATTTTCTAAAATGTATTACAATTAACTATAGTATAGACCTTTCCGTTTCAAATCTATTATATACCTAAAAGCCAGCGTCTAAAATATTGTTACATAGGGGGGTCTCTGAAAGTTTGACAGTTGTTGACAAGAGGGAGGGGGGAGGTAAAAATCACCTAAAAATTGTTGACGTAATTAATGGACGTCCCTCAAGGATTGAAGTTACAGCTAAGAGAATTTGAGTTCAAGACGGTTACCTGCAGATAATGTCTCTCAGTTTACTTGATGTTCCTTTAAAATACGTACCGTAATTGAATGCATAAAATCATATCAAGACAAAATCTATCAGAATCGTCGATAACGAATAACAAGACCAATACTTTGACCAATTACTATATACACATATATTATTCTAAGGTTCCATTGAAAATTCTAGAATGCGTATTTACGGGTTCATTTTCCCCATCTTTTGACAAGTACATTTCAATGAAGTAAATTTGTAAATCACAATTTTGCTAAAATAGTTTTTTTTACAGAGGTCCCTGATAAAATTTTCTGTTTTGTCTTGACAAATACCTTGACAAATACCTTGACCAATGCCTTGACCAATACCTTGACCAAAACATTGACCAATACCTTGACCAATGCCTTGACCAATGCATCGACCAATACATTGACCAATGAGTCGACCAATGCCTCGACCAGTACACTGACCAATACCTTGACCAATACATTGACCAATACTTTGGCCAATAACTTGACCAACAACTCGACTAAAGTAGTTATTAAATATTACTCGTCAATACCATTAATTTATTTCCTCCGATAACACTATTTCTGTCTTTTTAAAAAATCAAATTCCCTCACATTAATTTAACACACACAAAAACAAAAACAACAGTCAACATAAGAAAGAGATACCAAGTCGAATGATAATTTGTGTCGGTCTTAGCTGTCAATATTTTTATCTGTCAATTTCCAAGTATCCCATCCTATTCCCCGTTATTCTTCTTCCTTGTTAAATAAAAAGACTTCCTTTATTCCGGGTACAAAATGGCGATATGATTCCCCCCCCCCCCTCACGCCCCGGCTCGTTCTCCACGAGAGCATGTGATTACATACAGCAAACAATAAACCTTCCCAGCATTCATTCCCAGACAACAGCCCAGGAAGTTCATCAGCCCCGGATGTATTTCATTGATTTCACCTGAGCAGGTTTAATTAACAACTTCTGTACAGTGTTTTGGGATATATTTCTTAGGCGTATTACAGTGATGTACACACATACACACACACACGCACAATCACACACACAAATAATAATAAGCAACGACGGCAAGTGGAATAAACAATTGTTGTTGGTTTTTTTTCTTAAAATTTGCAACGCGATATTAAAAAGTAGCTTTACTTTTTTCTCAACGTTGCTGTGTCTGTGATACTCCGTTAAGAGTGTAATAATTATGTGGTGAAAGAATGTGTGAAGGAGAGAGAGAGAGAGAAAGAGAAAGAGAGAGGGAGGGAGAAAGAGAGAGGGGGTTAGATACTAGAGATTGTTGAAAGAAATAATTAGTTAAAAGATAGGCCACTTCTAAAAGTGTGAAAAAAACATCAGATTAAAAAAAGAAAAGACCTTGCATGGATAAGAGGAAGAAGTGAGTTGAAAGAAAATTGGAAATAGAAAAGAAATGATATGGCTGGATAGAGAGAGTGTGAGAGGCCGATGATACTCGAGTAAAAGAGAGGAGAAATTCAGGTTTGTTTCATAAGAGAGAGAGAGAGAGAGGGAGAGACTTAGATATATTTGAGAGAGAGAATAGGGTGAGGGTGAAATGGGGGAGAGAAAGTTGAATGAAAAGCGAGAGGGAGAGAAATAGAGAGAGAGAAAGATAGAGAGAATGAAGAGCGAGTTATAGGGTTGGCAAAAGGGAATACGGAAGAAACTCTGTGCGAGAGACAGAAATAAGGAAGCTGTAAGTTAGAGAGTAGATTTGGACAATAGATGCCATAGGTGGAGTATCGAAAGGCTGATCTCTGAGACAGAGGCGTGAAACAAAAGGTGGGTCTCCAGTCTCCATGTAGGTGAGAGTGGGGACTTACCTTATAGCCCTGAAATTGAGATCAAAGGTGGCTTTATAAAGATATTACTTTATGATGTGTATTTCGTACAGTGCACATATTCACGACCAGCTCAGAAAGTCCAGCAATGACCTTAGGGCACGGGTCGGCAACCTATGGCACGCATTCCAGACATGGCACGCAGAGCGATTTTCAAAGGCACGCGAGAGATCCCCAAAAGGCAATTCAAGTCTCTTCTAAGAGAAATTATGTGCTTTTAATGAATGAATTAGAAATCCTACTTCGGCACACTATTATTGAAAGGTAGCCGACCCCTGAATAAGAATGATATCCAACGTCTGTCAATTCTGAAGGAAGCAAACAACTGGTTTCATAAAAATCACTAGGTGGTTATTTCAACCAACCGGTGCAAATGCTCGGGATTTAGGGCTTACATACTATTAAAAATGATTTATGTTTCAAGTTAAATGGTTGATAGCTAGAATTTTGGATTTCAAGTTCGGCAAATGTTCAAATAGAAAACAGCGTTAGGTTTATTGTTTTGTGTAGGAATGAAATGCGATAAGTTTTTTTCTTCTTTTGTGTATTGTGGTATATTTAGGCGCCACAATAGGGCGTATTGCTGCTGAGAGTTAACACCCTTGCCCCTTTTACAATTCAGGTATATATGACTAACTTGTAAAAGGGGCAAGGGTGTTAACTCTCAGCAGCAATATCTTTACAATTCAGTCATATAAGACTGACTTGTAAAAGGAGCAAGGGTGTTAACTCTCAGCAGCAATATCTCCCATCGAAGATTATTGCGTCCTACGCTCATCCGTGGTCTTTGTCTAGTCTTTCATTTCGATTAGTGTTTAAAATAATGTCATGTTAATGGTTTTCCTGATTTTTTGAGGCATTCGGAATTCCACTAGGAAAGGTGCATTTACCATGATTAGCGATGTCGAAGCTTTCAAAAAGGAAGTTATAAATTCTAGTTCTGCTCTGTATTGTTTGTTAAATAATATTTTAGATTTTCCAATGCTAGAATAATACTGATGGTAGAAGGGTAGGTACAACAAAAATCAGTTTACTTAGCCAACAAGATGACTTACGGTTTTGTAGGTTTTTAAAGCAGAATGTGAAAGTTTCATTCTTTATCTAAATTGTCAGATTCTGTCAAACTACCCAGACAACTGTTGACATAGTGCACTATATCAGAGGTCAACAACCGTTTCATAATGATGTGCCAATGTAGGGTTCCTAACTCATTCAACGTGACTAGAACATTAAAACTATCCAGACAACTGTTGACATAGTGCACATATCAGAGGTCAACAACCGTTTCATAATGATGTGCCAATGTAGGGTTCCTAACTCATTCAACGTGACTAGAACATTAAAACTATCCAGACAACTGTTGACATAGTGCACATATCAGAGGTCAGCAACCGTTTCATAATGAGTGCCAATGTAGGGTTTTTAATTCATTCAACGTGACTAGAACATTAAAACTATCCTGCTTTAGCAATTCATTTCTTGTAGAAGAGACATTTTGGGGTCTTCCGCGTGCCGCGTGTCTGGCACAGGTGCCGTAGGTTGCCGATCCCTGCACTAGATCATCCCAAGTCAAGTCCAGCCCAATATTTTCATTATGACTCGAAATATTCAGCCTTGTAACGTCGTATTAACTGGGGCGGCAAACGAGGGTGGAGGCAGGAAAGATGGCGTATGTGTACTATGTGTACTACGCATGTCAGTTTATGACAAATCTAGCCATCTGCCGCTAACACTATTCTATATAATTTATATCGATGCTTCGGTTGAAAGTGCGGACAAATGAACATTTCCGGAATGCAGTTTACCAAAATTATCATTTCGCGTTCCACTTGTCACGTGACATTTTAGCGTGCTCAACCAGGTACGTTGTTAAATATATGATTGATGGAGCAGAACGCTGACTATAAGCTTACTTCAACCTCCCCTTCTCCTTTTAGATATTGTCCAAATTTGATTCCTAAACCTCGACCCCAATAAAAAAAAAAGATTTTTACACCGCTGCAGACACCACAACGTTTGAACAAATTAGCTGTTCTTCTAGACACCACAACGTTTGAACAAATTAGCTGTTCTTCTTGTTAGCAATCTTAGCTGCAATTAATTACTCTTTGGCGACAGCGTCTTCTAATTTTGAATCATATTAAGAGACATCGGTAGTAAATAAAGCCAAAAACTAATCTTTAAAAAGAAAAAAAGCTATAAACTGAGGTTTAGCTAAGTAAAAGATAAATGTTGGGATAAATATAACAAACAGTAGGTTTGGGTTCAGTTTTTATAAAGTTTGAATTTAAATTAATTTGTATCTTATCTCTATTTATTTATGTCCTTTGTTTCAAAGCACTATGTGCTATTGTTCATTTTTATCGAAGCTTGTTAATTGTGATCTACTTGCACACAGTTGTAGTTTTTTATATACCCTTTATTGTTATATTGTCGAAACTCAGCAACATTATATATTTATATTATTTTAATAAACATATATACATAGTATAAATATATATATATATCTGCATTGAGAATTATTTTGGATGTAACTTACCTTGACTGTTACTTCTAAAACAAGTGAGACAAATCTAAAGTTTTCGTTTTGCTCCAAGAATTTGTCTTCACTTAGACGAACTTGAAATAACGAAATGCAGTGTTTCTTTAATTCCACACACAGAAAGACTTTGATAGTTCATTAAAAAAAAACATATCAATTACAATCCATCACAACACTATGATTAGTGGAACTACAACACTGAAACTGGTGTTGAATAAGAAATGAAACAAAACAATATTGAAGAATCCATTCACAATGATTAATTAATTGTGTAAACATCCAAGTTTCACAAAAGTCCACTGTTACTAATTGGCTGAGTCTATATCGCGACGAATACTTAATACGAGTATTTCCATTACGAGTTCTGCAGTGGAAACGAGATTGTCAAATGTGAAAGTTTGAAGAAGTATATCACAAAAGAGAACTGTTTCACTGGGGGGAGATGGAAAAAAGAGAAAATACTTTTGGCTCGAGCCGCTAAAGCTGCACTCAGCATCCACTGTGCCAGGTGAGAGCTTATGTGCTGGCGCGCGCGGGAAAGATGTGACAGACGAGCTACCACTTGCTGAAACAGTGCGCGCGCTTGGCACGTGTATGTGTTGGCTTTTAGTTGAGTGGTGGTGGCGTTGATGTTTTTTCTTATTATTTTTATATAGTTCAGTGGTTGTTGCCTCTCTCCACTGCACATTATGAGGTAAGGTGTTAGAGTGTGTGGCGAAAACAATAGAAAAGAGAAAGGGAGAAATGGGGGGAGGGAGAGGAGGTGGGCGGCTACTGTGAGGCAGCTGTAATCTTTGGAATGTCAAAATGTTGGACTCTCTAAACGCTGTCACAGCGTTGAGTTCAAATCTGATAACACAAAGCTTCACGGCATTCATTCTATTTGTTTAATGTGTCGGAATCTGGTCATTAAATTCACTAAACCTGAAAACCGTTATCGCAGTTTCAGCTTCCCTGTTATACCTCTCCCCCCCCCCACCCCCCACCCCCACCTTCCTTCTCACGTCTTAAGCATTATTTCTATCTGGTTTACTTTTTCTCAAATTATTATCTCTATTTCATTGTGTCATATCACTAGTCTAACCTTTCGCTTACTTTTTCTCTAGGAAACTGAATGACTTTTTTTTTCCTCTCTCTTCTTATTGGACTCATCTTTTTCTCTTTCTATCTCATTCTTTCTCTTTCATTTTCTTTTTCTTTCTCTCTTTCTCTTTGTCTTCTTCTCTCATCTTTTTTATCGCTTTCATTATTTCTCAGGTTCTATCTCTTTCTAGCATAAAACTTCTTCTACGTCACCTTCACTTGCGCCGCCTCTAACTAGATCTAGTTCTAAATGATACAATTCATTTTTTATGTTTTAAAGTCGCTCCCTAGCTTAAAAAAAATGAAGTATCCCGTCGGGCCAAATTGATCCCTAGGGCCGATGAAGCAGCGTAACATGTTTCTGGTGACCACCACAGAATAGGTATATACATAGGGCCGATGAAGCAGCGTTCACATGTTTCTGGTGACCACCACAGAATAGGTATATACATAGGGCCGATGAAGCAGCGTTCACATGTTTCTGGTGACCACCACAGAATAGGTATATACATAGGGCCGATGAAGCAGCGTTCACATGTTTCTGGTGACCACCACAGAATAGGTATATACATAGGGCCGATGAAGCAGCGTTCACATGTTTCTGGTGACCACCACAGAATAGGTATATACATAGGGCCGATGAAGCAGCGTTCACATGTTTCTGGTGGCCACCACAGAATAGGTATATACATAGGGCCGATGAAGCAGCGTTCACATGTTTCTGGTGGCCACCACAGAATAGGTATATACATAGGGCCGA
This sequence comes from Anisus vortex, assembly GCA_949126835.1. NCBI lineage: Eukaryota > Metazoa > Mollusca > Gastropoda > Planorbidae > Anisus > Anisus vortex. The sequence goes on along the minus strand of OX421492.1, from coordinate 13,830,853 downwards.
TGAAGCAGCGTTCACATGTTTCTGGTGGCCACCACAGAATAGGTATATACATAGGGCCGATGAAGCAGCGTTCACATGTTTCTGGTGGCCACCACAGAATAGGTATATACATAGGGCCGATGAAGCAGCGTTCACATGTTTCTGGTGGCCACCACAGAATAGGTATATACATAGGGCCGATGAAGCAGCGTTCACATGTTTCTGGTGACCATGGCATACAAGGAAGATGCCAGCACAATAACCAGCCGCCTAACTTATTCCCAACTACTGTCTAGTACTCATCACAGCTGTGTAGACTCAGGGACACCCTCAAATCCTAGCTTTCACCAGTATTCAAACCACGGACGTGTGGCGCTATAGCCGAGCGCAAGGCCATTGTGCCACATAAAACGAATATAACGACTAAAAAGAACGCAAGCTCTACAGTTAAGTATTAAACGCTTATAAGGTAGGCTATTATTTTCATGCATTGCCTCCAGTCCACTGCGCATGCCCAGATCTTAAACCTCGCTGCTGGAATCATTTTTAAAGAAATGAAACGTTCTATAGTGAAAGCGTTTTATAAACGGACACAATCACTTTTGACTCGCGTGTTGAAAGAAGAGATCATGTGACCCGGAAATAAGATTTCTATTGATTTTTTTAAATAATTTGTTTGGTAATCAATTTGTGAAATCTATTGGTCGAGCGATTGAGCGATACATGGTTATCTTGGAGATCTAGACTTCGAATCTCGGTAGAGCGTTCGTCGGTTTACCTAGGCCTGTTCGATACCCATAAATTCCTTCGGAGGAAAGTAAAGTCTGTTGAGCAGTGACCTGACCAACCGAGTTTGTAGTCAGCTTCCAGACCTGGCATCTGTCACAAATCCCGGTCTGGCTTAAACGCCCCTAGAACATTGTGACACTACTAATGTAACTTTTTATACCTTGACAGGAATCTAATGTTTTTACATACATATATCTTGATACTAGTGTAGCGTTTTAGTTGTAGGCGTTCTTCTTTCATACTTTCCGTCTAGAACAAGACTGTACGAAACAGTACAATTAACAGACATTTCTAAAACTCTAAGATAGTAATAATCCCAAATCTCCTTTACAGCAATTGAATCAATTTATTCTACACACATATAATAACAGTTCATGAGAAAGTCCATAATATTAAATTGGAATCAATATAAGTAGGCTATAGATCACAAATCACTGAATTCAAGATATCCAAAACATTGTCTTCTCGCCACACACACCGGTCACCGACTGCCCTTTACACACAACTGATTTCATTACGTAACCACCTTTCTCTCTCCCCCGTCACAAAACACGTGAATCCTTGTTTTGTTTTAGAGCTTACACAACTCATATTAATTGTGGAGAAGTTATAATGTGACACACATCAATGTTAATTATTCATAAATTTACCTTATTCACTAAGTGCTTTAAACTCTAGCGCTGCAGTTAGAGGAGGTTGAAGGGGGCAAAGCCAGTATCTGATCAAAGATTGAGGTGGGGGGGGGAGCGCAAATGAACGTTTCCCACACCACCGGTGCCCCGGGCGTTATACTTTTATTCTCCAGTCCCGGGCTGACATGAGTGCCCCTGCGTACAGTAATACAAGCAACCTTGTAAATGATTTCGCTAAGTGTTTGAAACAAAACATTCATTATCAGAAAGAGAGATCATTCAATTTGTTTTATTTATCTCTTTTAATTCTAGTTCGGTGTTGTTTTCTGTAGCATGGACGATGTCACTCTACATGTAAAGTTGAAGTAAATAGTAAGTACCCAGTCGTGGACATGATTACACATCAGCTAAATGAAATAGATTAGAATGAGACCACATGCTTCTGATTTTTAAAGTCAACATTTTGGACTATGTTATCACCATAGGAGACTCAAATTTGAACCTTGGGACAGAGTAAACCAGTATTTTGTTATTCCTTTCCATCTCATACTCTCAGTGTTTCTCCGAGGTCTGTGGAGTGTCCGTGCAATGTCCTTGGAGTGTCCGTGCAATGTCCGTGGAGAGTCCGTGAAACCCAAGATTGGCTGAACTTTGTAACCTTTTCCTCACGAGTGGAGAGAAACCGAGAGTCTGTTCACTTCCAGATCTCTTGAAGAGGGTGTGTGTGTTTATTTGTTTGTTGTTGTTTGTTTTTTCGTTTATTTTTCTGTGTGTTTGTGTGTACCGGGGGGGGGGGGGGGTGAATTGCTTTAAATGCAATACTTCCTGTAGGATTGTCAAATTATAATTTTGATATAAAGTGTTGTTGTTGTTTTTTTCGTCGTAGATTTTCATTCCTAACGTTTATACCATTTTATCAACTTGAGATGTTTCATTACTTTCATTACTTGATTTGTGTAGCCTCATACTAGTAAACTATATTATAACCATTCGGAAAACTATTTTCTACTCCAGTTATACAAGAGGCGTAAAAACTTTAAACCCCGCCCCCCCCACACACGCACACACACACACACGCGCGCACACACACACACACACGCGCGCACACGCACACACACACACACACACACACACGCCTCGTCTTTTTTCTTCTTCACGGTACTAAATGTAATTATTCTGGTCTGCGCTCCTATTTTTGAACCAATAGGTCTAGCCCTAAACTAGTGTTTCCCAGAACTAGTGTTTCCCAGAACTAGTGTTTCCCAGAACTAGTGTTTCCCAGAACTAGTGTTTCCCAGAACTAGTGTTTCCCAGAACTAGTGTTTCCCAGAACCATGCAGGTCAAAACGATCGAATAAAAAAGTGATCAGTCAAAATAATACCAATTCTGAGTTGTCAGAATAACAACAACAAAAAACGAGTGAAATTTACCAACTCTACAAGGTCACTAAGCTTTAGTTAAAAGTAAAGCTTGAAACGCTAAGATGTCAGTCAAATAATAAAATCTGGGATTTGAAAAAAAAATATAACAAGCAATTGCTGAAAATTTTATAAAATTCTCATTCTGCATTTCTGGGCCATTTCTGGGCCAGATGCTAAAAATTTCTTTGCCTTCAATTTATGTATTTCGCATTCTTTTTATACATTTTATTATGATCTTAAAACTAACACAACTTGTTCACAAAATTTAAAGTGCAAACCACATTTCACAAGTTCATATTTATCTCATCAGAATATGGTCTTTAAAAATACAATTCCTGATGTAATTGGCAACATTTCATTCTTTAATTCAGAATCTTCGTGTTCAAAAAAATGTGATACCGGTATTAAAGCAATGAATTAGGGCCTTAAGAAAAACTTAATGAAAGCTTATGAAGTTGTGGTCCCCAGATTATTATATTTGTAAAAAATTATTTCTCTTCCCGAGAATGGCAGCAGAGGAAGTTATGTCAGACAAGTAGGACAGTTAAGGAAAGAATTAGTTTTTTTGTTTTTTTTTTAAGATTCGGAGTATAATGTTTCTTTAATGATTTATATAATGAATGGCTGGGATGCAAGTGATAAAGAAAAGGCATGGAGATGGTAGTGAGGTTGATAGAGTGTAGTGAAAACATAATGATAAAAAAGGGAGGACATTGGAATAAGAGAAAGAGTTATATCTGTTAGTGTTTAATTTTTTTTTTAGTTGTGTTTGAGGGTTAAGGGTTAAGTATGTTATTAATACACTATTACAACATTCCTTAAGTTGACATACATAGTTTATTCTAAACAACGCCTTTTGGTTTCATTATCTACGCGTTAACTACGACAAAGCAGGTCGTAGGTAGTGGGGTGAAAGGTTAAAGGTGTTGAATGCACTTGTGTGATCGAAGGGGCACGGTGGGCGAACTGCAAGCCCTTTCAGCTGGCATTGTGAAGGTCCCAGGTTTGAATCTTGTGAAAGGATTTTCTTTCCGGGTCTGGAGGGTGTCCTTGGGTCTATCAAGCTGGGTACCTGACATTAGTTGATGTAAAGTAAAGGCGGCTGGGCGTTGTACTGGTCAAACAATCCCATAATATGCCGTAGCCAAAGAAAGTGGTAAACGTTGCTTCACCGGCCTTAAGGATCAGGTCCAACTGGATTCCTTTACTTCATGTGATCGAGACGTTGATGATATGTGTAATCAGGTTAGGACAGAATTATCATATACAGAAGCGGAGATCTGTCGCATGTCGTTAGCGAGTTGTACAGCAGCCACACCTTCCATTATGTTGGAGGTCTCTACCTGTATAGTAACTTCCGAAACCTAGAGCGTGCTGAGCGTCATAAATATCACGTGAAGGATGGCAGGGTGAGAGGCGCTATACAAGTGACCATCTTTGCTTTCATAACTAGCAAAGTGGTGGCGAACGCTGCAATAAAAACAGCGTGCTGCAGGCAGCATAGAGACACGCCTTGGACAGGACCAAAACACATTATATAAGCACTCGCACTCACTAGAAACTGGACGTCAAATTAGGCCTTTAAAAAAAAATTTGAAAATTACAACATTTAAAACTGCTCACGCTTGTTTTTGTTTTGTTGTTTTCTTTCGAGTTTTGATTCTAATGTCATAAAGTGTGCAAGTGTGTTCGCCAGTGTGTCTGTGTCATTTTTACACGGGTCACGCCACCGCACGTCGCGCGAAATCGACTTCCGGCGTTTATCTACACGCAGGCGCATCCAGCATACACATTCTATTATTATGCAATGGCGGATCAGAGTCAGGCCACGAATACGAGAGCCAGAAATCAAACCGCTGGCAATACTGTCTCGGCGATACGCTACACACAACTGATTTACTAACTTCCACATTAACTCCTGGGAGGGTAGTCGGCAAGACCGAGAGCGCGAGTAATCGGCGGGCACAATGCTGACAATGTCATCACTGGCGCATCACTTCACGGGTAATCGATACTACCCTTTCTCGCGTAATCGATCCAGCTCCAAAGAAAGTTTTGTAAGAAGGGGAGATAATTACATCTACATTGATCTCATGTACAAATAATTATCTTTCCTTTTTTTTTACTTCACACAATCCTTGTCTAGTCTTCCAATCTTTTCTAGCTAATCCCGTGTATAGATGGCTGCAGCTAACACTTTCTACCTACTAAAAACTGTTTCCTGATGTAACATTCTCTAATGATGACAAATTATGGAATCTATTCCCTACAATGGTTGCATAGTATAGCATAAACGCTATAATGTTGAGATATAACAAAATCTATAATGGTGACATATTTAACATATTTAACAGTCTAAACAGATGATATACCATTAGATCTAAAAAAAAATGGTGACATACTATGTAAATATATCATGGTGACATACTATGTAAATATATCATGGTGACATACTATGTAAATATATCATGGTGACATACTATGTAAATATATCATGGTGACATACTATGTAAATATATCATGGTGACATACTATGTAAATATATCATGGTGACATACTATGTAAATATATCATGGTGACATACTATGTAAATATATCATGGTGACATACTATGTAAATATATCATGGTGACATACTATGTAAATATATCATGGTGACATACTATGTAAATATATCATGGTGAAATATCGTGAAATCTAAAATCATAACATTAAAAACAAATCTAAAATTGTGACATGCCATAAAATATGAATTGTGACATTTGCATTGGCCGAGGTCTACTATGTCAATGAGAATGTGTATATTGCAATGATCTGCTGTTGGAATTGACATCTTGTCCCTGTGGCGTGCTGGTCTAAGATTCTGTCACCGAGCCTGCAATTAGCCTAGGCTATCAGTGCAGACTTAGTGGATAACTCAGCAGGTACACAGGGTGATGGGGAGGGGTGATTTAGGCAGGTTTTCTAGGTGGTATGTGGTCCCGAAGTGCAGATGATTCCTAGGTGATTCTAAGACAAATTTATATCCAGGTTTCGTTTTGGCTCGTTAATACATAGGTTGAGTTAAACTGTTGACTAATTGACACTGTCACTGGAAGTCACACAAACAGGTATTCTATCAATCGATAAGCAAGGCGTATTGTAACAACGAATATTTTATTCACGTGAAAGTCCGTATTCAATCATTGATGACATGAGCACATAATTCATACAATCCAAATACAAGTGATAAAGAGTGTACATTTAATCATAGGCTTAAACTATATGTAGCAGATAGTCCTAACAAGGACTCTACAACAGACTGTAGCACCGCGTGGTGCTGTTAGGAGCTCGGGGCATCCAACCCTCGAGACTCCTTAAGCCAGACTGCCCTAAAACTAACTTACATTTACATTACATGTTAAACAACAAGTTAGGTTGCAACTCCCCACGTGATTGTAATGAGGGGGGAGGGGCAAGGGTAAGATTTGACCAGTAGATAGCGTATCCGATTGGTCAACATGTCTCTTCAATTCAACATTTGATTGATTGGCATGTGAAAATAAGTACCAAACGGTAGTGGGGAGGGGGTGCGGGGGGGGGGAGAAGACGCGGCGGTAGGGAAACTTCGAATGCCCTGTGTTGTTGGTCAGAGTTTTCTCTCTTGTCCGTCGGGGTCCTGCATCAAAGATTCCAAGTTCCCTATTCTCTGACCAGGGGAAGAACCGTCATTGAGATGTGAATTTCCTGTGATCTGGTCAAAGAGACTGTGGGGTGGGGGGGGGATTAGCTTGGTTGCGTCAGGTATGACCCTGGCCTTGTTCCGAGGGCATGGGGCGGGGAGGGGGGGAGGATCACACACGTGCTACAACATTTATAATGTACATGAATGGGAACTAATATCAATGACTAATCGTATAACAATAAGTAATATACTGATAAGCATGCAGAACGTATACATATATGTAAATAAAATTCAATGCAAGCTAAATACTTTAATCTTAAATATTATAGGAGATAGAAAGGAAAGACACATTCTTACTCCAATCAGACATTCAATAGTGGCACATAGTGTCAGTGGTTTGTACGTACATATGAGATGATTATAGTATCTTATAAGAGCGGATTACATCTAAGACCTTTCTTAGTTGAGTGTGACGTTAATCTTCTCCCCAAAACGCCACACCTGCCCCGCCATGTTTTAAAGCTTTCATATAATGAAAGATTTGACCCATTAGAGGTAGGCCTACTGCACTTACTATTTACACTATGAGAGTTCTGGACCATCGAAGCGAAGCGGGTGGTCATCGCTATGGGGAAGAGGGGGGGAGGTCGAGACAAGGCGGTAAGGGATGACGGGCGAATATTTTTACGTTTCTATTGAGGGCGGAGGAGAAAAGCATGCTTTAGCGTTTCTTACAGTACTTTAAATCTATTCCGGCATAATGCTTAGTCTAGGTTCGTCCCATTTATTTGCGAGCTATTGACACGGTTTATTCATTTTATCGTTTGTCTGTGACTGTCTTAGGTCCTTACTTTTTCATATATTGATAGTTTGATAGGCACTAGCTAGGAAATCTATTTATTTCATGCTTTCTATGTGCTATAAATGCGGGATTCACTTTATTATAATAATTATAAGCATAATAATAATAATATTTCGACCTCGGCAGTAGGGTCCACGAAATTGGAGGAAGTCCGAGACGGGATGCCAAAACTGGGTGATAGGGATCGAATTGCTGATCGAACTATCAGGTCACCAGTTCACTCCCTGCCTCGCGCTAAAGCGGACAGGTGAGGGGATCTGGCTCACACGTAAATATCAGGGGATCTATGACGGAGTCATAGAGGGTGGGGCAGCGGAGTCCTTTGCTTAACGTATTTGTACATGCATTATTGGCCTAGTGAACATTCTTCAGGGGGGGGGGCGGCGGCGGGCGTTGTGTGGGCGCGTGCAGCTGACCCCAACACAAGCCTAAACACTAGTGTTTCTGATCACGTGGATTCTGATTTCTCACGCGCGAGTGACTTCTAGTGGGGGGGGGGGGGGCGGAGTAAGGCGGTAGTCAAGTCACCTCTGGCGCGATAGGCCAGGAAATTGTATCAATGTTGTCGTTCGTTTGCAATTATTGGGCCCTAGAGCTAAAACACGGACATAGCTTCACTTTAATTGTTACACTATTCGCTTCTCTTCTTTTCTCAAGCAACACATTTCTCCTTGTTTAACAGTGTTTAAGCAGCGACGGAAAGGGGGGGGGCTGGCAGTGGGCGTACATTACTTTGGCTACAGTAAAGATTAAATCGTTCTACTTTCTCAATTCCCGTTTTATAACTTTGTAAAATCGGTAAAGAAGCAATTATTTAATTCGCTACCAATAATATCTCTGTACGTACATCTGACCACTACATATATGCCACTCACCGTTTTATCTAAACACATTCATTTTCTTTCACGCTAGACCGCGGATCTTGAGTCTTGACGTCAGAGTGGGTCTGGCACATCAGATGACAGCGGATGACATCGGCCGTGTAGCGCTTGAGAACAGTCAATTGGCCCGTAGGCAGTCTTTAAATCTAACACATTTATTATCCAACGGTTGTGTAAGGAACACAGTTCATCAACAGTTAATATATACACATGGTAATCCAATAACAGTTAATATATTCCAATCTAAAGGCAATAATGTCAGCTTCCAGGAAACGCACTGCACATGACAGTTTAATCCAGTGCGAAATTGGCTGCAAGTATCCAAGAATTATCGCTGAATGGGCGAACATTATATGCAATGTTGAAGATTTCAGGCTGGATTGAGGCCCGGTGGGCGCGAATATTTTCAGTGTTTCTCAGGGCGGGTACTGGTTCACAGTATTTGGCGGACATAGTTATGCGATCTGGCAAATAATTTCGTTACGCATGAGCTAATCCCAAGCAGAAATGTCGATATGCCTATTGACTATCGGCATTCGGCAAGCATATACAGTGTACAGAGTTGTACAGGAGCTAATCCGAGCAGGAAACGACTTTGTTATTGGTGGCGCTCTGGCCGACATCTAACATAATAGAGCAAGTTATCCAAACACGAGTGGCGATTTTGTTATTGTGGCGTGAAGCCGACAAATAAACGTAATACAGCAAATAATCCGAACAGGCAAGGCGATATATTTCAAGCGTATAGCATTGGCAAAAACAAGAGTTGACGTATAATTCTACGATGATAGATGAGTGTTTGCAGTGGAGTCAAATAACACAGTTCGCTCACCTGATGAAACCTTAAGCCCCCAGTCTTTCATCACGTGAAGAATATCATAGCACAGAGTTCAATGTTGAGCGTGAGTACTTATCCATGTACGTCAAGCGAAACTAATTCCGGCACGAGCCCACAGGTGTGGCGTGCTGGTCTAAGATTCTGTCACCGAGCCTGCAATTAGCCTAGGCTATCAGTGCAGACTTAGTGGATAACTCAGCAGGTACACAGGGTGATGGGGAGGGGTGATTTAGGCAGGTTTTCTAGGTGGTATGTGGTCCCGAAGTGCAGATGATTCCTAGGTGATTCTAAGACAAATTTATATCCAGGTTTCGTTTTGGCTCGTTAATACATAGGTTGAGTTAAACTGTTGACTAATTGACACTGTCACTGGAAGTCACACAAACAGGTATTCTATCAATCGATAAGCAAGGCGTATTGTAACAACGAATATTTTATTCACGTGAAAGTCCGTATTCAATCATTGATGACATGAGCACATAATTCATACAATCCAAATACAAGTGATAAAGAGTGTACATTTAATCATAGGCTTAAACTATATGTAGCAGATAGTCCTAACAAGGACTCTACAACAGACTGTAGCACCGCGTGGTGCTGTTAGGAGCTCGGGGCATCCAACCCTCGAGACTCCTTAAGCCAGACTGCCCTAAAACTAACTTACATTTACATTACATGTTAAACAACAAGTTAGGTTGCAACTCCCCACGTGATTGTAATGAGGGGGGAGGGGCAAGGGTAAGATTTGACCAGTAGATAGCGTATCCGATTGGTCAACATGTCTCTTCAATTCAACATTTGATTGATTGGCATGTGAAAATAAGTACCAAACGGTAGTGGGGAGGGGGTGCGGGGGGGGGGGGAGAAGACGCGGCGGTAGGGAAACTTCGAATGCCCTGTGTTGTTGGTCAGAGTTTTCTCTCTTGTCCGTCGGGGTCCTGCATCAAAGATTCCAAGTTCCCTATTCTCTGACCAGGGGAAGAACCGTCATTGAGATGTGAATTTCCTGTGATCTGGTCAAAGAGACTGTGGGGTGGGGGGGGGGGATTAGCTTGGTTGCGTCAGGTATGACCCTGGCCTTGTTCCGAGGGCATGGGGCGGGGAGGGGGGGAGGATCACACACGTGCTACAACATTTATAATGTACATGAATGGGAACTAATATCAATGACTAATCGTATAACAATAAGTAATATACTGATAAGCATGCAGAACGTATACATATATGTAAATAAAATTCAATGCAAGCTAAATACTTTAATCTTAAATATTATAGGAGATAGAAAGGAAAGACACATTCTTACTCCAATCAGACATTCAATAGTGGCACATAGTGTCAGTGGTTTGTACGTACATATGAGATGATTATAGTATCTTATAAGAGCGGATTACATCTAAGACCTTTCTTAGTTGAGTGTGACGTTAATCTTCTCCCCAAAACGCCACAGTCCCATAACTTTATCTCGAAGATTTTAAAACTAGAAGTTCTAGAACTAGACACACACAAAAAACGTACAGTATCCGTGAACAAATCCTAACCATCACCAGGACTTTTAACTTTATTTACGTGTGTTAGCCGTACGCCTTGCCGTGCGTCCCATAACGCAACATACCCAATAGCTTTTTTTTTAATGTGTACTTTTATTTAACGTTTGCGGCCGAAATAACTAAACATAGAACCTTAAATCCCCCCTCCCCCCACAAATTTAGATCATACAGAATGTAAGCCCTATTTTCTGAAAGTAGAATTTTTTACTTGAAATCCAGATAAATAAAAGTTTTATAAAAGTACAATTTTATTGTTCAATTTTTAAAAAATGTTATTCAAAGAAATAAAGTCATTCAGAGACCCAGCTCACATCGTTATACTTTTAAGAACAGCAAAAACTCGATTTCATTTCTTTTTTTTTAACCTCATGTTACTTGACAGGAAGTGCCTGGGAGACATAATTAGGAGATTCCGTGCATGAAGTTCTAGTCAAGTTGTCTTCAAAAGATGAGCCATATTAACAATTGCTGAAATTCACACTAGTTATACACCAATGTTAAATATTGTGATTTGTTTTTTTTTTTTGGGATCGTATTAGCTTTAGTAATGAAACTTTTACGTTACAAATGAAATTTAATACCTACATATCAACATTCCACCGGTTTCTTTTGGGCACATCCAACAAAACATACTGATTAGCGTATCTTTTCAAGCAATAACAACAACTGATTAGCGTATCTTTTCAAGCAATAACAACAATTGACAATTATGAACTTAACTTTTCTTTCACTAGGGATAAATGTATTCTTCTGTGATCATTTGCAGCTATTTTCCTGGAAACAGTTAACGGTCAGGACGCCAGAGCTTTTTGACAAAATGGATTCAACCTAGGTTATTGTTTTTTTTTATGTCATACTAATAAATTCATATAAATTTATGTATCAATTTAATCAAATTGCATCCTTCAATTTTCAAAAGATATAGCTTATAAATATTTCTGCCAATTTGCAATACATTATCTTGATAAAAATAATCAAGTTGGCACTTGTATTTGTGTATGTTGTTTTTTTATTCTGCGTCTTTGCTTTAGGTATCGCCAGATGACTCTCTCTCTCTCTTCTCCTCCTCCCCCACCGCTACGCCCTAAAAAAATTCTCCCTCAACGCAGTGAATTTAAATGAAGAAACCCTGATAACTTTTTCTGGAAGTTTTCCGAAACAGAAGCGAAATAATTGTTTGTGGATTGAGAAACGAAGCATAAAAGTGACCGGGTCCAAAAAATGGTTTAGTAAATTTTGACTTATAGCAAGGGTCGGAAACCTTTTGGTAATAGTTTGCCAAAGTAGGATTTCTAATTCGTTCAGCGTGCCAACATCCTAAACGTCATCTTGCTCTTTATTTTTTTGTAGTAGAGACTTAAATTGCCTTATTGGGGAACTTCCGCGTGCCACGGAAAAACGCGAAGCGTGTGAAGTCTGACACGTGGTCTCGTGGCTGCCGACCCCTGACCTAGATCATATAAAGAATATAACAGGGTTCGATTACTTTACTTCTTCACTTGTCAAAAACATAACTTCAATTATCGTTCAATACACACACAAGTGTATATGGAGTCATATAGAGGTTCAGTGGTACAAGGTTTTAAAAGCCCTACACGTACACAGAGAGCGCTAGTCTATGGGCTGAGTTAAAATGGCGATAATCACCGGAATACAGAGACCCGGAGACTTGATGCCTCGTTCTCATCTAAAAATAGCATTGCCATATTATGATGTCGTGATGACATGCGATGATGATAATATGTAGGTCAGTGAGTCCAGTAACGTATGCGTTACAATGATGTCGGGTGCCAGGAAAAAAATATGAACAGGCTTATCAACAGGGCCCTCGAGAGAAAAAAAAGATGCCGGTACGAGATCTTTTCTGCCCCCCCCCCTTCCCCCGCCCCACATATTTTTACATCTTCTTGGAGAGAATCATGTCGAATGCACTAGAGGATCACGAAGAGACGTAAATGGCAGAAGGATCACCAACCTTCGATTTGCAGTTAATCTAGATGGACTCGCCGGGAGCGAGGAAGAATTAGTTAATCTAGATGGACTCGCCCGGAGCGAGGACGAATTAGCTAATCTAGATGGACTCGCCCGGAGCGAGGAAGAATTAGCTAATCTAGATGGACTCGCCCGGAGCGAGGAAGAATTAGCTAATCTAGATGGACTCGCCCGGAGCGAGGAAGAATTAGCTAATCTAGATGGACTCGCCCGGAGCGAGGAAGAATTAGCTAATCTAGATGGATCACGAAGAGACATAAATGGCAGAAGGATCACCAACCTTCGATTTGCAGTTAATCTAGATGGACTCGCCGGAGCGAGGAAGAATTAGTTAATCTAGATGGACTCGCCCGGAGCGAGGAAGAATTAGCTAATCTAGATGGACTCGCCCGGAGCGAGGAAGAATTAGCTAATCTAGATGGACTCGCCCGGAGCGAGGAAGAATTAGCTAATCTAGATGGATCACGAAGAGACATAAATGGCAGAAGGATCAACAACCTTCGATTTGCAGTTAATCTAGATGGACTCGCCGGAGCGAGGAAGAATTAGTTAATCTAGATGGACTCGCCCGAAGCGAGGAAGAATTAGCTAATCTAGATGGACTCGCCCGGAGCGAGGAAGAATTAGCTAATCTAGATGGACTCGGCCGGAGCGAGAAAGAAGTAGCTAATCTAGATGGACTCGCCCGGAGCGAGGAAGAATGAGCTAATCTAGATGGACTCGCCCGGAGCGAGGAAGAATTAGCTAATCTAGATGGACTCGCCCTGAGCGAGGAAGAATTAGCTAATATAGATGGACTCGCCCTGAGCGAGGAAGAATTAGCTAATCTAGATGGACTCGCCTTGAGCGAGGAAGAATTAGCTAATCTAGATGGACTCGCCCTGAGCGAGGAAGAATTAGCTAATCTAGATGGACTCGCCCTGAGCGAGGAAGAATTAGCTAATCTAGATGGACTCGCCCGGAGAGAGGAAGAATTAGCTAATCTAGTGGAACGACTGTACAAAACTTCCTCATCATATGGTTATTAATTATTTTTTGGGGGCACTGATTTGCATACTAGTAACACCAGCGGCATCACCACGCAGATCAAGATTGGTGGGCAGAGTTTGAAACAGTAAGAAGCTTCAAATACCTTGGAGCTATTGTAGCCCCCCCCCCCCTGACCCTCCCCCCATCCTTGGCTATCCCGGGCCGTCCTCAAGTTTCCGAAAGACGTGTGGCACCCCACAAAGACCACGGTTACCCCAGGAGTTCAGGGGCACCTGCACCCACCCTCCGGAGCCCAGCAGCCGCCTTCCAGAAGATAGCGGTAACATTTCTAGCTGACCAGCAGCTACCAGTGGAGCCCCCACCAAAAGCCACCCGGGCTGCACAAAATTTTCACTAAAAAGTCAAGCTGACTCGAAAACACCGGAAAGTCTGCATTTTCTCCGACATTTGACGAGTCTTAAATAGTCAATTTTGGTGAAAAGGCAAAATGCATTTCCTATATATTCCCGTAGACAATCGTATAATTATCTTTTCGGCATGTTTCAAGTGCATTGTTGAACTTCCGGTTCCATTTTGTTTTGCTTACAATGGCAACCATTACGATTGAGAGCAGAGATTTACGCCTTGTTGCTGACTTAATTAACATTCACGGATGTTGAAAAATTCATTGCACTTTCAACAGCAAGTTCAGGCCGACTACAAATAAACAAAGGCTATAAGTTTTATTGTTAGGATTATGTTTTCAATATTAAAAGTGAGTAGGCCAGAATTTATAGAAGAAGGCAGCCATTTTTTAAAATCCAATTTAGCGAATAGGATCGGAAATGATGTGTCATCCACAATGTATGCATGCATAAGATTTAACACTCGTCAATATACTTGCTTGAGCACTCCATATATATTATATATATATTTATAATAATATATATAGCTCAGTGTTTAATCCCCCAAACGCTATGTTAGTTAAAGTCAGTATTAATATTAAATTTTTTAGCCATCTGTTGAATCGTGTATTGAAATAATTATTGAAATAAATTTTTCCAATCCTTTTCAAATATCGCTGCGTTGCATACATCTTTTACCTGTTTTTGCCGTTTGCGGTTACATGTGTCAATGATAGAAAAAACAATGATTTTAATATCAATAGTAAAGTCAACAATTACTGCTACGTTCTTGGCCACTTTGATTTTACCCACACAGTTTTTTTTTAATTTAGAATCCCAGATGACATGATGTCAGGTTTAGCAAAATATCGATTGTTATGTTATTTACATGATGTCAGGTTTAGTAAAACATCCAAGGTTATGTTATTTTCATGATGTCAGGTTTAGTAATCCATTCCGTATTTATTTATCTCATGGTGACATTCGGGATGTAAAGGGTTAACAAGGAAAAAAATAAACTTAGCATGATCATTAGCTCTTGTGAAAACGCAAAGATTAGACTTAAGACCTTGCAATCAATCTTCTCTAAAGAACAAGAGTCTGTAAATTAGGACATAAGAAAATATATTTTCTCAAAGTAAAAATTAAAGCTTTATTTCAACCCATCAAGAAATCAGATCATAAATTAGATTTTAAACTGAAGAGAACTATGATTAATTGATCCACGGTTTTTATTCCATGAATTACTTTACGATTATTCCATGGTACTTATTCCGTGAATTACTTTACTATTACATGGTACTTATTCCATGAATTACTTTACTATTCCATGGTACTTATTCCGCGAATTACTTTACTATTCCATGGTACTTATTCCGTGAATTACTTTACTATTCCATGGTACTTATTTCACAAATTACTTCACTATCTTGTACTTTCTACAAAAGACCTCTATGAATTTCCGTAGAAATTAATTTAAATTTAACTATAATACGGATTAGGCCCGAAACAATTTCCTAAACACTAAACACTTTCTGGTTCA
Source organism: Anisus vortex (assembly GCA_949126835.1). Classification (NCBI taxonomy): domain Eukaryota; kingdom Metazoa; phylum Mollusca; class Gastropoda; family Planorbidae; genus Anisus; species Anisus vortex. Next base: position 13,815,332 of record OX421492.1, on the reverse strand, counting down.
CGGAAGAAACATTTCATGCATTGGTCTAATGCAAGGGTGTGCAACAGACGGCCCGCGGGCCATAAAACGGCCCGCCAAGCCTTTTAGTGTGCCCCCACCCCCGAAGAGCTTCTAACGGCATTTTGTTTAAACTCGTTGCATCGATAATGCAAATACATTTTCAGACTGTGTGGCCCGTCTTGTTGTATAAAATTTCCTATGTGGTCCAAGGCAGAAAAATGTTGCACACTCCTGGTCTACTGTCTAGGAATTGCTGAAACATTGGCGTTTAAAAAAAAAAAAAAATTACAAACAAAAAAAAGATCAGCATGAACATATGGACTTTTTCCTGAATGGCGTAAATAACTTCTCGTCTGCCATTGCGGTCTGTTGTTTTATTTCAACACCCATCGCCGCCATTAAATCTTTGTTTCAAGTTACTAGAGATAATCGATGACACAAAGCCCGCCAACCAATCATTGATGGTGATGATAAAACTCTAAAAATGGCTAGCGCTGGACGCGGCTATTGTTCAAAAGCTCACTGTCCCCCCCCCTCCTCATCAACCCCCACCCACTGATACAATTTACATTTCTCACCGGGGTGAAAAGAATTTTTCTTTTAGGGATGAATCTTTGCCCATCTATATTTTTTTTCCTCTCTTTCTTTCTTTCTTTTCCAGTATCCCGGTCTCTCTCTCTCTCTCTCTCTGTAAAGGGGGTGGTGGTGGAAGAAGGACTATGTGAGACAAGACTATTGTCAAACGCAGATGCCTTGGCCGAGAAGAAAATCGGGTATTCCCCCACAACCACTTAAAGCAATCAGAAGCAGTCGTTGGGTGGGGGTTTTCCCGGAGATATTCAGATACGTTAACCCCAGGAATAGAAGAATATTATAGTTCTGTCCCTTAGCTGGATTAGTAGGCTTGAAAGCAATCAACGGTTTCATTTTGGTTTCGTTTTTTTTTTTTTTACATTGCAATTTTTTTCATCTTTTCTGAGAAGAATTCCATCAAGACTAAAACATAAGAAATGTGAAAAGAAGAAAACATTGGCCCAAAATGTTGCAAACACACTACATATATATTCTGTTTTATTATTAGATGTTTTTTTCTACAGTGTTTCTTTTTGGTTATATACTAATTATATTAAAATGTGTGCATATGTGAATACGTGTGTTTAAGATACGTTTGGATAAATCTATGTGTAGCCACTGTATATAAAGATGTATACACAATATACATCTTTTAAAGGTATAGGCCTCTAGAATGTGGGTATGCTTGCATAGTTATGTATGCAGTTGTGTATATGTACCATATAGCAGGAGTCGGCAACCTTCGGTACGCGTGACAGACTTGGGAGAGAGAGAGAGAAACTGGAATATTGGAAGAAAAGAGAAAGAAAGAAAGTAAGAAAACAAGTACAATTTTAAGGCAATTTAAGTTTAAGTATCTTTTACTAGAAAAGAACAGGATGACTTTTAGGGCACTGTCCATAAAGTACGTCGGGCTATTTTTGACCAGTTTCAACCCCCTCCCTGCACCCTGTCACAAACTGTCACAAATCTCGGTGAAGTGAAGTGTTCATCCATAGTTACGACTGGCATCAATCTTTCACCATCATCGTTTTCTGGAAGGATAATTGCTGACAGATCAACTTCATCCTCATCTAGCCACTCAACATCCTCTGAATGTGCATTTTCTCCTCTGGCAATAACTGACATGAGTTCTCTTTGCCTTCTAGCAGCGATTCTCAAAGAACGGATGCGTTTTATCTGAGTTGATTCTGGAACAGTTTGGGTTGGCACATTCTCAAGAGCCCGAGCTCCGTGTGTCCTTGTATGTTTCTTCAACATTGTTTGTGAGGCGAAGTATAAGTGACACACTTTGCAAATTCGATCAAGTACGCTGGTCTGCAAAGATGGACAATAAAGATCATATTGTTGTACTTTGAAAACTCCTATTGATCTCGGCATAATGTTATCAAATTTGAGAGTTTGTGCCACAAACAGTGAAGCAAATTTATGAGAATCTGCATCTGCTCTTTCTGACACTTTGAGTCCATCAGTTGTTTGGTTGATTGGGATTGGAGGAGGAAAGAATCTCGAAGGAAAAATATTTTTTAAAGCTATTAAATTTAACTTTAAAAAATAAAAAAATAAATTAGAAATAAAATTAAAAATAAATAAATGTGTGACGTCACATATGGCCTGACACCCCCCTCCCCCTGTCACAAACTGTCACACTTTCTTACACTCCCTCCTCCCCCCTGGAGCGTGACGTACTTTATGGAAGGCCCCTAGGCTGTTGGCACGCTGAATGAATTAAAAATCCTACTTTGGCACACTATTATCAAAAGGTTGCCGACCCCTTTTGTTATAAGGTTTTATATGAATTTTGAAGGTTAAAACACAGTTAATTCATCAATCACAACCTTGGGAGAGTACACCTTTAAGATGAACATTATCACACAAAAATCATTCAGCAATGACCTGAAAAGATTAACCCTTTAAGTTGGACATAAAGAGAGCAAATCTTTAATTAAAGAAGAAAAAAAAACGTTTGGTTATTACTTTGATCAGGGCCGTATTTAGGCTTGTGGGGGCCCTGTTCCCATATTTATGTGGGGGCCCCTCGTGGCCTCGCCCTGCCTTTTACATACGTCAGAAAAGTGCCGTTAATTCATGTTATAGTCTATAAAATCATACATTGTATGTTGCGCTTAGCTTTGTTGGACTGGAGAGCTTAAAATTGTAGGGGAATAAATGAATTTTATTTTACATTTTCAACGAAAGAATGGGAAGTCACAAAAAAAAATTCGCCAATTACTTTGATATAAAATATCTTTCACAAAAAGATCTTGAGGATAAATCTTTAAGAATAAATATTGTTATATAAAATAGACAAACTATTTCAAACTAAGCAAAAGGATGCAAATTATCAAACTAAGCAAAAGGATGAAAATTATCAAACTAAGCAAAAGAATGCAAATTATCAAACTAAGCAAAAGGATGAAAATTATCAAACTAAGCAAAAGGATGAAAATTATCAAACTAAGCAAAAGGATGCAAATTATCAAACTAAGCAAAAGGATGCAAATTATCAAACTAAGCAAAAGGATGAAAATTATCAAACTAAGCAAAAGGATGAAAACAATCAAACTAAGCAAAAGGATGAAAATTATCAAACTAAGCAAAAGGATGAAAATTATCAAACTAAGCAAAAGGATGCAAATTATCAAACTAAGCAAAAGGATGAAAATTATCAAACTAAGCAAAAGGAGGAAAATTATCAAACTAAGCAAAAGGATGAAAATTATCAAACTAATCAAAGGATGAAAACAATCAAACTAAGAAAAAGGATGAAAATAATCAAACTAATCAAAAGGATGAAAATAATCAAACTAATCAAAAGGATGAAAACAATCAAACTAAGCAAAAGGATGAAAATAATCAAACTAATCAAAGGATGAAAACAATCAAACTAAGAAAAAGGATGAAAATAATCAAACTAATCAAAAGGATGAAAATAATCAAACTAATCAAAAGGATGAAAACAATCAAACTAAGCAAAAGGATGAAAATTATCAAACTAATCAAAGGATGAAAACAATCAAACTAAGAAAAAGGATGAAAATAATCAAACTAATCAAAAGGATGAAAATAATCAAACTAATCAAAAGGATGAAAATAATCAAACTAAGAAAAAGGATGAAAATAATCAAACTAAGCAAAAGGATGAAAATTATCAAACTAAGCAAAAGGATGAAAATTATCAAACTAAGCAAAAGGATGAAAATTATCAAACTAATCAAAGGATGAAAACAATCAAACTAAGAAAAAGGATGAAAATTATCAAACTAATCAAAGGATGAAAACAATCAAACTAAGAAAAAGGATGAAAAGAATCAAACTAAGCAAAAGGATGAAAATAATCAAACTAAGAAAAAGGATGAAAATTATCAAACTATGCAAAAGGGTAAAAATTATCAAACTATGCATAAAGATGAAATGAAATCGAATACGCCAAATTCTATTGTATGATAATGCTTTGATCATTGTGTAAGAAAGAATGCAGAATAAAACACCCCTAGTGTTACAAGTCAGTGTAGGCTAACAATGTTACGTACTGATGGGACAATGGCTGGTCCCTGTTGACAGTACCACGACCTAATTTTCGTACATTCCTCGGGAGAATTTTTTTCTCTCTCTCTCCGCAAACACCCAGACTCTGGCATAATGACATTTCCATAGATACCGCTGCTTTGTCTAATCGATCATCAAATACATAAAAATAAAAATATTTAAAAAAAAACAAGCAATGGCCACCAGCAGAAGTGTATTGTCATGCATGCTGTAGGAACCGCGAAGCTTGGTATCGTTATCGCTGTAATTGTTGTAGTCTACGGTAGTACGTAGTATCGATCTGTCAGGTGGGTCGTGGATTGAAGGTTAGCAAGTTATTGTCATCATACACTGCCGTCATGCTAATTCTACTGTCTGGAAGGTTTGGAGATAATATTGTCTATAATAAAATAAAATAAAAAATAATAAAAAATAACACTTTATAAATGTCGCAAGCCTGAAAAAAATTATATAGTGAATCTAGTAGACCTGATACCCATTCTATGTTCGGGTGCCACTTAAGAAGAAAAAGTACATATATGCATTTGTTCTCGCATATAAGGGATAAGAAATCTGTGTTTGTTCTCATGTTTATCAGAGCATTGTAACAAATTATTATTGTGTTGTATTTCTAAATAAGAGTGTAATGCCTTATGCATTAATACGACCTCGTTCTTTGCTCTTCTTTCCTCTAGTGTTTCTAGATGGTTTAGTAATTTAACTATTGGCGCTAGTCAAATATATTAGTACAACATAACAGACAATCGTTTGCTAAGCGTTGCCGTCAGACAAAAGCTTATGTTGTCGGCAGGTGTTTCATCGTACAGACTTTGCAAATACTGTCACCATAAAAAAAAAACAACCAAAAAAAACTCGTAATAGTTCATCAATATGCTCCAACTACTCCCTCCCTCCCCCCGTCACACACACACACCACTCTTTTTCTTTCCCCACACTTATTCCGATAGTGTGTGTTACAACTGTATGTTTCCCTACACTTATTCCGAGAGTGTGTGTTACAACTGTATGTTTCCCTACACTTATTCCGAGAGTGTGTGTTACAACTGTATGTTTCCCTACACTTATTCCGAGAGTGTGTGTTACAACTGTATGTTTCCCTACACTTATTCCGAGAGTGTGTGTTACAACTGTATGTTTCAGTGCTCGTACGACAAGGCAATCCCATAGACATAATTGGAATCTAGCCCTTGACAGGGTGGAGATTATGAGGAGGGGAGGTGTAAGGGGCATGGGAGGAAAACGAGGAGAGGTAAGAAGTAGATGAGACAATGCCTACACGTGAAGATAACACCTTACTATATCTGTCAGGCATCGCTCACCGTCGCTGGCCTTTAACCCTTACAGTCCCGGGCGCGTATATAGCGGAACTGAAGGCAGCATAGATAGAAGTAGGTCGGTACGGGAAGGGTTAAGACAGTCTTGTCGCCGCGAATATATGGTGGCAGCGCCGAGCTAAAAGGGATGATGGGTAGAGAGGTGTAAATCAATGTTTGAAATTGTAGGTAGAATTAGATGTGAATCTCATGTGTATGAAATATAGATCAAGATCTTTTTGGAAAAAACACACACACACCAGTGAGCGTTATAAAGCTTTTTTTTTCCTGGAGATTAAATGACATTTTAAACGCATTCTGATGACGTCATTTCATTCCATTTGTTTGACTTGCACAATTACTCGTTTCTATTTTAATTTAATTAGAGATTTGATTTTTAAAACACAGATGAATCTATTGTTAAAACAAACTAATAATAAATAATAACAAAAAACATATATAAATCGTTTTGAACTTCAAAATCAATATTTCCTCAAATCTCAATTTTCTCTCCCCAACTGAACATTAAACAATGTGTTTCCCGCCAGCGTCTTACACTTCAGGCTGTCCGGAAATCTCTTTCTATTACATTTTTTTTGTAGACATCTAAGAGTAGGGTTTTAGGGAGAGGGGAGTGGGGAACAGTTAAAACGTACGGCTGTCACAAGAGTTCGCTATTAACTCTTTCCAAAGATTTTTAGAGAGAAAAAAAAATCGTTTTGTTTTGTTCATGTAGGTTTAGTTTTCGCATGAGCGCAATTTTATTTTTCTCATCGAATTAGATATAAGAAATACACTGGCGTAGACATGCGGTAGGGAGAAGAGGCCATCTTTGTCTTGGTCTGCCCCTAAGCCTCTTTCCTCTTGGTCTCTGTTGATGTACTGTTCTGGCTGCTCCACCTTCTGCCATTCTTTCCAAGTGGCCAGCCCACATCCCCGCTATTTCGCACTATCTTACCCATCACCTCCTTTACACATCGCCACCCTGCTTACGCCACTCATAAGTTATTATATAATAATATATTTTAAATAACGACGTGTTGTTGTTCTTTAGTTTTTCTAAGAAAGATCTAGGGTTCAGTTTTTTTTTGCTATCCGTAAACTAACACCGACGGGGGTATTGATTTAGAAGTGGGAGGGGGTGGTCAGGCTCATTGGTTTTAAAACGGGAACCCGAAACCAACTGCGTGCCAGTCCTTCCAAGTCCGCGCCTTGTGTATTTCTCCACTTCTTGTCCTTTTGTTTTCCTAAGGGTTAATGAGACTGGCTTCTGTCACGCAAATCATAGAGAAAAAAAATTAGAAAAACAGTACCACTAACTATAAGCCTTTCATTTTTCTTCTTTGTAATCTCGCAGTGGGAATATGAAATTTGTTATAAGAATATTTGCCCGAACAGAAAGAGTTAACCGATTCAAAAAGTTAAAACATGACAGGCCCAACACTAAAATTCAAATTGGGTTTTGTATACATGAACAAATCATCGATATACGTGTCTTAACTCTTCACGGTTCAGAAAATTATGAATAAAATCAATTCTTATCTTATATAATTCACCAGGGGCAAAAAACAACAACAACAACAAATTATACTTTGTTTAATTTGATCATAAAGTACAGTTGGGTATAAAAGGGTTAACAGGAGATTTTTGTCCTTAAAATGTCCGTTTTGTATGATTTAAATATTGATATATTTGGCTTGTTAAATATTTAATCAATTGATTAAAATCTGAAGAAGCTAATACATGGTAGCTCATATTATGGTTCATAACTATAACCAAATCATTCAATATCTATACTTACAGTATAAGCATTGAATAAAGAATTGTGCTTTAGTGTTTACGTCACTCTATTTGTAGGGTATACAGCAATAAAGATTTCTTCTCAAGCCAAAGATGCATGCGAAAAATATATTCTTACACAGAAAAACATGTACACAAATATTGACACACATTTATTAAAAGGTTTATAAAAATATACATATCTTTATATAAATATACGAAAATACACAATTCTATATATAAACCCTTGTAATGTAATTGCAGTTTCATGAAAAAAAAGTGAAATATTCTATGATAATTATTGGCAAACTAAACCATGGGAAAAAAACAAAAAATTGACAATCTAGTACAAACTCAGAATGTTTCCATCGGGCGTATGTGCAGTTTATTTTATCTGGTTTGTATATAGCCTAACTATGTGTAAGCATGTCTAGAAACACATATATTTTAAACTGATATCATTATTTAAGTATGCATAGAAACACGTGTATTTTAAACTGATATCATTGTTTAAGTATGCATAGAAATACAAGTATTATGAATAGTGCCCTCACATTGGGGGGTGGAGGGCTGAGGGGGGGGGCATATGCCCGGGGGCGGCACTTACAGGGAGGCGGCAAATGTAGTCAAAATATAGCAAATATAGCACTAAACAAGCAGTTACAGTATGCAAGTGTGCGGCGCTGAAACTTTTGCCCTGGGGCGCCACATAAGCTTGTAAAGGCACTGATTATGAACTAATGACTATGCGTAAGCTTGTATAGAAATACATGTATTATTCGCCAATATCACAGTGTAAGCATGCATAGAAATACATGTATTATTCGCCAATATGAATGCGTAAGCATCCGTTGGTTAATGATTTTCAACGTACGTGCTGTTGCACACACACATTTTTTTTTCCGCAAAATCCTATCGCTCTAATGAGCCAAAACCAACAACCAATTATAATGTCACACTGATGCTGTACGGATCAATAGCCAGTTTCCTCCGACCCTGCTCCTTCCCTTTCTCTATTCCACGTTCAACATTGCCCCCCCCCCACCCCTTTTTTTTTCTTTTCTTCTTGGTATTTGTTCAAATTTCATTGAAATATTCCAACTGGCAAGATCCACAAGTGAACTAACAATAATCCGTCAGCATTGGCAGTTGAAACAGTTGTGTCTACGAACAATGTGGCCAGGTACAAGTCGCGAAGTATCGATTATTATATTTTATTCCGTTTTCATAAAGTTGACTTTCGTTTTTCGCCTCCTAGACGATTTGCATAATATCCCATGTGCCGCTGATTCTCCAATCAAACTAATATATTATAGAGAGCCTAGCAAATTAACTAAGTAAGGTTCTTAATGTTTGAAAAGTTTATTGTTATTAGTTGATTATAATTATTTTTTTTGTGTTCGTAGTTCGTATGTATGTGTGAGTGTGTGTTTTGTGTATGCATGTATATGTGTGTGTGTGGGGGGGGGGGGGGGAACGGTTCGGTAATTGGTTAAATCACTAAACCTAGAAACCCTAGAGCAGGGGTCTGCATTCTAAAGCACGCGTGCCAGATTGGCACGCAGAGCGAGTTTAAATGGCACGCGAGAGACCTCCAAGAGGTGTTTCATGTTAAAATTTGTTCGCGGTATTTAATGTTTCTGAGTTGAACTTGCATTTACAAAGACGGGGCCAAACAGCACTTGAACTGTTAGACAACTGGGATAAATTTGCAATTGAAACTGGACATATCTTATCGTGAATTTAATTTCAAAGCACTTAACTACATGTATCTACTTCCCTAATTTATGGTATATATTAAGATATAGAAGTATAGATGGGCTTTTTCAGAAGTACGTTGAAGAACTCAAAGCGGAGTTTTATAAACATAGGCAAGACTTTCACATTCGTGGTTTTCATACCACATCAAGGCTGACTAGATTTATCCAACTACAACTGTCTTAGATGTGGATCTTTTTTTCTTAAGTGGAGGGATAATGAACATTTTAAAATGCAGCAAGTTGAATTTTAAACACAAAAATAAATGGACATCGAAATCCTAGATTTGTATAAATAAATAATAATTTAAAATTAATATTAGTCTAGTTATATTAAAAAGACATACCTTTTTTCGCATCACTATCATTATAGAATCAAATTTGGAAACTTTATTTTAATAAAAGGGAGATAATAAAACCGTTTTCTTAGCGCTTATATTTCTAATAAGTTTCATATTTTTCTTAAATAAAAGAATGAATGGCTTACAATTTATAAATTATAAAACTGTAAAAGATAGTTGAAAATTATATAAATATTATATGACGTAAGAATTGTATAAGTAAATTTTTAAACATTACATTAACTACCCAGTGAATATGATTACTACGTATCTACTTCGCTTTACCATCGTTGTATCTGTGATCTTAATGAATCAACAATAATTATTAAAGAGAATATCTCAGAAAATCTGAGATTAAAATATAATTAATGTATTGTATAGTAGGCTAGATCTATATCTCGACAACCTAAATATCAGAGTTTAGAAAATGTTAAGTGAAATTTCCGTCGGACCAAATTGATTATAGGGCTGGAAAAGCAGCGTTCACTAGTTTCTGTGGCCATACTCTATTAGGGAATGTGTGGCCAGCACAATGCCTAGCCGCCTTTTGTTTTTACCCTAACTAAAGTCAGGTACCCATCTCTTCTATTTGGCATCCTTCTGTCTCGCGAGCAGGATGGTGCACCACCGTGGGATGAGGTTGCATTTTCTCGTGTGGCTGAACAGACATATCCTTGAATGGCAGTCTTTATCACAGCTTTTACGCATGTGTTCTGTGCTTTCCATTTTCTTCGCCTTTCTCCTAGCTCTTTGTTTTTACGGTCTCCTCCATCCTGCCCTCCTCTGCTAGTTTTACCCCCTCCCTGTGAGCAGTGCGGCAGGTGGATCGATCCTCTCTGCTTTCCTGTGTTTATGATGGCTACTCTCATGTCCCTTTGGCAGACATCTTTGAGTCGGAGGCGTGGGAGACCTGTTTTTTTTTCCAGATGCCGATTCTCCATATAGGAGGTCCTTAGGAATTCTACCTGAACTCATTCTTTTTACAGGTACCCAGCTATGATGGGTAGACTCATGGACACCCTCGTATCCCGGAGGAAAATCCTAGCCTTCATCAGGATTCAAACCCAGCCACCCTGCCCCATGTAATTAAACGCTCTAGCTACCGCGCTAAATAAATTTTCTTATAAAATAATAAAAAAAATATATAAATTTAATAGGGCAGGTTGAATTTCAGGCTGTTGGCGCGCTGAATGATTTAGAAATCCTATTTTGGCACACAATTAGCAAAAGGTTGCCGACCCCTGTCCTAGAGGACAGAAGAGAAAAGAGTAAAGTAATAATAAAGTAATAATAATGCATAGGACAGGCATTAAACTCTAATTTAGAAATACAAGACAATAACAGATAATGCAGTGATCAGATACACATGAAGACACTTTCCTTATCCCTTATGCAAGAACAAATGCATATAAGTACTCTTTCTTCTCGAGTGGCATCAGGGCATGGAATCGGTTGCCTGAACAAACCAGGAAACCCATTCATTTAACATAATTTAAAACACTAATAAAAATGCAAGACTAGACTCAGGTTACGGAACAGCGTAGGACGCAATAATCTTCTTTACAGAAGGGGCGTCTGTAATACATAAGATGAGATAAGGCAATGTATTGTTTTGCTTTTTATTGGTTCGTTTTATTTGACCTTTTTATTTCAAGAATTAAATCACAATTTTATAAAGAATGAAAACATAGTTTTGGTACCAAATGGCGAGTCATGGGCGATTTGGATGAAAATGAATTTTCGCTATATTCCCGTAAACAATCATATAATTATCTTTTCGGCATGTTTCAAGTGCATTGTTGAACTTCCGGTTTCATTTTGTTTTGCTTACAATGGCAACCAGAGATTAACGCCTTGTTGCTGACATAATGTATACGGATGTTAAGAAATTCATTGCGCTCTCTTATCTTATCTTATACATTACAGACGCTCCTTTTATAAAGAACTCATCCGTGGTCCGACTACAAATAAACAAAGGCTACTATAAGGCTATAAGTATTATTGTGAGGATTATGTCTTCAATATTAAAAGTGAGCATGCCAGAATTTATAGCAGAAGGCAGCAATTTTTTAATCCAATTTAGCGAATAGGGTCGGAAGGGATGTGTCATCCAAAATGTATGCATGCATAAGATTTAAGACTCGTCAATTGTTTACATAGACTGTGCTTGTTGTTATGTTGGATCACAAGGATATATAAAGTTGTATACAAAGCACTGATACTCGAGGAAACACAAAGGTGATCATTTTTGTTTTTAAAGGTTTCCGAAATCAACGATTTGACAAGTTCACGTGATGTTTTTGCTTCGATTCTATATCTATACTAGCTAAATGGCCCGGCGTTGCCCGGGGAAAAAATAAATAAGACAGGCCTGTATAAGCTACAGATACAAATTTTATAAACTACACTGAACAGAAGGCTTTAAATCTAATAATAAATATAAAAAAATTTATTCCGAGACTTTTATGAAAGTAACTTAAATAAATATCGTAATCGGGTGAAAAATAGGCAAGTCTTTTAATTTAACAAAAATCTAAATTGCCCGGTGTTGCTCGTAGATTTGATTTTTTTTTAAAGTAATATTAATTGAAATTAAAAAAATTGTAGAAAAAAAGTATATACCAACTAGAGAATCGTAAAAGTATAATATGAGACCATAAGGTCACGTGTCTTTAAATTAACTAATATGATTGGTCGAACACACACACAGTCTAATATATATATATATATATATATATATATATATATATATTGATATCTATTCTGAAAAATCTTTGAATGCAACAGCAACAAACCCCCTCCCCACCCGCATTATTGTAACTTTAAACTGTTGTTAATTAGAAATATGACCTTTACATATCTGTGTGTATGTGTGTTTACATGTGTGTGTGTATATGGCGGGTGTGTGTGTATTTGTCTTTACACGTGTGTCACACAACGGTTGCATGGCTGCCACAATCTTCGACAAATATCATCAGAGATGTTCGTCATAGTTCTGCAATTTTTTTTTGGGGCAATTCTGGAATGAGTATTTCAAATTATTGACAATTAAAAGCGATCAATAGCATTGCATGCAGGCTAAACAAAAAGGCTCAGTACTATCCTCAGTACATTAAAAGAAAGTGTATATTTTTTCTTGACGTGATTCATAGTACATATAAGACTATAACTTTTTGACATAAGTTCTTCAAATGTTTCTTTCTTTTTATCATTAAGTCTTTTGTACATAGTTCAAAGACCATAAATGACATACAAGAAATGACACGCAATTAATGACATGCAAGTAATGACACAATTAATGACACACAAACAATGACATGCAAGTAATAACATGCAATTGATGACATCCAAATACAGTACAATGCAATGCCGAATTTTCTGCATCCAAAAGTTAAACTGTTTCAACAAATTTATCCAAGTAAGTAATTGATCGATTCAACGTGTACATTTTCCCCCCACACTATCAGTTTGTTGTCAGGCAGTAATCGAATATCATGAACACATGGACAATATAATGTTGTTTAAATTGAAGCCATCGATTACTTTTCTTGGCAGCGCTATCAAGAATTAGAAATTAACTTTTGTTAGAGACTCGACTACATCATTTATTTATAAAACTTTGCAAATGTTAAACGATTCTCAATTAGCTATGATGTATGAACATGGAAACATTTAAAGAATGTTTTTAATTATTTTTTTTAAATTTTCTTTCTAGACACATCGGAGGTAAATCTAAGTTGCAGCGATAGATCGGGAGCATGTGCCTTTTACAATGTCAACATTGGAACAACTGTGCTGTCATTGACATAAAAAATAAAAAAAGTAAAGTATCCCGTCGGACAAGTTGATCCGTGGGACCGGTGAAGTAGCGCTCATCAGTTTACATGGCCACGGCATACTAGGAGATTGTGTGACCAGTACAATGCCCAGCCGCTTCTACTATACTCCAATTAAGGCCAGGTATCCATCACAGCAGAGTAGACTCAGGGACACCCTCCAGACCCGGAATCATAGCCTTTACCGGGATTCGAAACCAGGACCTTCGGTACGCCAACCGAAAGCGCCACAGTGCCCATTGACATAGTATTGCCTGAAACAAGGCTACACTTGATGTAGAGTTTCATTAGTCAAAGTGCAATCATTAACACAGTGTGTAGAAATGAGCTGTAAGTTAGTGAGGAGAGGGTCTTGTGGGTTGGTTGTGGAAGAGAAAAAGTGAGAGAGAGAGAGAGAGAGAGAGATTAAAGAGAAAAATATAGAGAGAAGATAGAGAGAAGATAGATAGAGAGAAAGAGGGCTATGAAGAGAAAATAGAACAGGTGATAGATTGAGAAGGTAATAGAGAAAGATAGAGAGTGCACAAAAGATGTGCCGAGGCAAAAGGAGTGACAAAGAAAACCCGGTGCTGTGTCAAAGTGGAATGGTCTATAATCCGACAGCATTGTGAATAATCCAAAGAGTGGATGAGACAGATGTTTTAAGAATAAAAGAACAAATCAGGCAGACGGAGTGGAAAAATAAAAAAGCTACGAATACTATGTTTGTCTTCAAATGTAAATGAATTCATTTGAAGGGTATTGACTTTATAACGTCTCTATTGAAATCATACTTTCATTGTGTCTTCTCAGCGCCCTGGCTTTTTAATTGTAAACAATCACTTGATTATGCATCTGTTAACTGACATAACAAATTCTGCCCATATAATTTAATATTACATTTTTTTTGCTTTTTTGGTTTGTTTCTTTTTTGTTTGTTTTTAGTTCATTAAAAATAATTGTATTAACTTTGTATTTTTAACATGCAATGATTTATTAACACTTAGATCTATCATGAAAACAAAGTTTTCATATTCTTATCCTTTAACATGTGAGTGTAAAACATAATTGAAACTAAGGATTAATTGTGTTGTGTTGTTTGTTTTTGCCTGCATAATCAAGGACGCTGACAAAATTCGGACAATGAATGCTGCAAACTGTCTTGCCCCGAGGGAATTCTACAAAAATATAAATCTGGCATGACAGTTTGTGTAAGTTGCCTCCCAGAAATGGGAGGTTGAGAAGGGGATGGGGGGGGGGGCGGGGACACTGTGAGGGGGGTGGGGGTGAAACAAGGACACAGGAGAGTTCTTATCTTCTGACTAGTTTCTCATGTGACTGGTTCTATCTTTCTATAATTATAGTGGCCTAACCTTGTGTGGTTGTTGGACGTGTAGCTTTAAGTTATTGTTTCTGCTTTCGCCGAGGCTTGTGACGAGGGTTTTCTGGCCATGAAACAAACTTTAACATAAGCAACACATAGGACCTATCTATAATAAAATCCATATAATGTTCACATCACGAAAGTGGATATAGACAGACAGATTTACAGACAGATAGATCGACAGGCAGACGGACAGACAGAGGGGCGGACTGATATATATATATATATATATATATATATATATATATATATATATATATATATATATATATATATATATATAGACAGGCAGTCAAACAGAGAGAAAGACAGAAAACAGTCAAACATAACCCTACAGGTAGATAGACAAATACACACATACATAGAGACAGACAGACAGTCAAGCAGATAGTAAGACGGTCAGACAGACAGGCAATCAAGCAGATAGTAAGACGGTCAGACAGACAGGCAGTCAAGCAGATATTAAGACGGTCAGACAGACAGGCAGTCAAGCAGACAGTAAGACGGTCAGACAGACAGGCAGTCAAGCAGATAGTAAGACGGTCAGACAGACAGGCAGTCAAGAAGATAGTAAGACGGTCAGGCAGACAGACAGTCAAGCAGATAGTAAGACGGTCAGACAGACAGGCAGTCAAGCAGATAGTAAGACGGTCGGACAGACATATAGAATGGGATAAATAATAAAGTCAATTATCGGCAAAACGAAAAGTTGGAGGGGGGGGGGAATCAACAACAAACAACCAAAGACAAAAGCAAGATTCCAGTATTTCCATTATTACCAATGTTTCTATTAGACTCCACCGGAACCAGAACTCTGACTAATAACACAATTATTCCAAACAAGATGGTTGGTTGTTTTGGACAATGACTTTATTTTGTGGTGGTATCTATTCATTCTGTGAATTCCCAAGTCTCAATCTGCAGAATACATTGACACAGAGATTCTGTTCTAGATTGATCCACTTTTCATTCTTTCTCTTGAAACTCGATGAACTGTGTTGTATTTGAAAAAGATTTTTTTTTTAATGAATATATTTTTATTTTAGAGATTTTTTCGGGACTAATCTCGTGACCGGTTTGTTCTAATGTATAATAATTAGTAATGACGCCACAAATGCTGGAGCATTAGAACAAAATGAAATGGTCTTTGAATTTGGCTTGTGAATGAAATCTTATCGGTTGATAACGTAACCGTGAAATTATTTGACGAAGGTAAAATGTTACGAACGGGCACGGAGGCCGTGCGAAAGCGCTGGAGAACCGAAGGCACTGGGTTCGAATCCTGGTGCAAGCTAGGATTTTTTTCCGGGTCTGGAGGATGTCCCTGAGTCTACCCAGCTCTGATAAGTACCTGACCTTAGTTGGGGTAAAGTAAAGACGGCTGTGCATCGTGCTGGCCACACTTTGTATGCCTTGGCCACAGAAACTGGTGAACACTGCTTCACCGGCCCTATGGATTAATTTGGTCCGACGGGTAGCCTACTTTTATTTTTTAAATGTTACGTAGCACTGTTCTAGCCACACAATGTCTTTATTTATATCCAGTGTCAGCCAAGATGTGTGTGTAGATGTGTGTCGATTTGTGTGTAGATGTGTGTGTAGATGTCTGTGTAGATGTGTGTAGATTTATGTGTCGATTTGTGTGTAGATGTCTGTAGATGTGTATGTAGATGTGTGTGTAGATGTGTGCGTAGATGTGTGTAGATGTGTGTGTAGATATGTGTGTGTGTAGATGTGTGTGTAGATGTGTGTAGATGTGTGTAGATGTGTGTGTAGATGGGTGTGTAGATGTGTGTGTCGATTTGTGTGTAGATGTGTGTGTAGATGTGTATGTAGATGTGTGTCGATTTGTGTGTGGATGTGTGTGTGTAGATGTGAGTTTAGATGTGTGTCGATTTGTGTGTGGATGTGTGTGTGTAGATGTGTATGTAGATTGGTGTAGATGTGTGTGTAGATGTGTTTGTAGATGTGTGTGTAATGTGTGTGTAGAGGTGTGCGTAGATGTGTGTGTAGATGTGTGTGTAACCTTAGATGTGTGTGTAGATGTGTGTGATTTTGTAAAAATACAACTAACAATCAGATAACTCGTATTTCAACGCAAGACGAAGTAATCGATTCTAAATTTAGACAGAGGCTCCCTGCCGCGATTTCGGACACAACCAGTTCCACCCAGAGGCAATAAAAGAAAATTCCTCCAAAATGTAAAACAACAGAAAATAAATACATGTTTATACCAATCTATACATCACAAAGTTGATTTACAACTTTCACAACAAATACATCAATCAGAACTAAACATACTCAATGTCCTAGGTTTCCTCCTTTAAAATTGTATACCCTTCCCTCCCGCACCCCCACACAAATAGAAAATAAAAACCGTCAAGAATGTATTATCTAATCTATTGGCTTGAAAGAAGGGGAGGAAACTCACAAGGCGCAAGTGTTTAAACAAAGCTTTCCCACATATTAGTTTCGAATCCTAGAGATTAAAGTTGGTCAATAAGGAGTTATCCCCTTCTATTACTATATATATATCCCTGGTGGATTAGTTCCCTTAGAACAAAAAAATAAAAAAACTAAAATAAATGGCTATTTGCAACAAAATAACGCCCCTACCCCACCACGCCTATTTTTTTTATTCCAAAAATATAAATGTTCAATTTGATGTCTTCATTTGCATTTTAAAAGTAAGAGATGTTTATAATAACTTAAAACAGTAGCAACATAATACAATTAAGAATGTGTTCAATTTGCGAATATATATGTAGGTGCTGGAGGAATCAATAGGATGCGATATAAGCCGTTTAATTTATGAAAACATGATTTTATAGTGGGGTTTGTGAGGGGGGGGGGGTCACTTAGAATTTAATTTCAAGTGTTATATTATGTCAATATGTCAATACTATCGACAACAAAAATGTGTAACGTAACAGACGCGTGATTCTATGCGTTGAACTGACATACACAGATCACATGACATGGTCAAGTGGCATTGATGAAATAAAACCAACAACAACGTGCTGGGGTGGATTGTCACGCTCAGGAATTGTCACGCTCAGGAATTGTCACGCTCAGGAATTGTCACGACGTTTACACAAACTTGTCGGTACGTTAGTTGTATGTAGTGGGGATCTGGTGTGTGTGTGTGTGTGTGTGTGCGGATTATTGTGGCATAGAGTGGCAGATCCCTATTCAGCCACGTAAGTGCATGACGTCATGATGTCCGTGAAAATGTTTGATGAAGTTGAACTCAACATCTCTCTAAATTTGAGATTCTATCACTGATCTATGTACCAAACGTTGAATTTTTACTCGTCGTTATAATTTAAAAGGCCTAATAACTTTTTATATTGCTTTTTTGGGGATGCAACAACCATATAGTTTAGTTATTATACTTATTAAATATGAAAGCCTACATAAACATTAAAATATAAACTATATTTAATGACACTCTGCATTAACTGAATTTAAAACGTGTAGTGTAATTTGATTTCTTGTGAATAGCTGGTGACTTGTCTCAGTTTATTATGTAGATCAGTGCTGTGAATAAGATTTTTATTTATTTTTATAGGTTAGTTTTTTTTTTGGACTTACCACTGAACTATATAATATAACCGCATACAATATAGATAACAGGTTTAATTTTTTGTTCAGATTTAGCTATAGTCGATATAGATCTACATATTTAAAAAAAAATATGTAATAGTAATATGTAAAAAGAAATATGTCTTTAAATATTCTACTTCTGGTCAGTGAATATGTCCAAACTAAAACTTACATAAAACTCTAGCGATACAGTCGAACATAATCACTTTATGCAAATGTGCAATCCCTTTTATCTGCAATCTCGAGGAAAACCATAATCTAATTCGTACAATTTTGTTTCTCTGCATTCTCTGGGCTCTATCAGCTGGTGGATCATGATGGGTCCAAGCGGTTCAGGCCACCGGGGACCACTCTGGATGTCAATTGGGCCTATGACCCAAAATACCAGCAAAAAAAACATCAGGAAACTTGGGCACTGTGTTGCCCATTCGATCCCATGGTAGAGCGTGAACACAGGATTTAGCTAACTCTTAAACTGCAACACGGTAGAAAGCGTATAATGTAACCTTTGTTTTACTGATTCATAGCAGGGTAGCACTGACCTATGTATACATGCTAAAATAAAAATGTCTTTAAAATAAAAGCTGGAAACAGCACTGACATACATAGACTTGTGTAATTCTCGGTGCTGTCTTACTTTAAGAACCAATTAACATTATTAACAAACATAAACAACTAATACTTACACACAACAACAATAATAAAGTGTTTCTTTCAAATATTCCGGCTTGTCCAGCGGTTAATTCACCGGACTGTCAACCAAAAAAAAAGCAACTGACAGGTCGCGGGTTCTATCCCTGCCACCGACGGATCCCTGTTGCCCTGCGGGAGTTTTGGGCCTAGTGGACGTAATAATCTTCTATCTAGAAGGAACGTCTGTAAACATATAAGATAAGATAATATTTACTCCATCTTTTCTTTGGTGTTTACCTTCGTAAAAGACTGTTGCAAAGTAATTTATGTCTTTCTTTTTCTTATCTTTCTATCGCTCTTTCCCTCTATCTATCTTTCTTTTCTTCTGTCTCTCTCTCTCTTTCTCTCTATAAATTTAATTTTCTATCTTTTTTCTCCCTAACACTTCCTTTATTTCTCTTACTTGGTTTCACTCTCTCTTTATTTTCTCTCTTTACTCTCGTTCTCACTTTCTTTCCCTCGATTTCTCTTTCCTGCTCTCTGTCTCTCTCTCTCTATCACTTTTTTCTTTCTTTCTCTCTCTCTTTGTCTTACTCTTTCTTCATTTCTCTTTCTCTCTCTTTCTATCCCTTTTTTCTCTGCTTTCTCTATCTCTAATCTAATAATTGAATAGCACAGTTAAGAAATTCTTGCTATCCTCTTTTCTCTCTGACCTCTCTAACTCTGTCTTTCTCTCTCTCTCTAATTCAATAATTCCACCAGTTAAGTTGAGAATAAAACTAAATTCTTTCCACTGTATCAACTTGTCACGTGAATTATTCCCCCCTACAGCGTTTAACCTTTGAACGGAAAACGCTTCCAGAGACAAGGAAAACAATGAAGACTAAAGAAAAAAGAAGACACAGACATTTGCGGACTTAAAGTTGTTGTTTTTAGAATGTCCATGTTAACACATTAAAGATTTTATAAAGTATAATGGTTCGAACGTTCTTTTGTGTATGCTAAATAATAAACAGAAATAATTCTAACCATTCGAATCTGCTTCTTTCAATGCTGTATTCTTCTTTCATTGCTGTATTCTTCTTTCATTGCTGTATTCTTCTTTCATTGCTGTATTCTTCTTTCATTGCTGTATTCTTCTTTCATTGCTGTATTCTTCTTTCATTGCTGTATTCTTCTTTCATTGCTGTATTCTTCTTTCAATGCTGTATTCTTCTTTCATTGCTGTATTCTTCTTTCAATGCTGTATTCTTCTGTCAATACTGTATTGTTCTTTCAATACTGTATTCTTATTTCAATACTGTATTGTTCTTTCAATACTGTATTGTTCTTTCAATACTGTATTCTTCTTTCAATACTGTATTGTTCTTTCAATACTGTATTCTTCTTTCAATACTGTATTCTTATTTCAATACTGTATTCTTATTTCAATACTGTATTCTTATTTCAATACTGTATTCTTATTTCAATACTGTATTCTTATTTCAATACTGTATTCTTATTTCAATACTGTATTCTTATTTCAATACTGTATTCTTATTTCAATACTGTATTCTTATTTCAATACTGTATTCTTATTTCAATACTGTATTCTTATTTCAATACTGTATTCTTATTTCAATACTGTATTCTTCTTTCAATACTGTATTCTTATTTCAATACTGTATTCTTATTTCAATACTGTATTCTTCTTTCAATACTGTATTCTTATTTCAATACTGTATTCTTATTTCAATACTGTATTCTTATTTCAATACTGTATTCTTATTTCAATACTGTATTCTTATTTCAATACTGTATTCTTATTTCAATACTGTATTCTTATTTCAATACTGTATTCTTATTTCAATACTGTATTCTTATTTCAATACTGTATTCTTATTTCAATACTGTATTCTTATTTCAATACTGTATTCTTATTTCAATACTGTATTCTTATTTCAATACTGTATTCTTATTTCAATACTGTATTCTTATTTCAATACTGTATTCTTATTTCAATACTGTATTCTTATTTCAATACTGTATTCTTATTTCAATACTGTATTCTTATTTCAATACTGTATTCTTATTTCAATACTGTATTCTTATTTCAATACTGTATTTTTATTTCAATACTGTATTCTTATTTCAATACTGTATTCTTATTTCAATACTGTATTCTTATTTCAATACTGTATTCTTATTTCAATACTGTATTCTTATTTCAATACTGTATTCTTATTTCAATACTGTATTCTTATTTCAATACTGTATTCTTATTTCAATACTGTATTCTTATTTCAATACTGTATTCTTATTTCAATACTGTATTCTTTTTTCAATACTGTATTCTTATTTCAATACTGTATTCTTATTTCAATACTGTAAACAGTTTTGCTAAAATTTAAAATATTCCTTTCAGAACACTGTGGTTCAGTCAACTAGATTCTATAACCATAGTATGTAATAGGGGATTGTGTGGCCAGCTAAGTGCCCTTAAATTTAACGTAAAGTAAAGTACCCTTCGTAAAGTAAAGTACCCTTCGTAAAGTAAAGTACCCTTCGTAAAGTAAAGTACCCTTCGGACAAAACTGATCTTAGGGTCGGTAAAGCAGCATTCACCATTTTCTGTTATATGCCGCATAAATGCCACACACCTATAGCGTCTTGGTAGAGTCGGGAAAAAGTCTGAGTGTTTTATCAGGACTGGAATCCAA